>OV725080.1:4400560-4833060 GCA_928085145.1 Nezara viridula
GTTTGTTTTTTAGTTGTTAGTCAGTTTTCAAGTGTTGAAGGGATGCCAGCCTGAGTTGTTCCTAAAAAACTACCTCTCTGCTGTGTCCAACTTAGTCCGGCATCCTTTTACACTTGATTCGGTGGATTTTAATAATTATTAGTCTCTTTCGAGATAAGTGATTTTTTCCTAGCTTTTGATATTTTTGGTTTGTTTTTTAGTTGTTAGTCAGTTTTCAAGTGTTGAAGGGATGCCAGCCTGAGTTGTTCCTAAAAAACTACCTCTCTGCTGTGTCCAACTTAGTCCGGCATCCTTTTCCACTTGATTCGGTGGATTTTAATAATTATTAGTCTCTTTTGAGATAGGTGGTTTTTTTCCTAGCTTTTGATATTTTTGGTTTGTTTTTTAGTTGTTAGTCCGTTTTCAAGTGTTGAAGGGATGCCAGCCTGAGTTGTTCCTAAAAAACTACCTCTCTGCTGTGTCCAACTTAGTCCGGCATCCTTTTACACTTGATTCGGTGGATTTTAATAATTATTAGTCTCTTTCGAGATAAGTGATTTTTTCCTAGCTTTTGATATTTTTGGTTTGTTTTTTAGTTGTTAGTCCGTTTTCAAGTGTTGAAGGGATGCCAGCCTGAGTTGTTCCTAAAAAACTACCTCTCTGCTGTGTCCAACTTAGTCCGGCATCCTTTTACACTTGATTCGGTGGATTTTAATAATTATTAGTCTCTTTCGAGATAAGTGATTTTTTCCTAGCTTTTGATATTTTTGGTTTGTTTTTTAGTTGTTAGTCCGTTTTCAAGTGTTGAAGGGATGCCAGCCTGAGTTGTTCCTAAAAAACTACCTCTCTGCTGTGTCCAACTTAGTCCGGCATCCTTTTACACTTGATTCGGTGGATTTTAATAATTATTAGTCTCTTTCGAGATAAGTGATTTTTTCCTAGCTTTTGATATTTTTGGTTTGTTTTTTAGTTGTTAGTCCGTTTTCAAGTGTTGAAGGGATGCCAGCCTGAGTTGTTCCTAAAAAACTACCTCTCTGCTGTGTCCAACTTAGTCCGGCATCCTTTTACACTTGATTCGGTGGATTTTAATAATTATTAGTCTCTTTCGAGATAAGTGATTTTTTCCTAGCTTTTGATATTTTTGGTTTGTTTTTTAGTTGTTAGTCCGTTTTCAAGTGTTGAAGGGATGCCAGCCTGAGTTGTTCCTAAAAAACTACCTCTCTGCTGTGTCCAACTTAGTCCGGCATCCTTTTACACTTGATTCGGTGGATTTTAATAATTATTAGTCTCTTTCGAGATAAGTGATTTTTTCCTAGCTTTTGATATTTTTGGTTTGTTTTTTAGTTGTTAGTCCGTTTTCAAGTGTTGAAGGGATGCCAGCCTGAGTTGTTCCTAAAAAACTACCTCTCTGCTGTGTCCAACTTAGTCCGGCATCCTTTTACACTTGATTCGGTGGATTTTAATAATTATTAGTCTCTTTCGAGATAAGTGATTTTTTCCTAGCTTTTGATATTTTTGGTTTGTTTTTTAGTTGTTAGTCCGTTTTCAAGTGTTGAAGGGATGCCAGCCTGAGTTGTTCCTAAAAAACTACCTCTCTGCTGTGTCCAACTTAGTCCGGCATCCTTTTACACTTGATTCGGTGGATTTTAATAATTATTAGTCTCTTTCGAGATAAGTGATTTTTTCCTAGCTTTTGATATTTTTGGTTTGTTTTTTAGTTGTTAGTCCGTTTTCAAGTGTTGAAGGGATGCCAGCCTGAGTTGTTCCTAAAAAACTACCTCTCTGCTGTGTCCAACTTAGTCCGGCATCCTTTTACACTTGATTCGGTGGATTTTAATAATTATTAGTCTCTTTCGAGATAAGTGATTTTTTCCTAGCTTTTGATATTTTTGGTTTGTTTTTTAGTTGTTAGTCCGTTTTCAAGTGTTGAAGGGATGCCAGCCTGAGTTGTTCCTAAAAAACTACCTCTCTGCTGTGTCCAACTTAGTCCGGCATCCTTTTACACTTGATTCGGTGGATTTTAATAATTATTAGTCTCTTTCGAGATAGGTGATTTTTTCCTAGCTTTTGATATTTTTGGTTTGTTTTTTAGTTGTTAGTCCGTTTTCAAGTGTTGAAGGGATGCCAGCCTGAGTTGTTCCTAAAAAACTACCTCTCTGCTGTGTCCAACTTAGTCCGGCATCCTTTTACACTTGATTCGGTGGATTTTAATAATTATTAGTCTCTTTCGAGATAGGTGATTTTTTCCTAGCTTTTGATATTTTTGGTTTGTTTTTTAGTTGTTAGTCCGTTTTCAAGTGTTGAAGGGATGCCAGCCTGAGTTGTTCCTAAAAAACTACCTCTCTGCTGTGTCCAACTTAGTCCGGCATCCTTTTACACTTGATTCGGTGGATTTTAATAATTATTAGTCTCTTTCGAGATAAGTGATTTTTTCCTAGCTTTTGATATTTTTGGTTTGTTTTTTAGTTGTTAGTCCGTTTTCAAGTGTTGAAGGGATGCCAGCCTGAGTTGTTCCTAAAAAACTACCTCTCTGCTGTGTCCAACTTAGTCCGGCATCCTTTTACACTTGATTCGGTGGATTTTAATAATTATTAGTCTCTTTCGAGATAAGTGATTTTTTCCTAGCTTTTGATATTTTTGGTTTGTTTTTTAGTTGTTAGTCCGTTTTCAAGTGTTGAAGGGATGCCAGCCTGAGTTGTTCCTAAAAAACTACCTCTCTGCTGTGTCCAACTTAGTCCGGCATCCTTTTACACTTGATTCGGTGGATTTTAATAATTATTAGTCTATTTCGAGATAGGTGTTTTTCTTCCTAGCTTTTGATATTTTTGGTTTGTTTTTTAGTTGTTAGTCCGTTTTCAAGTGTTGAAGGGATGCCAGCCTGAGTTGTTCCTAAAAAACTACCTCTCTGCTGTGTCCAACTTAGTCCGGCATCCTTTTACACTTGATTCGGTGGATTTTAATAATTATTAGTCTATTTCGAGATAGGTGTTTTTCTTCCTAGCTTTTGATATTTTTGGTTTGTTTTTTAGTTGTTAGTCCGTTTTCAAGTGTTGAAGGGATGCCAGCCTGAGTTGTTCCTAAAAAACTACCTCTCTGCTGTGTCCAACTTAGTCCGGCATCCTTTTACACTTGATTCGGTGGATTTTAATAATTATTAGTCTATTTCGAGATAGGTGTTTTTCTTCCTAGCTTTTGATATTTTTGGTTTGTTTTTTAGTTGTTAGTCAGTTTTCAAGTGTTGAAGGGATGCCAGCCTGAGTTGTTCCTAAAAAACTACCTCTCTGCTGTGTCCAACTTAGTCCGGCATCCTTTTACACTTGATTCGGTGGATTTTAATAATTATTAGTCTCTTTCGAGATAGGTGATTTTCTTCCTAGCTTTTGATATTTTTGGTTTGTTTTTTAGTTGTTAGTCCGTTTTCAAGTGTTGAAGGGATGCCAGCCTGAGTTGTTCCTAAAAAACTACCTCTCTGCTGTGTCCAACTTAGTCCGGCATCCTTTTACACTTGATTCGGTGGATTTTAATAATTATTAGTCTATTTCGAGATAGGTGTTTTTCTTCCTAGCTTTTGATATTTTTGGTTTGTTTTTTAGTTGTTAGTCCGTTTTCAAGTGTTGAAGGGATGCCAGCCTGAGTTGTTCCTAAAAAACTACCTCTCTGCTGTGTCCAACTTAGTCCGGCATCCTTTTACACTTGATTCGGTGGATTTTAATAATTATTAGTCTATTTCGAGATAGGTGTTTTTCTTCCTAGCTTTTGATATTTTTGGTTTGTTTTTTAGTTGTTAGTCAGTTTTCAAGTGTTGAAGGGATGCCAGCCTGAGTTGTTCCTAAAAAACTACCTCTCTGCTGTGTCCAACTTAGTCCGGCATCCTTTTACACTTGATTCGGTGGATTTTAATAATTATTAGTCTCTTTCGAGATAGGTGATTTTCTTCCTAGCTTTTGATATTTTTGGTTTGTTTTTTAGTTGTTAGTCAGTTTTCAAGTGTTGAAGGGATGCCAGCCTGAGTTGTTCCTAAAAAACTACCTCTCTGCTGTGTCCAACTTAGTCCGGCATCCTTTTACACTTGATTCGGTGGATTTTAATAATTATTAGTCTATTTCGAGATAGGTGTTTTTCTTCCTAGCTTTTGATATTTTTGGTTTGTTTTTTAGTTGTTAGTCCGTTTTCAAGTGTTGAAGGGATGCCAGCCTGAGTTGTTCCTAAAAAACTACCTCTCTGCTGTGTCCAACTTAGTCCGGCATCCTTTTACACTTGATTCGGTGGATTTTAATAATTATTAGTCTCTTTCGAGATAGGTGATTTTCTTCCTAGCTTTTGATATTTTTGGTTTGTTTTTTAGTTGTTAGTCCGTTTTCAAGTGTTGAAGGGATGCCAGCCTGAGTTGTTCCTAAAAAACTACCTCTCTGCTGTGTCCAACTTAGTCCGGCATCCTTTTACACTTGATTCGGTGGATTTTAATAATTATTAGTCTCTTTCGAGATAAGTGATTTTTTCCTAGCTTTTGATATTTTTGGTTTGTTTTTTAGTTGTTAGTCCGTTTTCAAGTGTTGAAGGGATGCCAGCCTGAGTTGTTCCTAAAAAACTACCTCTCTGCTGTGTCCAACTTAGTCCGGCATCCTTTTACACTTGATTCGGTGGATTTTAATAATTATTAGTCTCTTTCGAGATAGGTGATTTTTTCCTAGCTTTTGATATTTTTGGTTTGTTTTTTAGTTGTTAGTCCGTTTTCAAGTGTTGAAGGGATGCCAGCCTGAGTTGTTCCTAAAAAACTACCTCTCTGCTGTGTCCAACTTAGTCCGGCATCCTTTTACACTTGATTCGGTGGATTTTAATAATTATTAGTCTCTTTCGAGATAGGTGATTTTTTCCTAGCTTTTGATATTTTTGGTTTGTTTTTTAGTTGTTAGTCCGTTTTCAAGTGTTGAAGGGATGCCAGCCTGAGTTGTTCCTAAAAAACTACCTCTCTGCTGTGTCCAACTTAGTCCGGCATCCTTTTACACTTGATTCGGTGGATTTTAATAATTATTAGTCTATTTCGAGATAAGTGATTTTTTCCTAGCTTTTGATATTTTTGGTTTGTTTTTTAGTTGTTAGTCCGTTTTCAAGTGTTGAAGGGATGCCAGCCTGAGTTGTTCCTAAAAAACTACCTCTCTGCTGTGTCCAACTTAGTCCGGCATCCTTTTACACTTGATTCGGTGGATTTTAATAATTATTAGTCTCTTTCGAGATAAGTGATTTTTTCCTAGCTTTTGATATTTTTGGTTTGTTTTTTAGTTGTTAGTCAGTTTTCAAGTGTTGAAGGGATGCCAGCCTGAGTTGTTCCTAAAAAACTACCTCTCTGCTGTGTCCAACTTAGTCCGGCATCCTTTTACACTTGATTCGGTGGATTTTAATAATTATTAGTCTCTTTCGAGATAAGTGATTTTTTCCTAGCTTTTGATATTTTTGGTTTGTTTTTTAGTTGTTAGTCAGTTTTCAAGTGTTGAAGGGATGCCAGCCTGAGTTGTTCCTAAAAAACTACCTCTCTGCTGTGTCCAACTTAGTCCGGCATCCTTTTACACTTGATTCGGTGGATTTTAATAATTATTAGTCTCTTTCGAGATAAGTGATTTTTTCCTAGCTTTTGATATTTTTGGTTTGTTTTTTAGTTGTTAGTCCGTTTTCAAGTGTTGAAGGGATGCCAGCCTGAGTTGTTCCTAAAAAACTACCTCTCTGCTGTGTCCAACTTAGTCCGGCATCCTTTTACACTTGATTCGGTGGATTTTAATAATTATTAGTCTCTTTCGAGATAAGTGTTTTTTTCCTAGCTTTTGATATTTTTGGTTTGTTTTTTAGTTGTTAGTCCGTTTTCAAGTGTTGAAGGGATGCCAGCCTGAGTTGTTCCTAAAAAACTACCTCTCTGCTGTGTCCAACTTAGTCCGGCATCCTTTTCCACTTGATTCGGTGGATTTTAATAATTATTAGTCTCTTTCGAGATAAGTGATTTTTTCCTAGCTTTTGATATTTTTGGTTTGTTTTTTAGTTGTTAGTCCGTTTTCAAGTGTTGAAGGGATGCCAGCCTGAGTTGTTCCTAAAAAACTACCTCTCTGCTGTGTCCAACTTAGTCCGGCATCCTTTTACACTTGATTCGGTGGATTTTAATAATTATTAGTCTCTTTCGAGATAAGTGATTTTTTCCTAGCTTTTGATATTTTTGGTTTGTTTTTTAGTTGTTAGTCCGTTTTCAAGTGTTGAAGGGATGCCAGCCTGAGTTGTTCCTAAAAAACTACCTCTCTGCTGTGTCCAACTTAGTCCGGCATCCTTTTACACTTGATTCGGTGGATTTTAATAATTATTAGTCTCTTTCGAGATAAGTGATTTTTTCCTAGCTTTTGATATTTTTGGTTTGTTTTTTAGTTGTTAGTCAGTTTTCAAGTGTTGAAGGGATGCCAGCCTGAGTTGTTCCTAAAAAACTACCTCTCTGCTGTGTCCAACTTAGTCCGGCATCCTTTTCCACTTGATTCGGTGGATTTTAATAATTATTAGTCTCTTTTGAGATAGGTGGTTTTTTTCCTAGCTTTTGATATTTTTGGTTTGTTTTTTAGTTGTTAGTCCGTTTTCAAGTGTTGAAGGGATGCCAGCCTGAGTTGTTCCTAAAAAACTACCTCTCTGCTGTGTCCAACTTAGTCCGGCATCCTTTTACACTTGATTCGGTGGATTTTAATAATTATTAGTCTCTTTCGAGATAAGTGATTTTTTCCTAGCTTTTGATATTTTTGGTTTGTTTTTTAGTTGTTAGTCAGTTTTCAAGTGTTGAAGGGATGCCAGCCTGAGTTGTTCCTAAAAAACTACCTCTCTGCTGTGTCCAACTTAGTCCGGCATCCTTTTCCACTTGATTCGGTGGATTTTAATAATTATTAGTCTCTTTTGAGATAGGTGGTTTTTTTCCTAGCTTTTGATATTTTTGGTTTGTTTTTTAGTTGTTAGTCCGTTTTCAAGTGTTGAAGGGATGCCAGCCTGAGTTGTTCCTAAAAAACTACCTCTCTGCTGTGTCCAACTTAGTCCGGCATCCTTTTACACTTGATTCGGTGGATTTTAATAATTATTAGTCTCTTTCGAGATAAGTGATTTTTTCCTAGCTTTTGATATTTTTGGTTTGTTTTTTAGTTGTTAGTCAGTTTTCAAGTGTTGAAGGGATGCCAGCCTGAGTTGTTCCTAAAAAACTACCTCTCTGCTGTGTCCAACTTAGTCCGGCATCCTTTTACACTTGATTCGGTGGATTTTAATAATTATTAGTCTCTTTCGAGATAAGTGATTTTTTCCTAGCTTTTGATATTTTTGGTTTGTTTTTTAGTTGTTAGTCCGTTTTCAAGTGTTGAAGGGATGCCAGCCTGAGTTGTTCCTAAAAAACTACCTCTCTGCTGTGTCCAACTTAGTCCGGCATCCTTTTACACTTGATTCGGTGGATTTTAATAATTATTAGTCTCTTTCGAGATAAGTGATTTTTTCCTAGCTTTTGATATTTTTGGTTTGTTTTTTAGTTGTTAGTCCGTTTTCAAGTGTTGAAGGGATGCCAGCCTGAGTTGTTCCTAAAAAACTACCTCTCTGCTGTGTCCAACTTAGTCCGGCATCCTTTTACACTTGATTCGGTGGATTTTAATAATTATTAGTCTCTTTCGAGATAAGTGTTTTTTTCCTAGCTTTTGATATTTTTGGTTTGTTTTTTAGTTGTTAGTCCGTTTTCAAGTGTTGAAGGGATGCCAGCCTGAGTTGTTCCTAAAAAACTACCTCTCTGCTGTGTCCAACTTAGTCCGGCATCCTTTTACACTTGATTCGGTGGATTTTAATAATTATTAGTCTCTTTCGAGATAGGTGTTTTTTTCCTAGCTTTTGATATTTTTGGTTTGTTTTTTAGTTGTTAGTCCGTTTTCAAGTGTTGAAGGGATGCCAGCCTGAGTTGTTCCTAAAAAACTACCTCTCTGCTGTGTCCAACTTAGTCCGGCATCCTTTTACACTTGATTCGGTGGATTTTAATAATTATTAGTCTCTTTCGAGATAAGTGATTTTTTCCTAGCTTTTGATATTTTTGGTTTGTTTTTTAGTTGTTAGTCCGTTTTCAAGTGTTGAAGGGATGCCAGCCTGAGTTGTTCCTAAAAAACTACCTCTCTGCTGTGTCCAACTTAGTCCGGCATCCTTTTACACTTGATTCGGTGGATTTTAATAATTATTAGTCTCTTTCGAGATAAGTGATTTTTTCCTAGCTTTTGATATTTTTGGTTTGTTTTTTAGTTGTTAGTCCGTTTTCAAGTGTTGAAGGGATGCCAGCCTGAGTTGTTCCTAAAAAACTACCTCTCTGCTGTGTCCAACTTAGTCCGGCATCCTTTTACACTTGATTCGGTGGATTTTAATAATTATTAGTCTCTTTCGAGATAAGTGATTTTTTCCTAGCTTTTGATATTTTTGGTTTGTTTTTTAGTTGTTAGTCAGTTTTCAAGTGTTGAAGGGATGCCAGCCTGAGTTGTTCCTAAAAAACTACCTCTCTGCTGTGTCCAACTTAGTCCGGCATCCTTTTACACTTGATTCGGTGGATTTTAATAATTATTAGTCTCTTTCGAGATACGTGTTTTTTTCCTAGCTTTTGATATTTTTGGTTTGTTTTTTAGTTGTTAGTCCGTTTTCAAGTGTTGAAGGGATGCCAGCCTGAGTTGTTCCTAAAAAACTACCTCTCTGCTGTGTCCAACTTAGTCCGGCATCCTTTTACACTTGATTCGGTGGATTTTAATAATTATTAGTCTCTTTCGAGATAGGTGATTTTCTTCCTAGCTTTTGATATTTTTGGTTTGTTTTTTAGTTGTTAGTCCGTTTTCAAGTGTTGAAGGGATGCCAGCCTGAGTTGTTCCTAAAAAACTACCTCTCTGCTGTGTCCAACTTAGTCCGGCATCCTTTTACACTTGATTCGGTGGATTTTAATAATTATTAGTCTCTTTCGAGATAGGTGATTTTCTTCCTAGCTTTTGATATTTTTGGTTTGTTTTTTAGTTGTTAGTCAGTTTTCAAGTGTTGAAGGGATGCCAGCCTGAGTTGTTCCTAAAAAACTACCTCTCTGCTGTGTCCAACTTAGTCCGGCATCCTTTTACACTTGATTCGGTGGATTTTAATAATTATTAGTCTCTTTCGAGATAAGTGATTTTTTCCTAGCTTTTGATATTTTTGGTTTGTTTTTTAGTTGTTAGTCCGTTTTCAAGTGTTGAAGGGATGCCAGCCTGAGTTGTTCCTAAAAAACTACCTCTCTGCTGTGTCCAACTTAGTCCGGCATCCTTTTACACTTGATTCGGTGGATTTTAATAATTATTAGTCTCTTTCGAGATACGTGTTTTTTTCCTAGCTTTTGATATTTTTGGTTTGTTTTTTAGTTGTTAGTCCGTTTTCAAGTGTTGAAGGGATGCCAGCCTGAGTTGTTCCTAAAAAACTACCTCTCTGCTGTGTCCAACTTAGTCCGGCATCCTTTTACACTTGATTCGGTGGATTTTAATAATTATTAGTCTATTTCGAGATAGGTGTTTTTCTTCCTAGCTTTTGATATTTTTGGTTTGTTTTTTAGTTGTTAGTCAGTTTTCAAGTGTTGAAGGGATGCCAGCCTGAGTTGTTCCTAAAAAACTACCTCTCTGCTGTGTCCAACTTAGTCCGGCATCCTTTTACACTTGATTCGGTGGATTTTAATAATTATTAGTCTATTTCGAGATAGGTGTTTTTCTTCCTAGCTTTTGATATTTTTGGTTTGTTTTTTAGTTGTTAGTCCGTTTTCAAGTGTTGAAGGGATGCCAGCCTGAGTTGTTCCTAAAAAACTACCTCTCTGCTGTGTCCAACTTAGTCCGGCATCCTTTTACACTTGATTCGGTGGATTTTAATAATTATTAGTCTATTTCGAGATAGGTGTTTTTTTTCCTAGCTTTTGATATTTTTGGTTTGTTTTTTAGTTGTTAGTCCGTTTTCAAGTGTTGAAGGGATGCCAGCCTGAGTTGTTCCTAAAAAACTACCTCTCTGCTGTGTCCAACTTAGTCCGGCATCCTTTTACACTTGATTCGGTGGATTTTAATAATTATTAGTCTCTTTCGAGATAAGTGATTTTTTCCTAGCTTTTGATATTTTTGGTTTGTTTTTTAGTTGTTAGTCCGTTTTCAAGTGTTGAAGGGATGCCAGCCTGAGTTGTTCCTAAAAAACTACCTCTCTGCTGTGTCCAACTTAGTCCGGCATCCTTTTACACTTGATTCGGTGGATTTTAATAATTATTAGTCTCTTTCGAGATAAGTGATTTTTTCCTAGCTTTTGATATTTTTGGTTTGTTTTTTAGTTGTTAGTCAGTTTTCAAGTGTTGAAGGGATGCCAGCCTGAGTTGTTCCTAAAAAACTACCTCTCTGCTGTGTCCAACTTAGTCCGGCATCCTTTTACACTTGATTCGGTGGATTTTAATAATTATTAGTCTATTTCGAGATAGGTGTTTTTTTTCCTAGCTTTTGATATTTTTGGTTTGTTTTTTAGTTGTTAGTCCGTTTTCAAGTGTTGAAGGGATGCCAGCCTGAGTTGTTCCTAAAAAACTACCTCTCTGCTGTGTCCAACTTAGTCCGGCATCCTTTTACACTTGATTCGGTGGATTTTAATAATTATTAGTCTATTTCGAGATAGGTGTTTTTCTTCCTAGCTTTTGATATTTTTGGTTTGTTTTTTAGTTGTTAGTCAGTTTTCAAGTGTTGAAGGGATGCCAGCCTGAGTTGTTCCTAAAAAACTACCTCTCTGCTGTGTCCAACTTAGTCCGGCATCCTTTTACACTTGATTCGGTGGATTTTAATAATTATTAGTCTATTTCGAGATAGGTGTTTTTCTTCCTAGCTTTTGATATTTTTGGTTTGTTTTTTAGTTGTTAGTCCGTTTTCAAGTGTTGAAGGGATGCCAGCCTGAGTTGTTCCTAAAAAACTACCTCTCTGCTGTGTCCAACTTAGTCCGGCATCCTTTTACACTTGATTCGGTGGATTTTAATAATTATTAGTCTATTTCGAGATAGGTGTTTTTTTTCCTAGCTTTTGATATTTTTGGTTTGTTTTTTAGTTGTTAGTCCGTTTTCAAGTGTTGAAGGGATGCCAGCCTGAGTTGTTCCTAAAAAACTACCTCTCTGCTGTGTCCAACTTAGTCCGGCATCCTTTTACACTTGATTCGGTGGATTTTAATAATTATTAGTCTCTTTCGAGATAAGTGATTTTTTCCTAGCTTTTGATATTTTTGGTTTGTTTTTTAGTTGTTAGTCCGTTTTCAAGTGTTGAAGGGATGCCAGCCTGAGTTGTTCCTAAAAAACTACCTCTCTGCTGTGTCCAACTTAGTCCGGCATCCTTTTACACTTGATTCGGTGGATTTTAATAATTATTAGTCTCTTTCGAGATAAGTGATTTTTTCCTAGCTTTTGATATTTTTGGTTTGTTTTTTAGTTGTTAGTCAGTTTTCAAGTGTTGAAGGGATGCCAGCCTGAGTTGTTCCTAAAAAACTACCTCTCTGCTGTGTCCAACTTAGTCCGGCATCCTTTTACACTTGATTCGGTGGATTTTAATAATTGTTAGTCTCTTTTGAGGTAGGTGACAACTTTTCTTAGTTTTTGGTCTATTGATATTTATTTCTTAATTAAGTCTTTGGTCGTCCATGATGTTAAACTGCGACCTAGATGCGTTGCCCATAACTACTTCTCTTCCATGTTCAACTAAAAATGTTCATAAAATTGGGTCGGAGGGGAAAGAGGGGTTGTTTTGAAGTTTTTTATGGCGTGGCCAAGGTTTCGCAATACTCATAACAAATACTTTGTTATTCGGCTATTTGTTTAGGTACCACCCAACTAATCGACCACCACCGATCCATTAAAATTTGTTAAGTGTTTAATTTTTATTTATGATGAAGCGAGGAGATTGTGGAGTCGATTAATTAATCAAAAAGAGTTGTAGTCTCTCCACTTCTTTGAACTCTGCTGGCAAAATAACCAAAATTGGGCATTGAGTCACTTACATCCGTGTAAAATTAGAACTTGATCTGAATATTGTGGCAGGCCGAGTGAAATTTTTGGGAGTTCTTTTTCCTGATTTCCGGCTAATCCGCTTGTTTAATCCTGAAAATTTATACGACAACATTTGTTAGGCTCGGGAAATTGATTTGAATGACACCTTGAGCGGATAGATCGGACAAAGTTGAAAAATGAGCGTGTTTTATACGACAACGCGTTACAGATGTTCAGTATTCCGGATTTTTTTCCTTCAGTTCAGTAGTATAATTGGCAAATGTGACTCACGATAGAGTAGGTTTAGATGAGATTCGAAGTAAGTAACTGCCTAACCGGGATCTATAGACAAATTCATATAATTCATAACTTTGGTTCTACTCAGACTGACAAACAATTTTTTAATAGTGGATTTGGTGTTTGTAATGTATACAACGGAAAGATATCATGAAACGGGTTGATTCTATTCAATGTACACACAAAACCTTTATTTTATATTTATAGGTGTTCTTTAACCTATATGATTATTATCAACATTAACCGAGATCTCTAGACAAATTACTCAAGAATTCATAACATTAGTTTTACTCAATATTTTGTTTTCATTTAAAGCCTATGTTTTAAGTCAAGCAAAGTTAAATATAATCTAAACATTTTAAAAGTCTACAATAAGCCATTGCTGAGCCTACCCCTGACAAAATTTCATTGCAACGCGGAAATACAGACAGACAACATTTTTTTAAAAAGTGGATTTGGTGTCTGCAATGTATGAAACGGAAAGATATCATGAAACGGGTTGATTCTATTCAATGTACACACAAAACCTTTATTTTATATTTATAGGTGTTCTTTAACCTATATGATTATTATCAACATTAACCGAGATCTCTAGACAAATTACTCAAGAATTCATAACATTAGTTTTACTCAATATTTTGTTTTCATTTAAAGCCTATGTTTTAAGTCAAGCAAAGTTAAATATAATCTAAACATTTTAAAAGTCTACAATAAGCCATTGCTGAGCCTACCCCTGACAAAATTTCATTGCAACGCGGAAATACAGACAGACAACATTTTTTTAAAAAGTGGATTTGGTGTCTGCAATGTATGAAACGGAAAGATATCGCAAAACGGGTTGTTCCATTCAATGTACAGACAAAATTTTATTTTATTTATATAGATTAATTGTGGCACCGTAAGTTAAAAAAGACAAAAATTTCCTTAGCTATTTCTATCACTGGTGCGTTTGCCCTATATGGCTGGGATGTTACACGAACTTTTTCCTGGAAATCGGATGACCTGAAGTGGCACTTTATTTATTGATTTTCCACGTTTTGCCAATTATCTTAAAAACGGCTCTAACGATTTTAAATTCGGTGAATTAATGTATAATTGAAGGGCCATGGTATTTAATATCAGACAGGTTTTATCCCCATTGATATCGCTTAACAGGGCTTAAATGTCCAATTTTCAAAATTTCTTCTTCCAAAGTACCTTTTATTTAGTTCATTTTGAATAATCAACTATCTCTCATTGTTAATACCAATAATAATATTATATATAAACTATAAAAGAATTTGATATTTAACTAAAGGAAAAATATTTTTTTTGGTCGAAAATTAATTTTGGGAAATAACAGTTATATGGTTCACATATAATAATAGTGATACGATGTTTGACTTTTGTGAATGATTGAAGAGAAGTTGGTTGGAGTGTTCAGTCAAAAATAAACAAATTAAAAATAAATAAATGATATTTATTTTTATATTTGCCGACGTTTTGACTCAAAGTTCAGGCCTTCATCAGGGCTAAGAGAAGACCAGATAACAATATGAAGAACTATTAACTTATGAAAAAAAAACCTATATCACTACAAACCGTGAAGGATCTTAGGTTCAGTACTATTTAGGGAAAGCACTGTTTCTAGGTGAGCGTTTGTGCAATGAGGTGATTTGACCGAGATGACGCTCAACCGCCAGGTTTCCCCCCTTAATTAATTATTTTAGTTAAGGGTACCCTCTTATTATAGATGCTGGGTGTGCCCCGAGAGGGCCTACTTAACCAGGGTCGCCCCTGGCCAATGAAACAGAATAAATAATTTTTCTGCCATGGACAAGGATTCGAACCTGGGACCATTAACATTGGAAGCTCAGTACCCTACCACTGAGCTACCACTATCCCTTAACTTATAAAAACAAAAATTAATAAAATGTAATATTAATAATTATAATATAAGGAACATAAGAAAAAAATTGACTGAACATCCTAACCAACTTCTCTTCAATTATACATATAATATATCGTTGTAAAGCTAAGAATTTCCGAAAAAATAATATCTTACATACAAAGTCGTAGAAGGTAATGAAGAGTAAAGAAAAATTATAAATATTAATTTGTGAAATCTAATATTATTTAACTTAATGTAATCTTTTAAGTTTGAAAAAAAAGTTTATAGAATCCACTGAATCAAGCCAATGACATTGTTTAAAAAACTATTTCATTGTACTTGTATGAAAGAAGAAGTGAAATGTAAAAATATTGTATGGAAGAGTAAAAAATGTGTTTACAACTTTCAATACATTTACTGTAATGTTATAATAACTATATCTGATAATATATTTAAAAAAATTAGATATCTATTGTGAGTTAATTCCTTAAAATCATCATGTAACATTTTAGAAAATTAAATTAGTGAATGATTTGACGTATTTTCTTTCTGTGAAACCACGACATTGTTCACTTACAATTAGGGTGACAATTTTTGATCTATTGCTGGTAGGCAACGAAAATCTCGTAAAAGGATTTTAGTTATCTTTACAATGGAAAAATAAACATTTAAGAACTAGTAGTACAATACATAATCATTTATATGTATGTTAAAGATACAGTACTTTCAAATCTCTCTAGGCATATACAGTGGGTCAAAAAAGTATTGGCACACTCCACATTTTTTTGAAAATCTCAATACGATTAAGATATTTATCAGAAATAATATTTATATGACAAAGTGGTATTAGAGTATTATATTTTAGAAGCATGTTGTATGTTCATAATTCAAAAGTTATGTTTAAAGTAAAAATAAAGTGTAAATTTTGAGGATCAAAAAAGTATTGGCACAGTTTTAAATGTTCACTTTTAGCTCCAGTCAAAACAAATTATTCCATTTTCTTTCGAGATTTTTTTTGATTTTTTAAAATTTATTTATTTAGAAATATAATAATCTGTCACATGGACAATAATTATAGTGATATATGAACACATTCATACCATATATACAGAAAATATAAAATTAACAAAAGTAAAATAATAATAAAAAACTATGCACAGTAAAAAAATAAAATAACCTAAAGATAAGTAAATTAAAAAATAAAAATAAAAATACAGTCAAAAATAAAAACAGTCAAAAAATAAAAACACAGTCAAAAATAAAAACAGTCAAAAAATAAAAACAGTCAAAAATAAAAACACAGTCAAAAAATAAAAAACACAGTCACTTCGAGTGATTTTTTTTAAAAATAATAATACAATCATCCACTGTTGGAGGGCTATAAGTATTAAGGCTAGAAGTTCTCATTCATACAGTATATACAAGTAATAAAGAAGTAACTATAATTATAAAAAGTAAATAAATAATACTTATAAAAAAAATGTAAATCAATAGGAAAAAAAAATAAATAAACAAACAAAATAAATTAAAAACTTCTAAACACATTCATACTTATATACAATATATACATTCGCCCAGGAATCTCCGAGCCAGGCTTTTCTCCCCACATGTGGAAGGCAAAGCAGGACTCCAGAGATTCCAGTGCCACTTTTCCAGCCGCATCACTAGTATTAAAAGCCAGTGGAGGCTGAAGGAGGGCACTAGAGCCACAGATGCTCAGGACTTGAGTAGAGAAGCTGGCCATTGCCTGGACTAATCGAGAGATTAGAAATGAGAATTAATGGTAGTACAATTACAAAACTAAAAATAAGTGTTTGCTGTATATTTGCCATGACAACATGGGTAAACCAGTCAATATTGTGTCAGTTTAAAAAAAACATTAAATTAAATTCTAATAGAATTAAGCTATCGACAATATACCGAAGAAATTACAAATTGGTTTTAGTTGTGTTCAGAATATCGCACAAAAGTTTAGAAAGTTTTAAACAAATCCCGTTCATAGCGGACACCAAGATTTAATGGTTGGGCACAAAGGTATATCCATCATGTTGTTGAGCAAAATCGCATTTTATCAGCCGCCGAAATATCAGAAGAGGTAGCATCTACTTCAAATACTACCTTATATCAGAAATGTAATTCATATATACAATAATTATGGCAGGTTCCAAAGAAAAAATCCTTTTATCACAGAAATGAACTGCAAAAAAAGACGCGAGTTGGCCAAAACTTAGGTTATAAAAACTTCGAATTCTGGAAAAATGTTATTTCTTCAGATGAAAGTAACTTCAACATATTTCATTCTAATGATGATGAGTACGTTTGGTGAAAAATTGACCCTGAGTTTCAAGCTCGACATTTGAGGCCCACTGTAGATATCGAGGTGTTAATGTTCTAGTTTGAGTTTGGAAAAGGTTTGGTGTTGGAAACTTAACCTTTATTGACAATATTATGAATACCAACTAATATGTCGACATTTTGCAACATAATTAAAGAAGCAAAGAAGAAAATATAAGAATCAAAGTTACATTTATCTTTCGACAGGATACTGTCGCCAGGCACACAACAAATAAAACAAAAGAATGGATGGTCTCAGCCAATGGAAAACGCCACCAAAGTCTCCGAACATAAATGCCATAGAACATTTATTAAAATTTCTTCATAAAATGATTTAAAAGAAACTTTGTCGGAGAAATCTTGTTTAACCTAGCTCAAAATCTTGTTTTGATGATGTCAAGAAGATTTCTCTGTATCATAGATGCCCATGGTATGATGATGAAATATTAATACATAACTAGTTCTTGAAATAATCTTTAAATTAAAAGTGTGCCAATACTTACTGATTTTTTCAATTAAGTATATTAAAATTTTTTTTTACTCAATCACTTGCGGATCCAGGATTTAATTTTTAGATGGGGATGCTTCAGGCCGAATGATTTTTTTTTTCATTTA
The DNA here is from genome assembly GCA_928085145.1 of Nezara viridula. Classification (NCBI taxonomy): domain Eukaryota; kingdom Metazoa; phylum Arthropoda; class Insecta; order Hemiptera; family Pentatomidae; genus Nezara; species Nezara viridula. Next base: position 4,417,672 of record OV725080.1, read on the forward strand.
CATAACGATAATTATTTTTAAAAAAAGAGAAAGATGCTAACTACCTTACAATAATACTTATTTTTAAATATTTTTTCCATAAAACATGGTTACATTTTACCATTTTGGGGGTGGGAGGCTTCAGCCCGAAAGATTTTTTTTTCATTTACATAACGATAATCATTTAAAAAAAAGATAAATATACTACCTTACAATAATACTTATTTTAAAAAAAATTTTCCATAAAACATGGTTACATTTTACCATTTTGGGGGTGGGAGGCTTCAGCCCCGAAAGATTTTTTTTTCATTTACATAACGATAATTATTTAAAAAAAGAGAAATATACTTAATACCTTACAATAATACTTATTTTTAAATATTTTTTTCCATAAAACATGGTTACATCTTACCATTTTAAGAGGGTGGGGAGGGGTTTCAGCCCGAAAGTCCACTCCGTAGTTCGGCCTGCGTACCCAATTAAGTATTTTTTAAAAATCTTTTACTATATAAAAATGTCCTAATCCATTTTGGATTTTTTTTACGATGAAACATAAAAAAAAGTTAGGTGTGCCAATACTTTTTTGATCCAATGTATATGTCTCAGAGATGGGATTTATGTGGTTTACAAAAACAGACGGAGCTACGAGGTTTTCCTTGTCTATTGATATAATAAATAGGGTTTGTGTTATTTTAATAGCCTTAGTGATTTGTTACTGTTTAGCAGTATGATTTAAGGTTTAGCTCTGTTAAAAATATATTCCAAAACCATTGCTAGAAAATAATTTCTATTCAAAGTTGTGTGATGCACTCACCAGATTTTTTTTTTAATTAAGTCTTTAGTCTGTTAATGTTAGAGAGATCCCAGAGATTGAATTAATATTGAGATTGTCATTGTTAGTGCATTCTGACATATATTATATAATACACATAATAAGAAAAATATATAAATAAACAAAACTGAGATAACACTCTTAACAAAACAATCCTAGTCATCCTCACACACAGATATCTACAAAATAAATTTCCATTTGATAAGTAAATAAATAACAATTGAACTTTAGCCCGATTTTTTGCCACCATGACTCGATAGTCTTGATAATGCTCTAGACAGTCATTGCAGCTCTAGATACCTTATCAATTCAAGTAATTGAAGGAAATTTTAATTCGTTTTTTTTTTTTATCGGAAAGCATTCCCCCACACGAACTGCTTGAATTAATTTGGACCGTGTAATGGAATTTTTTTTATCGATAGAGAAGTGCGATACGGTATCGATATTGATTGGAGAATTTGTCTGTACGGAATGTTATTTATGCTGAATGATTTCAGACATTACTATTATGACCAATATTCATATAATTAGACAAGGATTATATTTATCTTAAATTTATAAGTTTTTTTTTTTTTTATGCCGGTTTTTACTTTCTTACCTATGCCAGGTAAGGAAATAATTGCAATCGGGTCAAATTTTCGATATGCGGTTTTTGACGGATCTATACGTTTCAGAGCCCCCTGAGTCCGAAAAACACATTTTTAGCTATTAGTCTGTCTGTCTGTCTGTGCCAAGATTTTCTCGGGAACTACTGGACCGATTTTGTTGATTCTTTTTTTATTTTGTAGGGTTTTGACTACTGATGCCTGTGATCGAAATTCGGTACTCCATGCACAATAGCATGCTCAAAAATCGTCCATTTTGGACAACTATTAACGAAGTTACAGCTATTCAATTTCCAATGTAAGATTACGGGTTTATATTCTGGGTCAGAAAGGAGTGAATGAGAGAAAAAAGATGCTGAAAAAAAGAGAGTAAGTAAAAAAAGTTATGTAATAGGCGCATCGTACCAGATTATTTTTTTTAAACGATTAATTTTTCAAAATTATAATTAACCATAAATAATATTTTAAGCAACTCTAAACAAGATGGGGGATCTAGATAACGTTTGAATACTCTTATGTATATTTATTCAAAAGTTATTTAAGTTCCTTAAGAATTCCTCCATTTCAAATATCGAAATATATTCAAAATTGAAGAATTTGCGTCTTTTCAGAGTCTTGGTTTTCCAAAGTCATTGTTTTTCGGGCACTTCATAAACTGCAATCTTAAAAGCTTGTTATATCAAATAAGTCATAGAGATATGTTCGTATTTTAAAATACTAAGTAATTTCTATACCGTTCTCTAGATTTCCTCCAAATTTGGGTCAAATCGAATGCACCATTTTCAAACTATAGAAATATCAAATAAGTCATTTCCTGATCTGAAAGCGGAAGTATTTTTTTTTGGAGTAGTAGATAGAATTTGATATAATTGATGCTTATTTAATTTTACGTTTATTTCATTGTTTTTCGGGCACTTCATAAACTGCAATCTTAAAAGCTTGTTATATCATTTTTAGGTATTTTGCTTCCTCATTGCAACTTTTTTTTATTACAGATATATATTATGTTATTTTTTGTTTTTCTCGTAATATCTTGGAATGATGTTTATTAAATATATATATATATATATATATATATATATATATATATATATATATTTCTTTATCTTCAGGTTAAAGTAATACATTTCTCCATGGACTAGGCCTACATCTTTTAATCCTAATCTCTATCTATCTATCTATCTATGGTAGATAGATAGATAGAGATATCCCGGTAGATCGATGGCTCCCTAAACCACTCCTTCTCCTCATCCTCCCAAACCTTAATGACGGGATATAATGACAAGTTGATAACGATCCCATCTCCCCCGAAGGCACGAGCCTTGGAGATGTCAGGCTCAAAGCACGCCCCCCCCCCCCGCTCCCCCTCAGCCATGTCACCTTTCAATCGAGCTCTTAACACAAACTTAATACAAACAAATTTACTGCACACTCTATTGTTATTATTATCCATGATTTTTTATTTCTTTGAAAAATAAAAATCTGATGCGTTCCGCGCATCAAACAACTCACACTTCCCACAATACCTTGAATAGAGATAGATATATTCGTATTTTAAAATACTAAGTAATTTCTATACCGTTCTCTAGATTTCCTCCAAGTTTGGGTCAAATCGAATGCACCGTTTTCAAACTATAGAAATATCAAATAACACATTTCCTGATCTGAAAGCGGAAGTATTTTTTTTTGGAGTAGTAGATAGAATTTGATATAATTGATGCTTATTTCATTTTACGTTTACCAATCTCTATATTCCCTAAAAATTTGAGCAAAATTGAACTTGCGGTTTTAGAGATATAGACGTATCAAGAAAAACACGTCTGCGCATATATAAGAGAAAGCAACGGACAGAATTCAATAAAATTGACCCTACGTTATTTTTCCACAAATACCTACCTTTTTTTTTTAGCCAAACCGAACGAGCCATTTCTGAAATGTTGGCATATCTACAAAAATACGTTTGCGCTTGCATAAGCGGAAGTACTGGTTGGAATTTAATAAAATTGATATGGGGCCATCTAGACACCAACCCGCACAATTCCTGAAAATTTCATGAAAACTGGATGAACGGTAGTAGGTGATATTTGATGTCTGAAATTTGATCCTTGATGTCTGAAACGTAAAACGTGAGTGAAAATTTTCGGTTCTGAGCACAATTTTTTTTTAAACCTCTCGCACGAGTGTTTCGCTACCCTCGATAGTGAGGAAGCAAAATAAAAAATATAGTGCTGTGCGTGCATCAGACACTTTTAATTTTTAATTGAATTAAGTTTTAATTTTAATATGGCTGTAATCCATACAATCAATTATTAAATAATAACAACACTACTAACTCTTATGAAAACCGCACATGCTATATATAGAATGGCCTGTTCTAACCTTCGGCAGAAATCGGCTTCGCTCTCGGGTTTCGTCTGTTTTCAATTAATAGAGAGTTATGCTTAGTTAATTCTCCTTTAGATGATTATCGAAATCTTTCATATTTCATATCAAATCATTTTTCATGCCAGGTTCCTATGTGAAATGATTAATTATAAAAATAAATAGAGATAATTTAGAAGAAATTATGAAAATTAGGCGCTTTTCTAAGCCCAGACAGAGAGCATCAATGAGAATAAGACCTACATTATATTAAAAAACTTTTGATTTTGCACTGATGTAATGAATTTAATTAAAATCGTCAGAGCCTTTTTCGAGAAAATCGTAAAAATGTCTAAAATTTATTATATAAAGTGGCACTTACGGTTATCCGATTTTAAGGAAATGTTGCTGAAACATTCTAGACACATGAATATCTGAAATACGTAATTTTAGTTTCGTGCGCCTTTTCGTTTTTGAGTTAGACTGTTAACATACACTTAGAGACCATTTTGTAGGAATTGGTTTTTTGTACTCAGGGGACTTCAAAATGTGTATTTCCGTTGAAAACTCAGATTCGAAAATTTTCACGATCGCAATACTTTCCCTTACGTACATAGTATCGGCGTCGATTAGTTAGTTACATAGTTAGTTTAGTCAACAACAGAATCTGCGTTAAGGTGCTATTTCGCTGGCGCTGCCCAAGGCAGCAACCGCTATTCCGCGCTGCCAACCGCTGTTGCGTTGCTATTTCGCTGAAACTGCTCACTGAGGTTGTTATAACCTGCCTAAAACCTTCGAACATTTCGTTCTATTTTCGAAGATAAAGAATGAACTTACTATATCTTACCATCTCTTTTTTGTTCTTTTATTTATTTAATATCGTTTGGATTTAAGTTTATTTGAATTTCGCTGTAAAATACAGTTTGTGGAATAAATAAATAAATAATATTGTTACTTCAACCTTAACAAAATAATTTACTATTGCGTTGTTTAAGTTTTAAACAATATTTCTTATAATTTTGCCAGACTTGAAAGAAACAAAGGAAATAAAACATATCAACGTGACTGTTATCATCAAAACAATGCTCTGATATGATAACATAACCTACAACCGCCAACAGCTCCACTGCTTCGAGAGCGGTCAGTTAGGAGCAGCTTAGATGTGACGTCAGACCTAGACTGCCGAGCAGCGCCAGCGAAATAGGTTCCTTTCTATTCCACTAAAGCAGTGGTCAACCGCAAGCGGTCGCTGCCGTGAGCAGTACCAGCGAAATAGTTCCTTTAGGTGAAAATAGTTTCCTAGGGTTGACAAAGTCTAATACCTCGACTCCACAATATTAATAAATGAAGAAGTTAGAAATGCATAACATACGTTTTCTTCTCTCTTTTAAAGTTATAAAAAAAAACTCATTATATGCGTTAATCATTAATTAATCCCAGTGATAACTTGGATCTCCTTGTTATGTTCTTTTCGATCCTTTCTGAAAGCACTGAAATACTAAATGCAAGTTGATTATCATCATTTGGATATTATAAGACTGGTAAGAATAAAATAGAAACGTCATAAACTTTTATTAACATTTCATAAAAGAATAAGGCACAAAAATACACAGATAACATTTATACCATCATCTAAGAGACAAATTGGGAATCTTAAATAGCCTCATTTTGAGCTAAAATTTTCTTGTAAATTTTATTAATCTAAACTATTTACATTAGTTTAAATTAACTTTCTTAAATATTATTAGTCATTTTTTTTTGTTTTACAATATCCATGTATGCGTGTTCGGAAAAGTTCCTAAAATCAGCGCAGAACATAGTTTCGCCCAGTTTAGGGAGAGATCCGGTGGCATTGATGAGTTCAGAGCTGAATTTAGAAACTTGACCTTTGATATTACAAATTTGATTCATCATTGTAATTTTCAAAAGTCTCTTTAAGTTATCACAGTCATCAAGAAGTAACCTTATTATAAACTAATGTAATTTCACATATATTGATTTGCATTAGATTAAAAAGAGATATTGTATGATACTTTACATGTACATATAAAACATACTTATTGATTAGGTCATTATAGGTCATCAAGTTGGTATAAGTTACAAACCTTTTGTGATTTGTAGCATTTATGTTGCAAGTGTCCGCGATACAGCCCATTTTTTAAATCATATTATTAACATTCGTCATAAACTTCCTGAACGGCTTCATCTTATTATAAACTATTTTTTATCAACGAAAATTTACACAAAATTGAAAAAAAAAGTGACCTAAAAAAATATTGCATCGTTTGGCCTATATATGTTCATTATTTTGACATGTTGGATATGAAGGTCAGGCCAAACAGTCCAATATTTTGTAGGGCATATATATATTTTTTTTTCGATTTTGTGATCAAATTACCTTATAATTCAAGTAGATAGCAAATAGCTGCTTATGAGTTTTAAGTACCAGATTAAATAGAAAAAGTTTATCGATCTTCAGATTGAAAACATTCTTGGGCATTATTTACTAACATTTTCGAAAATTAAAAAGGTTAGCTTTAAAATAAAAAAATAATAATATGTTACCAATTTTACGATATAGAACAGGTTAGGCAAGTTCTTGAACACAGCGCCGTGGTCTTCGATGGTATTGCATTAGTCTCTATTATTTTTCTGTATTATTTATTGTAAATGTGCTTTTTGAAAACTATTATAAATGTCCTTAATTGTGACAGATTGTAATATCTCTCAATAAATATGTTTAAAAAAAACTGAATGAAATGATGTCATCAGCCAATTTCTAAAGTCATCGATGGAGTCCAGCGCGTTTCTTTATTGTTTTACGAGTTCGGTTGAATCATGATCATGATCAGCGATTTCATCGGTTTTTTAGGATCGATGGATATAATCTTATTACAACTTCAATGTTGTTATTTCTCAATTTACTACCAAACTTTCTATTTTTATGTATATTTAGAAATTCAATAATTCCGTAGGTAGGGATTTCCTTAGGTACATATATTTTTTTTAAAGTTTTATATTTTTTGTGATGAAGCAGGGATTTTAACCTTCCACAGTAATCCAGCAAACATAAATCGTCTTCCATCTGCTCTTTATTCAATCGGTCGATGGTTTTCATCGATCCAATAAGCGCTGAGCTTAGGAACGTGCCCTAAATAAAAAAATAAATGGCTATAAAGTCGATAAATTAAAATTCGTTTAAAATAAATCTTCTATTAAACAACAGATATATATATATATATATAAATCTTCGGGTATATGAAGAGAATGGATAGGAACAGGTTAATCAAACTAATATTTGATGGAACTGGATTACATAAAGGGATATTCCGAAGAAATAAAATAAGCAAAGGAGAAATTCAGCAAAATAGTGAAAAACATAAAGGTTCTTGTAACGGAGAAGAATAAGCGAAAAAGTAAGAAATGGATATAGGAAAGAAGGCGAGAGATGGGAGAATATTGAAAAAAACTTAAAATAGTATACGTTTATACGTAAAATAGTATAGTGACGAGTGGTCCATAGTTGGCCCGTATCGCGATAAATAAATTATTAGCAACTAGGCAAAAAACATAAAAATGGTTATATTTAAAAAGTATATTAAATAATTTATGGATAAGAAATAATAATTGTTTAAATAAATAAAAAATCTATTCTAAATAATTAACCTACATTATATATTTTTTTACAGTAGTTCCTTTTCTCAATAACCGTTTTATAAGACTGATGCTTATTTGTATATGGATTTTATGGTTTATAAGTATTTTTACTTATGATAAGTGTTTGTTTCTATTGTTCGAGGGTATGAAATAGCTTGGTCATCAGTATCCGATTTTGGGTCTTTTTTGACTTAAGTATCGCCAGTCATTTTTAGTTTATTTATTTTATAAATGTTTTTGGGCTCGTCGATCACCTAGGTCATTTATCCGTGCCTGGGTCATTCCTTGCCAATCGCAGTACTGTGGACAGTATTATAATCGGAAATATTAAATACAAGGAATTTAAAAAATCACATACTTGCAATATTATTAAATATCGAAAACACCTTTAATTCCGTGAGATGCAAATTCAGTATTAGAGCATTACTTAATATGGGATTAACGGTGAAATAAAGAAATGGAATTGTTAAAAAATATTATACTACTATAGTTGTAACATATTAACATCTCAAAAATGAGAACCTATATCAAATAAATGCTTTGGATGAAAAAAACATCCTCAGTAAAAATTTAATAATGAAAGTCCATCGTAAAAAAAAAAATTAAGTACAAAATACTTTATACAAATTTAAAACTTGTATTTAACATAGACTATAATAATCGTTATAATTTATCAATTCATGCATATTTGACGAATCTGTAACAGTTCTAAATAAGTGACAAAAAAGTAACTGGCGATACTTAAGTATAAAATACCCCGATTTTTTATAGTTTTCAAACAAGAACGTGAATGATGATTATAAAAAAATAATCATGAAATAAAAAAAAATATAGAAATAAATTATTTTATTAATAAAAATTAGTAAGAAACTAATCAAGTGACAGAACATAATATCCAATCACTCCATGGACGTCATAGAGTGATGCTCGGTAAGCTGTTCTTTTCTTTCCTGAAGATGCCTGGCAGGGGTGCGCACAAACCTTATTCCACCCCTCCCAAGATATTTTATTCCTATCTTCTTCCTAAAAGCAGTGCAAACGAAAGTAGGATTTAAATATTCCTATATTATATGCAATTAAAAATACTGCGGTCTGTTCTACGCTTCCAGTTGGCTTTTAATTTGAAGCTTTTCATTTTTAAAATTAATAACTCCGTCGAAATGTGCCCCCCTCAAAAATTGAAATCTCCCTCAAAAAGTGCCCCCTCATGAATTTTTATGGCGAAACCCCTGCCTGGATTGCCGAAACGTTGACGGATTTTTTTCTTCACATTTATTTCGGAGATATAAGGCTGTGTAATTGGAATTTTTCCTATTAGAACGTAAATTATTTTACATAAGATACAATTTAGTTTTCACTCTGGGAATATTCAACTCAAAATAAAAATTATTATATAAAAGTTTTAAAATAGATACAGGAGTAAGTAAAGAAAATAAGCGATATAGATAAATATTAAACTTCCAAGAAAATATTATTGAGTACATACTTTAATCTTAAAAAAAAAAATACTCAGAATTTTTTTAAAAGGTAAAGATAACTAGGAAATGGAACGTTAGGAGTTTACCAGTAACATTCAGAGTAACGAGTAACATTTACAGTAACGAGTACATTTAGGAACGGATTGTTGCTGTTGAAGATGCGGTTAGCGTGGTTTAAAGTGGCCGTTCCATCAGATAGCGTAAAAGCCCTAACTGCCTTCTGTAGCTGTAGGGACATTATGTTCCTTAACTATTCATTTCAGCCCGGAGGCCTTTGCTAATGGCGAGATCCTTGTTAAAATAATTAATTAATATTATCATGTTAAACTCTCTTGTGTCATGTTGAACACCAAAATTAATGGAGACTGTTACGACGAATAATTGATAGTTTATTTGCAAAATAACACTCAAGCTTTTTATAGTAGGCTTTTTGAGGTAAACTCATTTTAGCTTTCTTATAAATATTTCAGAAAGTGGAAAGTAAATTTAATTTATTTATTTTATTAGTGAAAACTTCTTACTGCAATTTTTTTGTGGGGAGTGGATGAGATTGTTAGGTTCGGATGTGTAACGCTCATTCGGGTAAAGTCGGCTCGAGTCGACTAATTGAAGTATTTTGACTTTGGGATTAAAATATCTCAGAAACTTAAAATCGAACCTACATACTTTAAACGAGGAAAATGTCAAGTATTTCATTCTCTCTGTAATGATTTATAAATTAAAATTGTATCTGCGATGTGCTTTATTTAGTACTAGCTGATGTGCCCATCGTTGATGGGTGTACAGTTAAAATTTGAGAATCTTTGTTTGAGATGGATATTGTATAATGGGGAGATCCAAATTTAATTTCATAATATTGGGTGGAGAAACGGGGGTAATTTTAATTTTGAGAAATTTTTCTTCCGATTTTCGGCTAATAGGTTTGGTTAATCCTAAAAATGTATACATTTGTTATGCCAGGAAAGGTGAACCGAATGACACTTTGAAAGGGAAGATTGGACAAAGTTGAAAAATTAGTTTGTTTTACACGTGTCTTAAGTGACAACGCGTTACAGATGTTGAGGATTTCGGATTTTTCCCGTTGTTGTGATAAATTTTTCCATCAGTTGAGTAGTAGTACAACTTTTAAATGTGGCTCGCGGTAGAGTAGGTTGGGATAAGAATCGAAGTAAGTGACTGCCTAACCGGGATCTCAATTACAAATTACTCAAGAATTCTATAACTTTGGTTCTACTCAATATTTTGTTTTCATTTAAGCCTATGTTTAAGGTCAAACAAACCTAAATATAAAGTAAAAATTTCAAAAGTTTACCATTAGCCATTGCTGAGCTTACCCCTGACAAAATTTCGTTGGACTATGCGGACATCCAGATAGACGAAAAATCTTTAGTAAGCTGAACTTACTAATGACAAAATTTCGTTGCAATGCGGACATACAGACAGATAAATTTTTTAAAAAGTGGATTTGGTATCTGCAATGTATGAAACGACATGATATCATAAAACGGGTTGATTCTATTCAATATACAAACAAAAACTTTATTTTATTTATATAGATAATAATTTACTTGGACCTCCTTTTGGTTTTCGTAATTTATGATATATTATAACTCATTTCGTACAATAGTCAATATTTTTTTCTTATTCTCCTCAAACATTTTTTTTCTCCACAAACGCCTCTTGACTCATTTAAGTTTCGCCATTAGTCTTCTAGCAAATACGGGGTTGGTTTAGGCGACTGACAGCTGTGATCGTAGCACAAAAAAAAAAAAATCTATTGAAATATAATAATCTAAAAATCCTGGACAGGCCAAGAAAAAAATAAATAAGAAAAATTCTGTTTAATATCATTGATCTGTTTGATAAAATATTTCTTTTTTAGGCTCCTAGGGCCCATTGAAACCGAACGCCACACAGTGGACTGTGAGCAATCTAGTGCGACAAAAATCGATACAAAGGAATTGGATTTTTTTTTTTACTCAAAATTGTATCTACTTAATTAAATCAAAATATTTCAAAATTTAAATACCATTAAGAATTCAGATACTGATTTGTGAAAATTCATATAGATAATTTTTTTTTAATTAGACATAAAGATACGAAATTATGTGTTCCTTTTCGATTTACTGTTTCACTCAATAGAGTTTCGACAAATTACTGACCGCTGTTATAGAATTAATAGATTTCAATGAAAAGTATTTATCAAATATTTTAGTTATCACAAACCTATTTTATCATTTTTAGAGTATGATACAAATGATCAGTCAGAGCAAAGTTTACTATAGTAATTTATAAACAATTATAATTGTATATATTGTAAATGTTATTTTTTTGTCAATATTGAACAGATAATAGTTAATACACAACTATAATTATATATATTGTAACTGTTATTATTTTGTGAATATAGAAAAAAAACAATTTATGTTTTTAATCTTGCTTTGTTGAAAATTTAGATTTCCAGTTCTATCGTGTGGTCTTAAGCACACTAAGTATTTTTTTTTCAATTCTTTACTATAATGAGGATTTTGTGTAATTAAATATACACACAGGGAAAAAAATAATAAAATGAAAATGCATTTTTGCGCATACTAAAGTCAAGAAAATTTTTCATCTACTTGAACTTGAAAATTTCATTTAAATTATTCTTAGGTGTCCCAGAATAAAATATACTTTCTTTCTTTTAAATTAAAATTTAAAATTTTGCAATAAACACAGATATTTATAAAGAAAAAATACTTAAGGCTTATATTTTAAAAATGTTTCTCAATTAAGTTCCTCAGAAATTGTTGAAGTTCCATGACCTAGTAAAACGGAATCCGATTTTATATCAGAGAATTATCAATTTTGAATGAAATATTTTCGTATTAATTATAGTTTCTTTCAACTCCTCAATGTGTACCAAAAATACTAATAGTACTTTAAAGAGTTAAAATCCCGAAAAAAAACTAAACATGCTTTTTATCGCTGCTTAGGACTTACAGGACTTTCTCTCGGTTATGTCACATAGCAAACTAACCATCGTTCATGTAACTTTAAACAGAGTATACATGAAGGTTCCTAATGTTGGTAATCCTCTTGATTTTTAAACGTCATCATTTTTTTTATTTTTATAAATTGTAATACCGTGTTTTTAGTTCCATATTACGAATTTTTATTTATTTTTAAATGAAGAGACGAAAATTGTAAAATGTTATCAATTAATCTGAATATTTTAATAATTACAAAATTATCATACTAACTTAATAACGATTCAATATAAATAGATTAAAATTCCTTTCAGATTATGTCAAAATTATGGACATAAAAGTTGTATATAAATTTGATTATTTAAAAAAAAAAAAAGGAGGAAATATTTTGTTAAAATTTGTCGATTACTTCTTAAGATTTTAATACAAATATTATCAAACGTTTGTAGAGACAGGAAGACAGTTTGGCGGTGGTACTCTCTATGTAGACCACCAACCGAAGAAGTCGAGGACAAGCCTCGTGTCAGACGACCGTCACCCGAAGAGTCTGTTCTTGGACCGAGAAGATCGTGTCCGAATTGACGTCTGTCGAAGAAGTGATGTCGGTGGCGATCGGAGTGGATGCTGGAGTCTCTTTCAGGCTTACGTGGAGCAAGCTGTAATAAAGAAAATAAAAAACATATAATTATTCATAAGATTTATTAAAATAATAATAATAATATTCAACATATTAATCCATGATAAAAAAAAAATATAAACCTCTTTATTGGAGATTCCGGAGCCATCGGCCGCATCTTTTCACTTTTCTCTCCGACTCTGGAAAAACAAATTAAAATTGTAATTAACATTAAATATGTCGCTTAGGAGGCTCAGGAGAAACTGGATGAGCGATCTTGCTTAAAAAGTATACTAAAATCAAGATAGAAAGAGATGCCACTGGGCGCTCTCCTCTCCCTCACAAGGACGAATGCTCCTATTAATATTCTTTCCTACAGTAGACTCAATGATTGTCAGTACTTCTGACAGGTGTGGATGAAGAACTTAAGTTAAAAAAAAAAGAATACATCAGGATTCTTAAACTTATAAGAATCTAACTTATATGAAAAGTTAATAATAATAAGCTAAAAAAATTATAATGTATAATTTTTTTTAATTTATTTATTTATTCAGAAATATTACTATCTGTCACAATTAAGGACATTTATAATAGTGTTCAGAGACCACATTCACACTCTATTCACAATAAATAAAAATCAAAGTAAATGTATATTAACAAAAGAACTATCCTTACCAAAATAACAACTAAAACACCTGCATACTATACAATATTTACAGAATCCATTCACTAAGAAGAACTCCGAGCCAAGCCTTTCTCCCCACTCGTGGAAGGAAAGGCAGGACTCTAGGAGATCCCAGCGCCTCGCCCTGAGTCGCATTACTGGTATTAAGAACCAGTAGAGGCTGAGAAGAGGTGCTATAATCACACATACTTGGCTTGAGTGGAGGATTTGGCCATTGCCTAACTCCAATATATGCGTATTCACAGAAGGTCTCTGGGCCACTGTCTGGGGTATGGATGATAGGTAAGATTGTGGTGAAATTTGGAAAAAAAATCTGGAATAAGGTCATGGTTGTATATAGGGTATACAGGTTTTAATATATACATATATGTATAGGTATATAGGGTTAATTTATGTTTAATATATACATAAATTTTTCAAAAGCAGCCTTAACCGTTGGGACGTTTTATCTTCTTCCTTAATGGATGGTTCTTTAGGGAATATTACTAAGACAGCGCTCAGAGAATCGTTATGAAGCTTCTTAGCGTAGACTTGGAAGTATATTGGAGAGTATGTTTGTAAAACATGCGTTACCTGGAAACTTGAATCGGAAGATAAGGAGTTTGAATCCGGAACCGGTGGCATTTAACTCTGGTATTAATCCTACGCCCTCGCCTCTGGTAATGAAAAAACCTTATAACAAAAAAGACAAGGTAGGAAAAAATATATGACAAGGATATTTACCTGTTCTTGGAGTAGAGAGGACACCATTCCCTCCCGAAGGACTCTCCGTCCTCGAGGGTCTGAGGGAGCTGCTGGTGGAGAGTCTCGGGGAGGAGAAGGCTACAGCCACCACCGGCCACCAGGAGCGCTCCCATCACTATCAGCGGGAGCACCAGAAGGTCTTCCCCCTAATAATAATAATAAATAATAAATAGTAATATTTATAATAATAATAATAATATTAATATTATTATTAAAAACAGTAAATATGGAAAAATAAAATTGACCAGAAAATTTAAGTATTTGGGGGAAATAATATGTTACAATGGTTTTGAGAAACAGATCATCCGAGAAAAAATAGCATAGAAAATTTAAGCTTTCAAATCGGCAAAATTTACAATAAAAAGAAACTCTCCTCCAATGCAAAGTTAAGGCATTACAACGGTGTGATAAAGCTTGTGATTTTATATGTGATGGAGACCACATGCTTGCCCAACTTGGAAAAGCTGCTAAGAATAGAAAAGAGGATGTTCTAGATCCTCCTTAGAAGATCTAACGAAGAGATCTACAGAAAAATCAAAAACCTGTAAACCGATGTAAGAATTAGAAAGCCGATGTTCTACGGGCACATGAAAAGGAAGAAGGAGGAAAGACTGAACAAAAAGATCTTTAACAAAAGTTTTAGCTACAAGAGCATGGGAGTATATACGAAGCAAATAAGAGAAGAATTAAAGAACCTTAAAATTTCAGATGCCAACTGTCTAGATAGAGACACATACAGGAAAACACTGAAAAATCTCACCAATATTGGAAGAGAAAAAAGGAGGAGTACAAAGTGGTCCGAAGAAAGAAAGTGGCAGTCGAAAATCATGAAACTGCCATGGGAAAAAAGAAAATCAAGACTCAAAAAACCTAATCAATGATATTCACGTTGTCCTCAGTGGCCGATATGTGATAAAAAAATATTAATATGATAATACTTAGGCACTCTACATAGGTGATATTAAATCATATGCACGAAGTGAGGAAGACCAAAAGCTACTGAGAGATTTCAGCAGGGATATAAATATCATACTTCGGTTAGAGAAATGCAGAGTTATTAATATACACAAGGTTAAACTGAAAGAAACTGGAAATATTGAATTATCTCACAAGGAAATGTTAAGGTAGCTGAAATAATCTGACTCCTATAAATATTTGGGCGTAAATGAGCTCTTGAACTTTAAGGATGAATTTCGATAAATATTAGTAACAGAATTTGAAAAACGTGTCCAGATTCTTTTGGAAACGTACTTTTCATTACGCGATATGATTATGATGAAAATATATAATGGCTGTAAATACCTGGACTGTCCCTGTTATGTCATACACATTTCAAATGGACCGATACTAATTTGCAAGCGCTGGGCCGTAAAGTTAGGGTTATAATGACTTCACGGTAGGTTTTGCAATGCCCTCACTTCTACAGGAATTTGTCATTCTGCCTCTGTAGAATGGCTTGGAAAAGGAAAACTGTTCCCAGAAACAGAGGATTTCTTCTTGCTAAACAGGACCAAGTAGTAGCAACTAACTCTCAAGTACATTTTTAAAAACGATGTTACTGATAAATGCCGACTATGTAAAGTAGGCCTGGCTAAAATTTTAAGAAGTCTCTTCGCTAGATTCACTGTGCAAATATTTTATTCGACCTCTTCTGACATACGGCTCAGAGACGTAGTCTTTATCACGAACAGACGCCTTTAGGTTGCAGAGTTTCGATAGAAACACCTTGAGAAGGATGTTTGACCCTTTAAAAATTGATAATCGGTATAGGCTAAGGCACGGGCGGATCTACGGGGGTGGGGGCTTTCGGGCTGAAGCCCCCCGCCAGAATGGTAAAATATAACCATGTTTTGTCGAAAAAAATATTAAAAAAGTATCTCTTAAAGTATTATTGTTCGTGTAATTACATTTAAAAGGGCTTTAGGGATCACTTAAACACGATTTCATATAGGTAGTTAGTTTCTTTCTTTTTTTCTAAAGTAATTATCATTATTTTTATGAAAAAACAACTTTCGGGCTTAAGCCCCCCCAAAAATAAATCTTGGATCCGCTAGTGGGCTAAGGCATAATGTGGAGTTGTATCAAATTTACCGGGAACCGGATGTGGTGCAATATACGGCTCTCTAGGCTAAGATGGGCTGGGCACGTCGCAATGATGGATGGGGACTTACCAATCAAGCGGCTACTGTTCGGGTATGTGGATGGCAGAAGAAAGAGAGGACGACCACGATTGAGATGGGCACATGATGTAGAAGCCGATGCAGAGAAGCTTCTGGACACTAAAGCTTTGCAGACCTTTGCAGCAATTTGGCAACGGCAATTCACCAAAGTCTTGCCAAATATTACAAATTTACCGAGAGATCAAAGCCTTATTACCGCTACGTTCCGTATTTCATTTTCTCTGATAAGGAAACTACAATCTATTGGGATCAACCTATAACCACAGATAAAATTGTACTACACAATAAACCGGATATTTTGGTACTACGTAAAAAGGAAAAACGGCTGCAATAATTGAGATAGAAGTTTCCAAAGATGAAAATATTCAAAAAGTGTTCGAAGAAAAGATTAGAGAAGAAAAGAAAATATCAAAAGCTCTGTGAAGAACTGTATAGCCTAAAGCAAGAAAAGATATGTTCATCATTTCGAGCACCGGATTAGTCCCAGAGATAACGTTACAAAATTTGCTAAGTGTTGGGACTTGCAGATTATAACCTAGAAGAAGTTCAGAAAGCTGTGCTAATTGACAGCCTAGTCATGAAAATATTTCCTAATCAGAGCCTAACTCTTGACTCATTGAGTCTAAGTAGGTGAACATTCCCAGCAATGGCTGAGGAAGTGCGAAATTCTGAAAATAATAATATTAGGTTCTAATTGAAAAAAATCCAACCATACAGCCAATGTCTCCAAAATGTAGATACAAATAAAAAAATCCGTCAATTTTTCACCAATTTAGGTTTCATCAGGACAGAAAATGAAATATTACATTACTCCATGAGATCCACTCGCATGCTAGAAGAAAGAAAAAACAGCTGATCAGAAAAAAAACTGATGCGTTGCGTGCATCACAAAACTTTCACTTACCACCCTCTTGTTAGCAGAAATAAGTATTTTCAGGGGAAGTAAAATTAAAAATTATAGACGCTATATTTATTTATATTTCATTGTGGATATTTTTATTTTTATAAGTACTCTTATAAATACAAATTTTAGTATTTATATAGTTATATTCTATACAATTAAATATTAAATAATACCAACAATTGCATTTTTGAAAACCGCAGATGTATATTTATATAATTTTGTCGGAGTTCGTATTATATTAAGCTCTCTAAGTCTTTTATTATTCCGGTGAATATTTTCCTCTACTTATGTGACAACCTCTGTATGCATTATGCATACACATAAAAATGCGTATATATGTATATATACACACATTTTATAAACTGTTCTGCTCTATGTGCAACTTAAAAGAAATAGAAGAGATCATACATTTTATTAGTACATGCCTCGTGTTGGAAGGCTTCCGAAATATCGATTTGGAAAAACATTACTTAATAGCTCTGAAGTAATGCATGATCTTAACAGAAAGGATTGGGACAGCTTATATAAATACTCGACTATTGCAGTTAAATATAGAAAACAAATGATAAACGAATTCAACTATTAATATGTGTGAATTTATAAACAGAACTTTTATGTTAGCATTTATGAACTAGATGATGTTGGATTATTATTAAAATTTATATTAATATTATTATTAATTATATTTATTGTTTATATATTGCGATTTAATTTTATTTACATTGTATGTATTCGAATTTTATATGGATTTGTTATTTAGGAAATGGGAACTACGTATAATGTTTTGCAATTTATTTAATATTTGTATTCAGGTATAACGTTGGTCTTCAGTTAGGAGAAGCGAATCTTGTAATATTACATATTATGATTTTTACTAAAATGTAAAAGTGAGCAACCGAGCAGACGGGCAAATAGCCCATTACACACATTAAGTAAGTTATCATGTAAAATCACAAACATTTTTTATCTTAGCCTTTAGTAAGGCATATTGTTATAAATATAATTTATTTTGCAATCGAAATAAAACTCACTATTAGTATCATTATTATTACATACATTTACATTTATGTACGTTTACAAAGATTCGTTATTGGAAATAATTA
This sequence comes from Nezara viridula, assembly GCA_928085145.1. Classification (NCBI taxonomy): domain Eukaryota; kingdom Metazoa; phylum Arthropoda; class Insecta; order Hemiptera; family Pentatomidae; genus Nezara; species Nezara viridula. The sequence goes on from OV725080.1 coordinate 4,435,785, forward strand.
ATCAAAACATATGGTGTGAATATGGTCTTTTGTCATTATGACTCTTGTTCTGGATTAGGACAGAATTTAATAAAAATTCTCCACGATAAAAATTGTTTCCAAAAATAAACTATAAAAACATTTTTTTATTATTTATCCTATATTAGGGAGATAATGTTAGTCATAATAATATACAGATCAGAATTAAATATTTACAGAAAAATTTATATAATTTTAAGAAAAAGTCATAACTGATCTATAACTTTCAAAGTTTGCTTAAGTAAAAAGTTTACTCAAGCAACTTTATTTTACCATCTAAAAGTAAATCATTTAAATAAAATCTTAAGTTTTTTAAAATCCAGTGTAAAGATGATTTAATATAAAGTTGTGTTCTAACTTTTCCTCTAATATTTGCTCCTAGTAAAATATTTGAATAATAGTTGAACGGTTTCTTCTAGAAATAAAAGGACCAATAATTAAATTACTTTTTTTTCATATAATGTCTGTATGAATTCCAATTAGGATAGGACAATAACTAACATATTCTTGTTAGAGAAGGAAGGTCGTGAATAATTCCATCGGCCCGCTACGAAATGAAAATCAACTCGCCCTGACCGAATTCGAATTAATGAATATTCATATGGAAATTTATCACGAAAAACATCCGAGGATCAAAAATTGATGTTTTTCAATGTCATCAGGCCAGGCAGCTTTCAATCTCTCTTAACTTCATTTAATCTCTAATTAATATTTTTTTTGGGGAATATTGATATGCAACATTCGACGAAGTATTGAGAATCAGGTGTTGACGTGATAGAAATAATGAAATGGGAACGATAGGACCCTGCAGGATATTTTCCATTTCTTTCATTCAATTACTATGGTTTGTTAAGGAAGGAGATCTCTCATCCATCGCCTTTTCAATCTCTTCCTGATATTGATAGGGATGTCAGCTGATGTCAGCTGGGTGGGATATAGAAGGCCCAATATCGATTTTGTCATCGATATTAATATAGGCCTATAACTATCAGAAACATCAAAATATCGATAGTAAATATTTTCATCGATATTATAAACATTTTTGAAATATGAATATGAATATAAATATAAATGCTCTAGCATAAAAAATTTGTTATTTTTCTCTTTGAAATAATTAATGGAAATATCAATTCATTTATTCTCCTTGGTAAAATTAATTTTCTAGCTCCTGTCCATTATCTTCATCCTCAGTTTTTTTTTTGTTTTTTTTTTCAGAAATTTCCATTCAATCAATTATGTCTTCCATTTATCCATAAATCGTTTTTTTTGGGAAACATTTGTTGATTTATCGTCAATTATTAGTAATTTTATATATTTTTTTTAATAAGCAAGATTTAAAAATTTCATTCTTGCTGTTAAATTCAATGATAGATATGTTCACCGTCTTTCGAAGTTTAAAAACGTCGAGATCTGCTGTAGCGAAATATCGATATGTTTATTTCGATATATCGAATTATTATTTAGAAGGATGAACTGGGGCCCACACGTCAAAACGAAAAGACTTTGAACAAGTGACTGAAAATACCATATCCACTGTTTTCTAAATCAAAATTGATAATTAGACAAAAACTAAATACATACACTTACCTGCTCAAACCCATTTGGACATAATCCTCACAGATTTACGGTTCAATAAAAAAAGACTCACTTACAAAAACTACAATCTTTTCAATCTAAAATTTTAAGACTAATAACTGCAGGTCCCTGGTATGTTAACAACAAGACTTTATATATCGACCTAAGACAACCAATCATTGACCAGCACATACGTACTCTCTACTCCCGATTTCATCTGAAGATAAACGGACATCACAATGGACTTATCAAAGACATGGCCACGGCTGAGATCCTCATCAGGAGGCAACTGAAAAGGAGCTGGATGAGAGATCTCCTTTCCTGATTTTAGGATGTAAACAGACCAGGGAAGAGGTGCTGCTGGGTTCCATTCTTCGTCATAACGATCATGCCATTTTCTACCTAACAACAAATCTGCTAATTGTCACTACCATGACTGGTGCAGATGAAGAATTGAAGAGAAAAAGAAATATTTAGATGTATTTAAAAAATCTGTTTAGAGACGGATTTGAGATAATCATGGGTTCAGCGCTGAATTTTGGAACTTGTCCAAACTCTCCAGTTTATATATTAGTATGGAAGAGGAAAAATTTCTTTAAATTCGGAGTTGAATACTAAGATAAAATATTAGAGAATATATCTTCCCCTTAACCATTAATCTTTTATATAATGGTTACTCGCTTGCTTAAATGAGGTTCAGACATCTTTTATCGCCACGGGGGCTATTAAAGCTACATTGTGTAGTTTCTTTACGTTTTCTTCTTTTCTTTTTTTTTTTAAACTTACTTCAGTCTCTATTACAAAAGGATTTCTTGAGGGTTCTTTTAACGTAGACTGTAAAGAATTTCTTTGAAAATGAGGAAACTTTTTTTTTTAAACGTTATCAAATCACGATAACTCATCCATCAAAGATACAAGGAATTTTAATTGAATTTGTTTAATGTATTTCATCACGAACATCTTTTATAATAATAATAATAAGGCTTAGTCTCCGTCTAAACCATACCCCGCCAAATCAGCCTTAACGAAATCTTCCCACCTTCGCTTTGGACTACCCCTCGGACGCTTGCCAGTCGGTAAAGCGCATATTAACTTTTTACTTTTGTTACCAAGTCCAACGATTTTACACGCCCATTTTATTATTCGCCTCAACTTAATCATCTTAATTATATTAACCAGACACAGTTCAAGCAATTCAGCGTTGTGTAATCGCCTAAATTCTCAGGTCGTCTCGTTCTTTTTCGGTCCGAATATTCTGTGCGATACTTTATTTTCAAAGACCTTAAGACGTCGCTCATCTCTTAATGGAAGCGGCCACGTTTCGTAAAGAACCGTAGGAAGGATAATAATTTTGTAAATTCTAATTTCAAGTTTCGGGACAGGAGACGAGAACTAAGTAGTTTTGACAAAGAAAAAAAAATAATATTATCTTTTCCCACATTCAGTCTAACCTTAATATCTTGTTCAATTTATTTTTTTCTAGTTATCATAGACCCTAGATACCTAAAATTCTGTACGTTCAAATACATTAACTTCTATATCGATATCATCGAAATTGTCGAGGTTTTTGCAGCTTACCATATATTTATTCTTATTCGTATCTATCTCGAGTTATTGTATTTAGTATTTATTGTTTGCATGTCTTCGCTTAACAGTACCAAATCATCAGCATACCCAAGTACGGACATTGTTCCACCCAGGTTCAAACATTATTCGGTATGTATCCCCTCTCTAATGGCATGTTCTAATGCCAAATTAAATAGGACAGACGAAAGAGAATCATCTTGTTTGATGTCCGAACGAACTTTAAATTTCTCGGATAAATAATAACCGATTCTAACTTTAATGAGTGTTTCCGTCAAGTCTATCCTAACTAAATTCAGTATTTTTTTTTGGGGGGGGGAGGAGGGTTTCCTGCTCGATTAGAATATTATACAGTTACTGTTAGTCACATTTATATTACGAATAGTTATTTTTGTTTGTAATTTGAGCTTTCATCAATGAAATTACAACTAATTTATCGTCCTGTCGTATTTGTATAAGGCCCAGAGAGACGACAGCTCAGTGACCGATTTCAAAAAAATACTTTTTTTATATTTATTAAAATTTAAAAAATATATTTTTTCAATCTTTGTGTTTTATACATACATATACAGGAACGATGTCCAGTGAATTTGCTCCCGTGGCCACGAATACCATGCCAATGTATGATTGAGGGAGAGTATTGCCAAGCGGCATCCCTTCCTATCTTGAGCTTATTATTTGTGGATAGTTGAGGAGATCCCTTTTTTCAGGTTTCATACGGATATTATTTGGATATTTTGTGACTATGATTTGTGAAACATTTTGTAATATGTTCTTATGTGATTGTTAAGTGTTGGTCTTTATGTAAAATAATGTTGCTAACTTAGCAGAGATCTTTCCTCAGGATTATTCTCTTGAAAAGTTTTGGCAGACAAGTTTGTTTTAAGTCTTTATGGCTGTCCCTTGCATCTGTGAGATATAGGTCCTAATTAGTTTAAGTAAGTAATTGTAAGTGTTCATTTGCTGTCTAAATTGAGCAAGTTTAAATGAAGAACGTTAAGAGTATTTTAATTTATTTAAACAAAAAAATATTCAAATTGACGACTGTAAATTTTATTAAATAAATACAGCAAGTAAATATAAACATATCAAGAATAATGGCATGAACAGACTTTTTGAGATAATTTCCAATGGTAGCATATGTTTAGAGTTCATATAATAATTATAGTCTTGAGTTAAGTGTTTCATTTTGTTTTTTATGTCGCTTTTCACAGATGTATGGCTGAATATATATTTTTTATAAGTATGATATTAATTAAATAATTATGATATTATTAAATAACTCAGCGGAATGATAATTGACGTTCATTTGTATAAAATCGTTATTAAAATTCCAACATAACATTATTTACAATTATTCAGTTTTGCTTTATATCCTAGATGGAGCTTCATGAATGGAGTACCCTCAATACTCAGTGTTCTCAATATATAGTTACTGCTGTGGTCTGACCAGTTGTTGACTACTTCTACGCTATTTTATGGCTACTCATAAAGGATAGACGGATGGAAACGAGGATATAAAAACGGAGAGATAAATAAAGTTGGTATAGAGAGGTCTCTTTGTGTTACAGCCGTCGTTAAATAGAGCTTCTTTACGCCTTTACCAATGTAATAATGTACGAGTGATATAGAAACCATCTAAAATTAGTTAGGATTAAGAGATTCGAATTAAATAAAAACTATTTTAGCAACTATTTTATTATACAATTTTTTTTGTAGTATAAGAGCCTGGGGTAGCTCAGTGGGTAAGACACTTACATCCTATGCTTAATATTTCGGGTTCCGGCTATGGCAGGTAATTATTTATTCTGTTACAACAGCATGAAAAAACAACATTGAAACAAGACGTGGAGGAAGGGATAGACCATCTGGTCGATATTTATTATTATTATGCTTAGGCCTCGTTAGACAAACAAGAGAGGAGAACCACTATATTATATAATTTGTTGTGGGCGGGGTGGCCGAATGGGCTAACGCGTGTGCACTGCACCGCCGTTGCCCGGCAACCTGATACATAAGATATTGATAAAAAAATAGTCACGAGTTCGCGTCCCGGTGCCCGGAGGAGTTTTTAAATCCCCGCCCACACTCCCTGGCCCGGGGAAACCCCCGTATAGCCTTAACGACGAGGAAGGGGAGGAAAAAAAAATTATATAATTTGTTAAGATTGGAATTTAAATTGCTAAATTTTAAATTAGGTTTTATTATTATTTGATTGATTTGTAAAAAGTTTTTTTATTGTTGTTGTTAATTTTATTATTTTACCTAGCTTGATGAAGGTATGATAAAAATACCGAAAAATGGTTAAAATACTAGGCTAAAAATATATTCAGGGAGACAACGTCTTTTTTACTAAATTAATAAAAAATGTATTTTGACGTGACGCCCAGTTAGAGCGTCGAAAGGCCGACCCACAGATATAAGCCAGATTGAACATGGGAGGTTTGTGCCTTATCCACTCAGCTGCCCAGGTACTCAAGATATTTTTCATGTAATTCCTGATTTAGTATAAGGAATTTTTATAAGAAAACTGAAAACTTTTGTTTTCGTATTGTATCTCAGAAATGGATTTTTCTATGTACAATAAGTAAAATATATTCAAATTTTTTACAGGAAATATACCTTTTGTAAGCCATTGATTTAATAATAATAAAAAAGGATTTTCCAAAACTTGACTTTTATTCCTCATTATATTTATAACTCAAAATATTTCAATGGGAATATTATTATATGCTTTCTATTCGTTTTAGTTTAGGTAGGTGGGAATCTTCAAAAGCCAAAGTCTTATATTTTTGGCTATTGAAGCCAAGCTCGCTATTCAATCCACAGGGGCGCCCCCCCTACTTTCTCCTTCCCCCCACATCCAAGGATTACCAACGAAGAAATATCATCTTTGAGAGCTCAACTCGTCTCGACTCTTTTAACTTTGTATTAAATGTCTATAACGACCTCTTTAGTTCTTCACATCTAAACCTGACGAACTCTCGAACTGTATTATCTTTTCTACCAGCCTTTATGATATTTTAGAATAGAATAGAATAGAAAATAATTTTATTCTGGGACGAAGTCCCTTCAAAATAACAAAAAGGTACAGAAATTAAAATTTTATATCTGGCCAGATAAAAACAAACATAAAAAGTAAAGATAAAGATAAACCAGTAAAAAAAAAATAAATATTAGTTATACATACTATATACAAAATAAAATAAAATAATCTATATACAAAACTCTCGAAACCATACTAAGATACTTAAAACTATGTACAATGTTAAAATATAAACAAACCCTTTTAGAAAAAATAAAAAATACAAAAAAAATAAATGTAAATTCTTCTTAACAGTAAAATCTGTGTTTCTGTTGAAGAAAAAAGAGAAAAAAACACGAAAGTCGAATCTATAATAAGTATTTAAGTTATGAGCTATATGTGAATATGTTATTATAAATAATATGTAATTTTACATAAAAGGTTAGCTGGTATCTGACTGTTTTTGGAACAGGAATTGGAATAGGAGGGTTTTGAATGTAGGTAGGGATAAAGAATGTCGAATTTTGATAGGAAGGGAATTCAAAAAATTAACAGAGCGAGCAATAAAGGAGTTTTGGAACGATCTGTGAGATCTGTGAGAAGGAATGTAAAGGGTGGAAGGTCGAGATCTTGTGGAGAGGGAGTGGATTGAGGACTTGAATTGGAGAAGGTTGTAGGCGTAGGAAGGACGATGATTGTTGATGATATGATAGAGGAATGTACCTAGGAAATATTGTCTTCGAATGGAGGGGAAGAGCCACTCTAACTCAGTGTAGTGGTGAGAGACATGGTATTTTAGGATATTTCTTGCGAGATATAATACCCATCACATAGCTTCGTTCGGTGGAACAATAATACTGTAAATCATACTCTTTTATAAGAGAGGCAAAATATGAGTAACGATATTTATTATTATTATATGAGTAACGATATTTATTATTATTATATGAGTAATGATATTTAAATTTATTTGTTCTAGTGTAAAATTCTTCTACCCATTCAAATTTCACTTATATTATTCTATGATATCAATCTGATTAAGCATGCTTATCTGAAATTTTCTTTATTTATTTTTATCTCTTTAAAAAATGTATCTACAACTTATTGTTGGCAATCATAAAATGTGCTGGCGATGCAGAAAATAAATACATGACAGGCATGGGGAAGGAAAGTACTCAGCAGTACCTCTTCCCTAACTTGTTCCAATCACTTAGGTTGTTTAAGGAAGGAGATCGATCTCTCATCCAACGCCTTTTTAGTCTCCTATTAATCTGTTGCTGTGTCTCTTATTAATCTGTTATGATGTCCGTTTAAATCTGTATAAAATCGTTGGTAGTGTGTAGTTAAGTGTTGGTCAACTGTTGGAAGGTGGAGGTCAGTATGTAGAGTTTTGTTAGTCACGTACCAAGGTACTTTTGTTATGAGTCGCAATAATTTTGTTTTGAAGTTTTTGTAGGTGGGTCTTTTTACCAATACCGTATATCCGTGATGAGTATTTCCAAATGGGTTTATGCAATTTCCTTTTTTAATTTCGTATATTAAAATATTTCTTAATCATGGAAAATCATGGCCATAAATTTAAAATCATAATATTTTACTGTTCTTTTTGTTCTTTTTTCAACACAATCATCATCATTTAAAGCAATATGTTATCATCCTTCTATTTACGTTTTCTTGTACGTGAATTTATTGTGAGTGACCGATGTGGTGTGGAGCCTAGCGTTGTCTTGGTGGAACACAACACCCTTCCGATCACATAAGGAATAAATAAACAAAAACTCATTATTTGTTTTTATTTTTTATCTCCATTTGTACTTTGATTACGAAGGTTCTATTGATGTCATTTTGTGTAATTTATGTGGCTTTAAATTCCTGCTAAATTTCTTATAGATAGTTATTTAGATAAATAGCTAAAGTCGTATTGAAATAATAACATTTTTTGTGATTTTCGAAAAAAAATCATGCGAGGGACCCAAAAATTAAGCCTGAAACATAGCCGAGCTTGTGCAAATGGTTTTCTATGCTTGTGTGCGACACATTTAGGACCATAGCAATTCCTAAAGAAGAATATATCTCATCCAACGCCTTTTGGATGAGATATATTCTCATCCTCATATTCAGGAGTATGTAAACTGTTGCCATGTCTCTTATTAATCTGTTTTAATGTCCGTTTAAATTTTGTATAAAATCGTTGATAGCAGGTCGTTGTAAGGCGGAGGTCAGTATGTAGAGTTTTGTTTCTCACATACTAAGGTGCTTTTGTTAGGGGTGGTAATAATTTTGATTTGAAGGTTAAAAGTTTTTGTAGGTGGGTCTTTTTACCAATACCGTATATCTGTGATGAGTATTTCCAAATGGGTTTAAGTAATTAATTTCGTATATTAAAATATTTCTTACTCATGGAAAATCATAGCCATAAATTTAAAATCATAATATTTTACTGTTCTATTTGTCCTTTTTTCAACATAATTATCATTATTTAAAATAATACGTTACTGTGCTTCTATTTACGTGATCTTGTCGATGTAAAGTCGTTTCTTTTAAATCCATGATCTTGTCCGGACCGTTGAAAAATAGAGGTTTTTAAATTTTTCCATTAAATATAAAATAGTGGAAGAACCTTGGGTTCTATAAATGTAGCTATGTAGCTTTTGAACTGAAATAATATGGATAAAATCTTTTGGATGTCAACTGATATAGAATACCTTTAATTGATAATTCGGTTAATCTGAAATTTCAATGATCGAAATTCGATTAACTGAATGGGACATAATACAGTAGTCCGTGGTACAGACTCCTTTTCATCAAATTATTAACATCCGGCTGAATCTTCGTAAATAGCTTAATCTCAAATATTTTATTTACCAACATTTTCGGAATAGGGTCGTTTTCAATTTGGAGGGGGGCAAACTTCATCTATTTAATTAGATACTAAAAACTCGTAAATACCCATTTGCTTTCCACTTTAATCGGTAGATAACTTGAGCATAAAGTCAGGAAAGAAGATGGCCTTCAACAATTTGAGCCGTTTGGCGTGACCTACACTCCCAAATTGTCAAAATAATGAGGTTATATAGGCCAAACGGCTCAATATTTTTTATGGGCAGCTTTTTTCTCGACTTTGTGTTCAAGTTATCTTGGGATTAAATGTAAAAGCAAATGGGTATTTTCGAGTTTTTTTGTACCTAATTAAATAGATAAACTTTGCTGACCTCCAGATTGAAAATGCCCTATTCCGAAAAATTTTTAAAAATAAAATATTTGTAGCTTACGATGAGATTAAGCTATTTGCGAAGTTTCGGGCGGATGTTGATAATTTGATAAAAAGGGGTCTGTACCACGGACTACAGTCAACATGTTGAAGCCGTTGATATGTTCTCAATGAAAGACCATTCATGGATTCTTTAATTTAAAATAGTTTTTGGAAGTAATAATTCTTTATGTTCAACCGTTTTCTCCTCTACGGTTATACATTGATATTATTCTATGTTTCATATATTTAAATAAAATTGTATTGGTTTGATCTTTTGTCAAATATTATAATTTAGTTCAACCAAGTAATTTTGAATATGAGGAACAATTCCGAGAATTGTGAAAATAGTATATGGAGACATGGTGTGACGTTAGGCAGTTTCCAAAAAGACATTCAACTCAGCTGAATGGTTCATTGATTCCCAAAGGACCTCATTAGCAGGACCTCTTCATCCTTAAATTGATACATTCTTGCTAAATATGCTACCTACACAAGGAAAATACAATCGTCTACATTATACTGTCAGGCGGAAATGTCGACATGTAAATTAGACCGCAATAGACATAACATTTAATATAGTAGTGAATATATAGTTGAACGTTAAAATTTAAGGATATGCAGTATTTCGTTTATTAGGGGTGCCGATTTTTTCAGCTAAGGATGCGGGTCAAACTAATATACAGTTTGCAATTGCTCGTTTGAATTCCATGTGGGCGACTGTTGATTATGATTGATGTCAAGATTTCCTGAATGAAATTTGGCAAACCAATTATGAAAGCCTTATCCCCATAAACACTGCAAATTTTAATATGAGCTTCTGCAGCATGCTTACCTTTTTAACAATAATACAACAAAATATGCAGATAATGAATGATATTTTCTTCCATATTCATATTGCAGTAGCAACACGGTAGTTGTCCATAAGCCGGGCAGAACCGACTGCTATCTCCCAATATTTATAACCTGAAAACTGATGATTCTGATACGGCCTTCTCGTAATTCCTATCTTAGTATTGATATTTATTGTATTATATTCGTATTATTGAAATTGTAAACAAAAACAAATGTAATAATAAAAAACGCTGCAAATTATTTCACAATGGTTTATTATCTCCAAACAATTATACATCTAAATTAACATTACCTTCCGAGTTACAAAGAAAAAAAAACAAAAGGTGATTCCAATTATTGTACTAAACTGTTTTTCTTTAATCATTAGTAATATGCTAAAAAAAAATAGCATTATTTCAATACCACATTTAAAATTTAAAAACTAAACCAAGGATATAACATTTGGAGTAGAACACATAAAAAAAAAAAAAAAAACGGCGGACGGCGGACGGACAAACAAATTTTTATTCGTTTTTCGAATTCTACGCGTCTTGAAACGTGAAACCTCAAATTTTGAGAGGGGGTTATGTTTTTGAATTTTTTGGTCGATCACAATGTTTCATTATTGAAAATAATAAACCAAAATTTGTAACAACCACGATATCTCTACTAATAGTGCTTTGATTTCGATGAAACTTCCTTCATTTTTTAGGAAATTTAAATACCTTTGAAAAATCTCATCACAATATCAACAAAAAAGTAAAAACTTTTCGAGTGATTCGGGATTTAATTTTACCATCCCTCGTAACTTTTTTTCCATACTTTAACTTTTCGTTGAAGTATGTTATATAGATAAATTTAAAGGGCGTCGAGAAAATGACTTTAGCGAAGTTTCATTGAAATCTGTACATTCGTTTAGGAGCTACAGTCTACAGCAACGCAGGTTTTTCGGCGGACGAACAAAAATTTTTTTATTTGTTTTTCGAATTCTACGCGTCTTGAAAACGTGATGAAACCGCAAATTTTGAGAGGGGGTTATGTTTTTGAATTTTTTGGTCGATCACAATGTTTCATTATTGAAAATAATAAACCAAAAAATACTTTTTTACTACATATATTTTCAATTAATATATATATGTAGAAAATGTGATAATTCATATATAAGGCATATACATATATAACGCATGAAATGGACAAAAATAAGTGTAATAATAAAAGAAATGAAATAATAAAAAAAACTTAAAGAACATATGTACAAATAAAAGAAACAATATAAACACTATAAACGACATATGTACAATTTATTTTCACTTCATCTTATTTATTTTGGGAGGCAAAATAGTTTGCTGCTATTTAAAATAGCGAGGATGAAGACGGTAATTCCCAGAATGTAATAAGATCCATAATTTGAAGAAAATTACACTAACGGGCCAAAAATAAAAAAAATAATAACTGAAAGGTTTGGCGTGGTAAGAAGAGGGAGGTTATGTGACTTAACGTTAGATAACAAGGGAGGTTTCGTTCCGCCCGGCTAATGGACAAGTACCGCAAACACAATACTAAGTTAAAGCTAGTTTCAACAAGAGTTAACAGATATAGTTGTTCGCATATGACAGACAGGATAAACAATCCATCTTAGGGATTAATTCATCAGATAAGAAGTGTATCATACTGACATAAAAATAAACAGAACAACTGAAAGGACTTTTTTTTTGGGTCCTTCCCTTTCTCGCCTTTAAGGCTATACGGGATTTTTACTATTAAGGTTGCTGTGCACACACGTAAGCCCATTCGGCCACCCCGCCCCCTAACTGAAAGGACTTATTTGCCAACCCAATACTTACTTAATTACTTATTAATGTTAGATATACTCACCATATAGTTGACTATGGGTATGAAGACAGGTCCCAGCATCCCAGCCACACTGGACGTGGACATGCCAAGACCTCGAACCACGGTGGGGTACAGTTCTGATGCCATCAGTGGCAGGACCACGTAGGAAGATGAGATACCCATCTTCCCGATGCAATACAGCACCAGGGTTGTCATGTCGTCTGGAATATACAAGATATCTATCAGTAATATCTATTTTACATAACCACAAGCATATAGTAATCAAACTATCTAAAAAGAAGTAAAAGTATTATAATGTATTCAAAAATACATATAAAGGAAGGATATGGTCCCGGGGGAGGGGAGAGGGAGGCGGTCATAAATAAACTAAATAGTGGCAAAACTATTTTTTTGAAGTTTATTTTATTTTACTTAAAAGTATTTAATTGTTTACTTATCTTCTGCACTCTCTATGTATGTATGTATATGTATATATGTATAAGTGTATGTATGTATATATGTATGTACGGATGTATTTGTTTTTTTTTCTTTTTCTGCTCCTAATCTATTGCGTCATAGGTAGATCACAATATTTGTCTACTTTTTCACAATACCTTCACATGTTTTAACTTGAACGTCTTAAGGAACACATATAAATCATTTATTTACTCTAGTTATTTTTTTTTATTCTTATTTTTATTTTTTTATATTTTAGCACTAAAATTGGTTACCTATAAAACTTATAACCTATAAAAACCATTCTTTCCAATTTTATTTAGTTATTAGCATGTTATTGTTTTTTGTACCAATACTATAATATTGTAACCCCTGTACTCATCTGCTTTCCTTAATATACCCTCTAAAACTATGTATATATTCATTTTATTACTTAGATTGTAGTTACTCTTTATTATAATAGGTCATCTGACCATATTTAGTGTCAATTGGTTTAAACAATATTGTTATTATTAAGAGACCTAGTCCCAGAATAAAGATGATCTTCTATTTCTATTTCTATTAAATAATTCATAACAACGAAAATCTTTAGGTGTGAATATCTTCTAAACAAAGCGTTTGCGGACATAACTTCAGAGCAAATTGTTTTCTTATTGAGATCCTTAATTCATATTTGGCTACTTAATCCTGAAACGCCCTGTATAATGAATTATTTTATAATTGACCGCACCCCCTGGCTAACCTCATGTGAAAATGAAACTCCTTGCTGAACACACCTCCCTGAAGAGGACCGGATAAATCTAGTCGAAACGTTGGCTTTTAATAAAATATTTTTACGACTATTTAGTCTATTTATACACCGCCACCCGGACCATCTCCTTCCTTAATAATACAACGGTCAACTATTAAGTATTCAAAAATACATATAAAAAAATCTTAAAATATACAATTACACAAATTGTTACAATTGTTTTATATATTATATTAATGTATTACAGAAAAAAAAATAGAAAAAAATATTCAAAACATTATTCAAAATTATAATATGGTCCGTGTTACAGACCAATTTTTATTAAATTATCAACATCCGCTTAAAACGTCGTGAATTGCTTCATCTCATCGTAACCTACAAATAATTTATTTAAGAAAATTCTCGAAATTGGTGCGTTTTCAATCTGGAGATCGGCGAACTTTGACTGTTTAATTAGGTACTAAAAACTCGTAAATATCCTGTTGCTTCCCATCTGAATATAATCATTATAATCATAAAGTAAACAAAAAAAGGTGACCTACAAAAATATTCGGCTCGTTATTTTGATATATTTGTGGTGCAGGTCACGGAAAACGGTCCAATAATTTTGTAGGCCATCTTTTTTTTCAATTTCGTGATTATATTATTTTACAATTGTCTCTATCTAGAAATATTCTATGTTATCACTATCACAGTTTAACCATCGTCCCATACTTCATTAATATTTCTGGTTTGGGTTCCGTTTCTATTGACAATCAGTTTAAACTCCTAAATGGAAATTATGCGAAAATCACGCTTGGATATCGTAATGGAAACTGAATTCATTTTCAGAAGAAGTTAGCCGGGGATGCGGTCAATTGTAAAATAATTTATTGTACAGGGTGTTTCAGGATTAAGTAGCAAAATATGAATTAAGGACTTCAAAACAAGAAAACAACTTGCTCTGAAGTCATGTCCGCAAACGATTTGTTTAGGAGATATTCACACCTAAAGATTTTCATTTTTATGAATTATTTACGTTACATTAAGTAAATAAAACTTATTTATTTGTTCCAACTACTTTATTAATTAAACGTAAACATCAAATTCATATCAAATTTTGTTAAAAGTGATTTGGGCTGTTGTTGACAAAATGAAGGGGCAAAAATACCATCAGCACGTGGTATTACAGCAAATGTGCCAGTTTCTCTAGGACGATGAAACGTGGGGCTAAAGATAGACTTCTGGACTAAACATTGCGAAAGACTTACAAACTGATAAATGTTATTGAGAGTTCCCAATGCTAATTCCAAATAGTATTAATCCTTGTAGGGATAAAAGGCCATATTAGTATTCTATCTAATCCATCTCCTAAACAAAGCGTTCGCGGACATACCTTCACTTTGAACAACATTTAATATTAATGTTAATGTTTACATTTAATTAATAAAGTAGTTAGAACAAATAGATAGGTTTTATTTAGAATAGAATAGAATAGAAAAATAATTTTATTCTGGGACGAAGTCCCTTCAGAATAACAAAAAAGTACAGAAATTAAAATTTTACATCTGGCCAGATAGAAACAAACATAACAAATTAAGATAAAGATAGATCATTAAAAAAAAGAAAAGAAAAAAATATTGGTTATACATACTATATACAAAATAAAAAAAAAAAATCTATATAAAAAACTCTTGAAACCATACTAAGATACTTGAAACTATGTACAATGTTAAAATATAAATAAACCCTTTTAGAAAAAATAAAAAATACAGAAAAAATAAATGTATATTCTTCTTAACAGTAAAATCTGTTTCTGTTGAAAAAAAAAAGAAAGTCGAATCTATAATAAGTATTTAGGTTATGAGCCATATGTGAATATGGTCTTATAGATAATATGTAATTTTACATAAAAGGTTAGCTGGTGCCTGACTTTTTTGGGACAGCAAATTGGAATAGGAGGGTTTTGAATGTAGATAAGGATGAAGAATGTCGAATTTTGATAGCAAGGGAATTCCAGAAACTAACAGAACGTGCAATAAAGGAGTTTTGGAACGAGGCAGATCTGTGAGAAGGAATGTAAAGGTCGGAAGGTCGAGATCTTGTGGAGAGGGAGTGGACTGAGGACTTGAATTGGAGAAGGTTGTAGGCGTAGGAAGGACGATGATTGTTGATGATATGATAGAGGAATGTACCTAGGAAGAGTACTTGATACAACGTAAATAATTCATAATAATGAAACTCTTTAGATGTGAATATCTCCTAAACAAAGCGTTTGCGAACATACCTTCAGAGGAAATTGTTTTCTTGTTTTGAGACCCTTAGTTCATTTTTACAGTTTGGCCACTTAACCCTGAAACATCCTGTATGATAATATATTTATTCTCCAACGTTTCGACCTACAACGTCAACCATCTCCATACTCCATTACGAATTATTTTCAACTAGTAAAAAGTTACTGAAGATAAAAAAAAAAATATTTGAAAGAGTAATCCTTCAAACATCAAAAGTTTGTTATATAGAGGATTAATATAAAGAGAACACGGAAACCTGCATTATTTTCTGGACAACCTAATATTTTGAACATATCTGTGGAGGAAAAACATTGAGCTATAATTTTCTTGCTACAAGCCTCGTAATGAAATTATGGCCCATTTATTTATTTAGCGACAAATATGCAAAACGTAAATGGGATCAATTGCGTATGAAAGTACTTAAAAAGAATCAAAACAGCCGCTTATAAGAATCAGGAAAAATAAATAAATAAATAGATACATAAATAAGAAAACTTTGTATAATATAAAAAGAGTTCTTCATTAAAATTCTATTTTTCATTTTCAGCCGGTTAATTCATTTGTCATTAATTATTTATTCAGTTTTTTCACTAATTTATTAACTTTAAAATATACTGTAAAATGTAGTTCATTTGATATAAAAGCTTTTGAAATGGAATCATTAATATAAATGGGGTCATTAATCAATGGTGTTTATTCAATCTCTATTTGGATTTCACAGCTCGTCAATTATTAACATTAATTAACATAATATTAATTAACTGATTAAATATTCTCTCTAGAATATAGTCGCTATTGACTGTATGTTGTATTAGTCGGAAGCTTTGGTTTATCTTATTTATTCTAATTCGGTTACAAATGTATTTACATTTTTTCTAATGGATTATAGCTAGTCAAGTCATAAACATTTTATTTTTATTTATTTAATGAAATTTACAACTGTGTAAGCAATACAACTAGTAAAAATGCACACGTTAGAAATGATAACATGAAGAAGACTTGAAGAGATACTGCCCAATGGTAGCACTCCCTATTTAATTCTAGGTGAGAAGATCACAAGGCCATCTTCTTTTCAGACGCCTAGGGTGGTTATCAGGAATCGAGGAAGAAGCAAGGGTGGAAACATGGGGATTTGGATGGGGCAGGAATTTATCATGAAAGGATAGATATCCTGCTCGGACTAGATCAGCGACATATGGTACATTAAGGTCTTTATGAATAGTTTTATTTGTGACAAAGTATGGAGCATTAAGGATTTTACAAAAGATTTGGATTGTAAGGATTGGATACGATAGGAATTCGATGGTTTGGAGGAACCCCAAAGCTCAACTTATTATAGTTATGTAGATAAGTCTTATGTAATTAATTGAAAGTTTAGGAATTCGATGGTTTGGTAGAGCCTGTAAATAAAAATAAAATCATTGTTTTTGCGCCTTATATAAATATAAATGACATGTTAGTCATCGCGAAGGGCAGTACTCAACAACACCTCTTCTCTGACTTGTTTCAATTACTTTGGTTGTTTAAGGAAGGAGATCTCTCATCCAACTCTTGTCTGAGGTGTGTCATCTGTGTGCATCTCTCTGTTGTCATGTCCGTTTAAATTAGTATAAAATCGTTGATATAGGATCGTTATTTGTTAGACAACTGTTGGAAGGCTGAGGTCTGTATGTATGGTTTTGTTAGTCAAATAAAATAATTTTGATTGGAAGGTTTGAATTTTTTGTAGGTGGGTCTTTTTAACGATACCGTATATTTTTGATGAGTATGTCCATGTGGGTTTAAGTAAGTGTGTATATTTATTCAATTTCTGCCTTAGTTTCAGTTTGTAAAAATGAGGATAAAGTAGTTTAAGTCGTTTGTTTCGAGGACAGAAACGTTTTTCACACTATACATTTTTACAATACTACCTTCGATAGTGGGGGAAGCAAAAAAAAATCTATTTACTGATCCTGAATACATAAATTACTGGCATCCATCTATTGTCCTCCAAGATATGTGCTGAGATATCTACGATGTTTTACAACTTCTTCCAAAGCTTAGGTCGATGTTTCATAGAAGGCGGTGACTTCCACGAGCTTTCATTAGACCCTATAAATCTTGACACACCGACTTACTGGCTTATATCGAGACATAAATCCTCGGACATTTTGGATTTATTTATTACAAAAACACTGCGAACTGTACAGTATTCCATAAGTACGAGTTCAGATCTTTGCTCTGATCATTCTGCAGTACACCTTATTGTGCTAGATGAGGCCGTCAACGTGCTAAAAATACCAGCTCTTATCAACGGACCAATTGACTGGGAGGCTTATGGAGAGTTTTTAACTCTTCACTTTTGATCACAGTGTCCATAAAATATGAAAAAAAAACTGGAGGAGGCTGAGGAAATATTCACCAAAAATATCCAACAAGCAGCTTGGACTTCATCAATACCAAAATTCAACACTGCGACAACTGAACACGAAATAAAAATTAATGAGAAATAATTAATGAAAAAGTTCAAGACAATAAACTAATGAATCTTCTTTAATTATTAGGTGGAAATGTCAATTTTGTACACTAATTTAAACGGACATAACAACAGACTAATTAGAAGAGACATGGCCACAGCTGACCTCAGAACATGAGGAGGAGACTAAAAAGCCGTTGGACGAGAGGTTTTCTTTCTTAAACAACCTAAGTAATTGGAACAAGTTAGAGAACTGAGTACTTAACTTCCGTGGGGGATGGGGCATGGGCCTCTCATGTCATTATTTCTATTATCGCCAGCACATTTGCTGATTGTCAACTATAAGTTGACATGCGTCAATACATTTTTTTTAGACAAAAAAAAACAACATAAATTAATATATATATATATATATATATATATATATATATATATATATATATATATATATATATATATATATATATTTTAATTAACTGATTTAAAAAAAAAAATTAATTCATTGATTGATTTTTCTCTCTTCGTACCTTCATCTACACCTATAGTGAGAGTGAAAATTAGCAGATTTGATGAGATTTTAAATGATATTGGCATTGCAAACATAAGAAACGATAATACCCAGCTTAAAAATAAGATTTTTAAAAGAAAAGAAACCGTAGCTTGAGACTTAGGCGCCATTGTATATATCTCACCAGCAAAAGTGATCTGTCATGAAGATTGCATAGAACAAATGATTGAAGGCGCAACCTCTAGTAGATTGGCATTTTCCATGTCCCACTACGTCCGTATGCTGTTTATTTTATTTATATTCTTCATTTCTTAATCCGTGCCAGTCCATTTCATGATTGACAATCAGTGGATGCTCTGATACGAACGTACAAAAAGCATTGTATTCATTTTTACACTAGATTAAATATGATACAATCCAAGACCATAATAGGGTCGGTAAATAAAATAGTTAGGGAAGAGGTACTGCTGAGTACTTTCCTTCCCCATGCCTGTCATGTCATTATATCAATATCGCCATCACATTTGATGATTGTCAACTTATTGTTGACAGACGCAAATATATATTTTATAGACAAAAAAAAAAAAAAATTTTGATAAATACAGTTTTTATTTATTTTCAGTTTGAAAGTTTTTAAACTATTTTTCATTTTTTATCGTATGCAATTGTCTTTTATGTTCAATAACCTGTCTGATATGTGTTAGTGAAGTAAGCATTTATTCATTTTCACATTTTGAAAGAGGTGATGGAAGTCCGAAAATTGTCTAAAATTTGAAAATCTTTATCTCGTAAAATATTTGATTTAATGAGCCTGTTTTGGTGTTGTATTGTAGCATATTTAATATTGTTTAGAATTGTGTAGTATATTTTTTGTCGAAAACGTAATCCATCATGGTCAAAATGAGCAAAAAGCAAAAAAAGTGCGAAAATATAGTAGTTTTTTTGGGTTTTAAAAAGTAATCTGGGGGGAAGGAGGTACGCCGAGATCGAAAACTTAGATTTCGCAAATCCCATTCGATGCAACTTTGATCTCATTTTCATGACAAGGTTACTGCGCTAAAGTAGATATAAAGTATTACTTTCGGTCAGTCGATTATTACGAAAAGTGTCTGCAACATTCCAAGCATGTATCTACCATAACACGTATTCCTTCTTTTTTTTTTTTTTTTAGGCATCTCTTCTTCTCTGTTCAGCAAAAATTGTAATTTAATTTATTTCGAATTAAAAGAACAAGAAACAATTATTTGGATAATATATGTATTAACGTAAATTCAATGTAGAATAGAAATATGGTTCGATTCGTGTTAGTATTACAAGAATCAATTATTTCTAGTAATAAATACTGACTTGCAATGACCAGTGACGCTGCTGGGAGAGAAGCACTGGGATCTCTTGGGGTCCTGCCTTGGCTTCCAGATTTGGGAGACAAAGCATGATTTGGAATCCTCTGGGCGAATGTAAATATTGTGTATAGGTATGAATGTGTTTTATATATATTTTAATTTCATTTAGCTTTTTTTTTTCTTTCCTATTATGTGTATGTATATCTATATATTGTGTGAATGTTTAATGCAGCCCTAATATTAATGGCCTCCAATGCGGCAGAATGTATTAATTTTCAAATAAAAAAAAAGTAATAAATAAATAACGAATTTTCGTTAACAATTACCAATAGCCAGGTGATTGGTAATTGTTTGCGAAACGACAAATTTTCGTCATAGGGACGAATATATGTTGAAAATGTAATGTCCTGATGGATTTGAGTTGTAAAGAGTATGTGTTTAGTTTTTGTCAAATTTTAAATTTTGATTTGGAAAAAATGGAGAGAAATTAATTACTAAAAAATCTTCCCTCAAACTTTAACAATTGCATCTCCTTGAGTTTTCATCTGGTTACGTCCTTGGCATTAATATAATTTCATTCACATTTATTTGAAAGGTTTTTAGTTCGGCAGAAAATGTCTTAAACTTTAACTACTGCGTTACTTGAAAGATATTAATTAAACAGTCGTAATTTAAAGTTATTAATTTATTAATTGAAAAGCAAACTTTGAATTTAGATAATAAATAAACTCCTCCAGTTATGAGGTGGATATAACTGACTAAATGGCTCAAGAAAGGCAATTGGAGTGGAGAGTTGGATCCCTGTCCAAACTTGAGCAATTACAGAAGTGAATAGTTTAGTTAAGTCCTTGAGGGCTTACGAACGGTATCAGCTAATTAACCGAAATATATTCAATTTTAAATGTTGAAGTTCATTAAAACAAATGTGTTTACTTTGATGACAATTGGTTTAGCTCTGTAAACTGGTATGACATTACTCGAAAACTTTATTATTGTTTTTAAACTTAAGGAAAATCTATCGAGTGACTGCGTAAAACTAGATGAGGCCATAAGAATATAGCCGAGCGTTAAAAGGCTTATTAATTTTTAAAAGGCCGCATTATTTTATTTTTGTCCTCTCCTTCCTCATCTTTTAGACTATACGGGTTTTTTACCGGGCCAGGAGATGAGAGTGAGGGATTAATGCCAGAATTAAAAGCCCCCTCCTAGGGCACCGGAACAGGAATTCATATTTATTGTTATAAAACTATTGTCGATCCGTGTTGTTCAGTCTCCACACGACACCCCCTACCCCTAATTTTAGCCACCTAGAGGGTTTAATGCCAGAGTTAAAAGTCCCTCCTACGCAACCTGGATTCAGACTCATTTTATGAGATTATCTTAATTCTATAATAAGATTATAAATTCTGTTCACGCGTTTATAAATTCTAATCTTAGCCACCTATATTCTAATGGCGCTGATTCTAATCCGGTCTGGGCGGAATAAAATTTATTTCGTGACGGACCCACGGAAACAATCTCGACATTCCCATTCTGGTTGAAATAGATTGGTTGCACCTCTAGAATAACCCAAAAATAGTCCTGAATTCGCGTCCCGGTGCCAAGGCGTCTTTTAAATCCCCGCCCACACCCCCTGGCCTGGGAAAACCCCGTATAGCCTTAACGGTGAGGAAGGGGAGGACCCTTAAAAAAAAATCAGATTAAAAATTCCTTGTCCACGGGCAATTACCAATAATGGACAATAAATTGTGGCCTCTAGTAATAAATAGGTTTTCTGTGTATAGTGTATGGCTTAATATAGATTTTATATAAATAGGTTGTACGTTTGTGTATGACTTTATCTCTGTTGTGTATTATTTGGTGAATGAGTATTTCCACATTGGGAATTAAGTTGTCCTTCATAATAGTTATATATTGTCTTAAGGAACCACTAGTTCTTTTCTGGACATCTGCTGGAGCGCCATCGCAATTATTAAATCTGACCCTTGAACTTTTATTCACTTTGTTCAGAGAAGCATTGATGAAACAATTGAAGTGTAAATTGGACAAAGGTGATAAATAACATTTGTTATTTTGAGAAAACTGAAATAAAATTATCTTTATTCACAATAAGGCTGACGTGAATTCTCAATGGGCACCTCTGTCAACTCTTCCATGAAGGAAATATTGAATTTATTTGAATTGAAGGAGGAAACATTAAAAATATTTCACTTCACGCCTTTATCCTTTATAATGTCACTTATCCTTTTGATCCAATTGACTCTTCCACTGAATAAATTTTCATCTCTATTTCAATCAGAAATGATGAGAACTGAAACCGTTATGATTTTTAAAAAAAATTATTATTATTTAATTGAAGAGAAATTAGTTGCGGTTTTCAGTCAGTGAAAATCCAAATTAAAAACAAAGAAATTATATTATTTTTTTTTTATCTTGTCTTTGTTTAACCCTATTGAAGGATTGAAAGTTAAATCGAAACGTCGGTACAAAGGAAACAATATATATATTTCACATAATTATTTAATTGGGAATAAGGTTGTAACGTTCCTTTAAACATCAACTTAATGTTAAAATTATAATTGTAAAATCATAATTAAAAATGTGGAGGAGAGTGAGTTCTTGCTTACTGACTATTTCTTCTTTACAGGTGGTATTAAATAAGTGACAACATCTCCATAATTAGCCAATTTATTTAGAATATGATCAACTTAAGCCAAAAATAATGAAAAAATTTTTTCACAATATAATCAAAACAACGTTTTCAGTCTGTATCACACTCTCTGACCTTATCACCTTCCTTAAAAAAAATAAATCTAATCACAACACCTGTTTTTTTTCAAATTCTATCATTTAATCATTTTGCCAACTTTGACAAGGTCACTTATTAATTATTCAATAACCTACTAAATGTCCAATGCTTCTGTGATTATTCGACGTTTCGATCTCGGTTTTTTATAAGTCAACATTTTATAAGTCTCCATAGTTTTAAAATAGAGCTTCGATACCTCAGATCAGGGACTCACCGACTGCCTCAGCACCGTCCACCATATATTAATATACCGGCTTTATATAATTCAGTAAACTAATGGGACACATAATTCAGTAATTTAATATATGTGCTTTATATAATTCAGTAAACTAATGGCACATATAATTCAGTAGCTTAATATATGTGCTATTGGACGGTACTGAGACTGTCGGTGTATCCCTGGCTTGAAGTATCGAGGCTCTTTTTTAAAACTTTGAAGAGGATCCAATTGTTAACTTATGAATACCCGATATCGAAACGTCTAATAAACACAGATGCATTAGAGATTTAGTAGTTTATTGAATAATTAATGAGTGACCTTATTCCCAATTAAATAATCATGTTAAAATGGTTATGACTTAATGACAGCCAAAGCACTCCAACAAATGCCCAAGAAAGCTCTAGTATTTCTGACAACAATTTACAACTGCATACTAAGGACGTCAAAATTCCCTTTACAATGGAAATACTCACTTATTAAGATGATTCACAAACCCGGTAAAGACATATACAGTCCTTCATCCGACAGACTCATTAGCCTCCTTCCTATATGCTCTAAAGTTTTTGAAAAATTAATATACAAAAGACTTGTTGACATATTGACTGACCAACAGGTAATACCTGACCACCAATTCGGCTTTCGCACATTCCATTCGACGACACATCAATTGCACAGAGTTACAGACTACATTGCTGGAGCTTTAGAACAAAAAGTATATGCAACTGGAGTATTTTTGGATGTTGCTCAGGCGTTTGATAGAGTCTGGTACCAGGGTCTTCTCTTTAAACTTAAGACTATACTTCCATACACGTACTATCTTATCCTTCAATCTTTCCTCTTTGACAGATTTTTTTCAGTTCGGCAGGGCTCGGAAGTGTCTTCAGTCCGTCCAATCTTGGCCGGAGCTCCCCAAGGTTCAATACTAGCCCCTCTACTTTACGTTATATACACTTACGATATACCTATTGACGATGAGATCTTGAGAGCTACATATGCAGACGATACAGCAATCCTTACAAAACATCAAGACCCTACACAGGCCTCACCAACTCTACAACATCATTTACTTAAACTACCAGATTGGTTCACACTACGGAAAATTCGACTTAATCATGACAAATCCAAACATATAACATTTACTCTTCGAAAAAACACCTGTCCTCCAGTTTATATTGGCAACAATCAAATTCCTCAAACGGACATGGTACTTTACCTTGGACTCACCTTCGACAGAAGGATGACATGGGGCTCACATGTTAAAATGAAACGCATGACACTTAACAAACGACTCAAACTACTGTACTCTCTTTTTGCCAAATCTTCAAAACTAAAACTAAAACAGAAACTGAATACATATACATACTTACTTAAGCCCATATGGACATACTCATCACAAATATACGGCATCGCTAAAAAGACCCACCTACAATAACTTGAAACGTTCCAATCAAAATTATTGCGACTCATAACAAAAGCACCTTGGTACGTGACTAACAAAACTCTACATACTGACCTCCACTTTCCAACAGTTGACCAACATATAACGACCCTATATCAACGATTTTACACAAATTTAAATGGACATAATAACAGACTTATAAGAGACATGGCCACAGCTGACATACCTCAGAACATGAGCAGGAGACTAAAAAGGCGTTGGATGAGGGATCTCCTTCCTTAGACAACCTAAGTAATTGGAACAAGTTAGGGAAGAGGTACTGCTGAGTACTTCCTTCCCCATGCCTGTCATGTCATTTTATCATTATCGCCATCACATTTGCTGATTGTCAACTTATTGTTGACAGGCGCAAATACATATTTTATAGACAAAAAAAAAATTTAATACTCAGAGGTCGATTAAAGAAAAGTTATAAATATATATGTATATATAACTTATTATTTATTTTACTGACTAGAAATTTCAATCAAAAACATCATATATTGATCCACTGTCATTATTATTTTATTCTTTTGCTTTGTCCCATACCATAAATTGAGAATTCGTGGACTAGGCGATGTCGGGTATTTGGAGATATAGGGGCATCTAACCTTAGGAATTATTTTAAGGATACCATAATTATCCTGGAGCATCTAAATAAATTTTATATTTTAAAACTTGCCATGTTGAGAGAGTAGCGTGGCAAGACAGGCCACCCCGCCAATCAGCATGCTGATGCAGAGCGTCCACCGCCGACCTAGCTTCTCCACGCTGGGCCAGAGGACGAGGTAGGTAGGCAGCTCGACGGCGCCCGCCAGCAAGAAGTTGAGGAACTCGTCCCCTCCGAGGAGGGCCGCGTAGTAGGACAGGCCTACGTACACGCTGGTGTTAGTGAACCTGGAATAGAGTTGTCGATAACTACTGGAAAGTATCTTTAGTGCTTATTGGACTGCGGTGCTTATTTCTAAGCATTAAATGATTTAATTAAAACAAAAAAAGACTACGAAAATAATCCTACAACATGTAAAGGGAAGAAAATATTTGTATTTATACTTAAAATTATTGCATTTCAACTATAAAATTATAAAATAAAGTTGACGTCCATCAATATATCAGCTGCCCGAGTGGACTTAGCATTTGGTTCTTAGATATTTTGTTATTTATTTAAGTCTCTTGTCCGTTCTCAAGTGTTAGAGGGATGCCAATCTGAGTTGTTCCTAAAAAACTACCTCTCTGCTGTGTCCAACTTGGTCCGGCATCCTTTTCCACTTGATTCGGTGGATTTTAATAATTGTTAGTCTCTTTCGAGATAGGTGACAATTTTTCTTAGCTTTTGGTCTATGGATATATATTTTTTAATTAAGTCTTTAGTCGTCCCGGGCATGACGTTAAACTGCGACTTCGGTGGACAGGACTCATAGCCACAGTGATGGCAATCTGTCAAGGGGAAGACCACCTGTCTATGGGAAGGCAACCCCAAAATTAAACCATTGCACTTGTAGTTCAAAAAAAGGTTGATTGTAGTGCTAGCATCCCTTCATCGGTACAGGGGGTAACTCTGGCGTTACATACCACCCCTAACCACCCCATCCTCTCTCCTTGTCCGAGAAAAATACCGCATAGCCGAAAATATGAGAGAGGGGTGAAAAAAATAGAGAAAAATATTACTAAAAATTTACCAATATTAGGTATGCAAATATATTCTTCTTATTTGATTATATTTTAGGATCCATCTGGGACAATTTTTCGAAGTAAAAATTTCTTTAGGCGCGTTTGACTTTTTTTTCTGGAGAGTGAATTAGCCTTCGTATATCCAATGTGTGATTCTCGGGTCAACTGAAGTAGACTAATTGAAGTATTTTTACATATGGATTAAAATATCTCAAAAACTAAAAATTGGACATGCATACTGTAAGCGAGGAAAATGTCCAGCATTTCATCCTCTTTATAATGAGCTGCTATTTATAATTTACATTTAATATTATTAATCTCGACTTGTTGATGTTTTCATTTCTATCGTGTGGTCTAAAGCACACACCTTAGTTTTTTTTAATAATATATTATTTATTTATTTATAACAATTCGGGCCAAGCCAAACATCGTTGAATACCACCAATTAATTTAAAACCAATGTTGAAATTTAGCAAGATGAAAAAAAAGAAGCATATATTATGACAATATTCGACAGAAAACGTCTCCTACAAAATGATTAACCAGTTGAGTGTGAAGGAGCTCGAATTTCATTAGCGTTGATGTCCCGCACTGGCATAAAAAATAAGGTAGCTCCTGTCTCGATATTCACTGAGCCGTTTAATAAAATGGCTTATCGCCCTCCTGAAAAGCTTCCCGGGCGGAAAATATTATCCACACAGGATAAATTAAAAAAAAAAGAAGGAAAAAAAGGATAAAAGCAAACCTGAAGTTTCCACTGTCAGCAATTATTCAAAAATGGTTAACGTTATTTGATTTGTTTCAGTCATAAGTTTATTGTTGATGGATATCATTTATATAATATAGTCCATGGCACAGAGCCATTTCTATATAATTATTAAAATCCGTCTGAAACTTTGTAAATATTTCATTTCATTGTAACCTACAAATATTTTATTTAAGGAAATTCTCGGAGTTCGTATGTATTCAATTAGGGGATCGGCAAACTTTTATACATTTGGATCGTAAGATAATTTGGTCACAAAATAAATAAAAAAAGATGGCATACAAAAATATTGAGTGGTTTGGCCTATATAACCTGATTATTTTGATAATTTGGACGTGAAGGTCACACCAAACGCCTCAATAATTTTGGAGGCAAACTTTTTTTTCGATTTTGCGCTCAAATTATCTTACAAAGTGGAAAGAAAATGGGTATTTACGAGTTTTTAGTACCAAATTAAATAAACAAAGTTTGCCGATCTCCAGATTGAAAACGCCCCAATTCCGTGAATTTTTGTAAATAAAATATATGTATATTCCGATGAGATGTAGCTATTTTCGAAGATTCTGGCGGATTTTAATCAACCCATGCTTACATTATTTTGTTTGTTTTTTTCATTTAAATAATGTTTTGTTTTGTTTTTCAAAATGGTGTTATTTTTACTTGTTTTAATATACTTTTACTGAGATACTGTATATTTTCTTTAATACTGATTAATGTAATTTTTGGCCAGATGTAGTTTTAATTTTCTTGTTCATAACTTTTATTCATAAGGGATCTCGTCCCAGAATAAAGTTTACTTTCTATCTATCTAACTTGAGTTTTATCACTACCTGTCGACTTTTTTTTTTGTTTTACTTTCTTTTATTTATACAAGAACAAGTCCGAACTCTTGAATTTTCAGCATTAATTCTTATTTTCTTCACACTCTTTCACCACAGCTATAATTCAATAAAACAACAACTTGGAATTCATAGATTTTTTCAGCACCTAAAATTATATAAATAATAAATCTTTTTCGGTTGGCTCTACAGACCATGTATTTGACCGCGATGTATGGTTTCCATACAGTCCTATATGACTTAAAGAAGAATAGATAGCCTATAGGGGGTCACCAATCCTCACGTTGCTTCGGTTCATGGTCTCCATGGTACAATCACCTTTGGGCCCAATCTGGCTGTGTCCTTCCTACGACTCTCTAGAGGGAATGTTTCTGTTTTCTTTTTCTCGGAGTACAGTCACTCATCCAAGTACATACCAGGCTTAACCTTGCCTACTTTGATTATCTATTACAAGCGCCTTAGCCGCTCACTGAAATATACTTATAATTATCTTAAGCTTTTATCTATAACTAGCTGTACCCGGCCACGCGTTGCTGTGGCTCATTCTGGTTAAATAAAAAAATAAATAGAAAAGAAATCAGACGTTTCTAATATATTTTATGTAACAATACTTGTGAATATACTATATTCTTTTTTGTTCCATTCTTTGTATAGATATAGAGATTGTCTAGTTTTCCAACTGTAGAATTCGCAACATATAATTGTCTATATAAGGAGCAATCGGTCTCTAAATTTCCCAAGAAAAATTACTAAAAGATTAAAGCTTTATATCTCTGCACCAATCGTCAGATTTCAGTGATTTTTTATTATTTGCAAGGAATCAAGGAAGCTTTAAAATAATGATAGGTATAATCAAACAAAAATTGTATACTTTTTGAGTCATTCGCAAATATAGTTTTGAATCCATCGTAACTTTTTTTTTTCATACTCTTCTCGGGGAAGGATGTTATTTACATAAATTAAAAGGCCTTTAAGGAGAAGGCTTTAGCCAAGTTTAATTAAAATCGTTACAGCCGTTTAGGCGCTATAGTGGCGCAGGTTTTTCGGCCACATTTCCGAAACGAAAGATTGGTTGATTATTAAATGTATATAAAACACTCCTGAATCCGATAGAAACATTATTTCAATATTTCTAAGCAATCGATGAAGAAGTTTCGGAGATAAGCGGTTTTGAACAAACGAACATTTACGTTTTTATCAATATAGATTAAAGTAAAATTTTAAGTAATGTGGTATATGGATATTGCCTGATGTATAGGATCAGTTTTTTATCTTTGAAGTGTTGATGGAGAGGATTTATGAATATAATTAATTACCATATAAAGGTGATTATAATAGTCTTCCTCCTGAGATTGGGTGTCCTGAAGAGGTCCATGACTCCATAGCTCCTTTCTTCGCTGCATTTCTCCTTCGAAAACCTCTCCACTTGGTATTTTCTCTATAGAAAATAAAAACAAGATTATATATTATTCATAACTTGATTAGAAAGCTATAGAATATTTAATTAAATTCCAAGATCTAGAAACAGGCAATAGAATAAGAATATAATTTTGCAGTAGATTATTATGTGAGTTCTCATAAACTGTTTGAATTAGATAAAATACAGGTTTTTAATTGTGGTTTGCGGATACCTCGAGTTCCTTTTAGCCAATGGACGGCCCGCGAGAACAATTTTTAAGATTTGTGACCGTTTCCATCCATAATCCATAGATCTAAGTCTTATAGTCAATGTTGATGAATTCGAGTGAGACATAGGGAAGGGTACTGCCACATTGATTCTTAAGGGAACATATATTAACTACGGATGGCATACCGCTCCTCGCTATGGTTCATAGCAACATGAGACATAATGAAGTAATGTAGTTCTATGCATTGACACATAATACCAAATGGAATCCTTTAACATTACTTTAATACGTTCGAGAAAATTATATCCATCGTTATCTTCAAACTTATTACGTATTTTTATTTCCAGTTACCTATGTATGTAATTATAGTAAGGATAAGTATTTCGAACGTGAAAACTTTCGAATCTGAGTTTTCAACGGAAATACACGTTTTGAGGTCCCCTGAGTCCAAATAACCAAGTCTCTCAAAATAGCCTTTGTGTACGTATTTGAAAAGCCTAGCTAAAAAACGAAATGTCGTACCTGACTGAAATTGTGTATTTAAGGTTGTCATAAACTTGAGATATTACAGCAACATTTTTTTTAAATCGGAAAACCGAAGTGATGCTTTATATGATCGATTTAATCAATTTTACGATTTTCTCAAAAAATGGCTCTAAATATTTTTACTAAACTGTTATAACAGTGAATTATTAAGCAGTTTTTAATATGATGTTGGTTTTATTCTCATTAATGTTTTCTAACAGGATTTAAATGTCGAACTTTCAATATTAGCTGCCTCTAAAGTACCTTTAATTTTTTTGTTGTTGAAATAATTAACCATTTCACATTAATCTATGATATAAAAATAGTTAAATATAAAATAATAAAAAAATAATTAACTAAAGGAGAAATAAGAGATCGTAACGGGTAATGGTTGTAATGCAGGAACCAATACGAGCTTGCCTGAGCTCACTCGAAAGATTAGACCACGCTTTCATACGTAACATGAGCTTAATATAATACGGACTCCGACAATATACGTACGCATATGCATGTGCATAAGGAAGATATACATATACGGTTTTCATAAATGCTATTGTTGGTATAACTTAATATTTAATTGTATACATTACAGCGATATAAAAATTAATATTTGCATATATAAGGATAATTTAACAAATAAAAATGCCCACAATCAAAAGTAAATAAATATAGAGTCTGTAATTTTTACTTTCACTTCCCCTTTGTCTGAAAAAAGTTATTTCTGCTAAAAGGCGTGGTATGTGAAAGTCGTGTGACGTGTACACCAAATTTTATTTATATAATTGTTTTTAATCAATGTAAATTCCTATTAAAAATAATTTATTGTTAGTGTATTCTTATGGTATTGATTATTATATTTTTAAAATTTTATTTATAATTATTATAGAATTTGTTATGAGTGATTGACATACGTAAGTTATTAAAAATAAAAATTGCATAAGGCGAACTGCATTCACTAGAAATATAACTTTCTCTCATGTTTCCACACAATTAATATCAATTATAAACATTCCATTACTTATTTCCTACGATTTATCAATATCAGGTGATGTACAAAACATATGGAATTTAACTACACTTTTCTCTCAATTTAGTCAGTTTTAAATATTGACGATGACAGTATCAGTGACAGATGACCGAATATTAAACTGATCTGAATAAATTTGTTGACAAACTGGCGAACCCGGAAAACTAATACTTCTGACCAAATAGAAATTTAAATGAAAGTAATTATCGTTCAGACATTGTGTAGATTTATTTACGAATTGATTTTATATTCAAATTATCTTCTGCGTATTCAATGTTTAATAAATCCAGAGTTTGTATATCTAAATTCAATATTGTTAAAAGTGAAACGAAATAGCCCTTTCAATGAAAAAAAAAACAACTTTTTTAAGTTAAAAGTTGTATTTACTAGACGTTAGTATTTTGGGATATAATGACATGTGAGACTTGAGGAACAGCAATTTATATTATAATATAATTATAATTATTCTTATTGAAAATTTGTAACCGCAATGAGGGATAATTTATTCTGGGAATAATTAAAGTTCGTCCAGGTGGTGTCTTCTTTACGGTCCGTCTCGCTTTGTATAATATACCATATGTAGATATTATGTATATATAGTTATTATATATAACATGTAAATTTGATATACAATTGGCTATGACAATCACTAACAACTTTTTTATATGATAAAGAGAATTATTTTATGCAAGATATTGAAATGAGAGATTGACCTACAGAAAAAAGTGTACTTATGAATTGTCCTTCTTCATTCTGCAATGTTTCTGTATCTGTATGTATTATAACATATACTATTTTTCAATCATGAAATATAATAGCGTGTTTAATTTAAAATATAAAGAGTAAAAATTAAATAAAGGTAATGTAAGTATATAGTAAAGGGAATGGGGATATAGTATGTAATGTGTGGAATAAGAACCGGCCTAATCTTCTAATATTCACCGACGGATCCAAATCAGATACATCTACTGCTTCAGCCTTTGTCACTCCTGATACTACCTACAAATATAAATTACACCATCTTTGTAGTGTTTACACAGCAGAGATTAACGCCGTAGCAATGAGTCTCCGATATGTCATGAAGAAGCCAGTTGCAAATGTGGTTGTTGTATCGGATTCCCTAAGTACTCTGAAAGCTATGAATAACATGTATCCAGACCATCCAGGGATACACTGCATTCTAAGTCTTATAAAAATACTTCATGGAGTTGGAACAACGGCACATTTTATCTGGTCGCCTGGCCATATAGGAATTAAAGGAAATGAAATGGCTGATAGAGCAGCAAAGGAAGCTCTTACTCTTCCAGGCCGCGGTAAAATTTTTTTGACACCACCTGAACTTGCACGACCTCTGAGAGAAACCATATTCCAAGAATGGCAAAGACGGTGGGACAACAGCGCACCTAGCAAATTAAAAACAATAAAGAAAGAGGTGCAACCGTGGACCAGCTCCAGACGCAGCAGTCGTAGAGAAGATGTCGTCCTGACGCGGCTGAGGATCGGACATACTAGACTGACTCACCTCCACCTCATAACAAAAGATTCTATCCCCCGATGTCAAAAGTGTAACCAATCACTAACTATAAAACATATTTTGGAAGAATGCCCTTTTTACGCCGCAAGATTGAAAGATTTTCGAATACCCCAGAATATATCAGCATCCCTGGGAAATCAAGAAGAAATAGTTACCAAAGTCATCAAGTTTATGGATAGTGAAGGACTTTAAAAACACATTTGACAGGCTTTTTTTTATTTATTTTTTTATTTATTAATTTCCTTTTTATCTATTTATTTTTATTATATTTTCTCTTTTTTTTTTTTTTTCTTTTTTTTTAATTGATTCTACTGCTATTTTTTAAAGTTTATTTATTTATACATTTTTTATACATCTTAGTACCTATAAATGTCTATTATTATCCTTATTTATTTATTTTATTCTATCAATCCATTTCTTTATTTATTTTATTTTATTTATTTATTTATTTTTTTATTTATTTATTTTTTTTTTTGTACCAATCATCGAAATAGTATTAAATGATGTTATTTAGTTGATCGGGCGCTTATGACCTGGATGTTTTGCGCTTAGACATCGAAACAAACAAACAAGAACCGTACAAGAGTTTACGCCTTCAATCATTTGAGCTAGACAATTTGCAATGACATTGCGGTAAGGTATACCCATGGCGCCTATGTCTTTAGTCTCTTCATGACGCGTCATTCAATTTCAAGATCATTGAACAATATTTTTTTTAAATACCTGTATTATACTCATGGAGTGTACATATGATTAACTGAACAATATCCGAAAATTATTCGAAAAATAAAAATACCTAAATCTTAAAAAAAAAATTTTTTTATAAACTTTTTTTATTTTTATTTCGTATGCATTGATATTTACAACTATATTATAAAAAAAATAAAGCTAGTAAATGTGCACTCAGGAATATAATAACATGAAATCGATTGTTGAGAAACTATCCTCTGATAGTACTCAAATTAATAAACTGTTAAAAAAATGTTGTCTATTTTACGCATGTTTGCCTAATTTACGCAATGCTCAACTATTCCTTTTTTCCTTCTCTAACTTTCTGGCTATTCCTGGGTTTTCCTGGGCCCAAGGAAGAGGACGGGTGCTTAATGCCAGAGTTAAAAGCCCCCGGCAGACGGACTAGAACTCTTAATCATTAGTTTATTAAGTTGCAAGGAAATGCGGGTGTTTCTAACGCTTCGGCCGCTGCATCTCTTTCTTGACCCATCTATCATTAAAAATACTACAATCCTGAAATCGTTCGTGAAACTTAACCGTGTAATAAGGCTCTATAAAATATAAAGTCTGCGATGATCTCCACTTGTAGTTAAAATACTTAATAATAGTTTCTCGGGTTGCCGGGCAACGAGTTTTATGTACACTTGTTAGCCGCATGGTCAGCCTACTTCCTATGCAACTCTTATCATTTTTTTAATGATAAATAAAATATGAAAACATACACACACTTAACAATAATAAATATGAAAAATAATTCAAGAATTGAAA
Source organism: Nezara viridula (assembly GCA_928085145.1). Lineage (NCBI taxonomy): Eukaryota > Metazoa > Arthropoda > Insecta > Hemiptera > Pentatomidae > Nezara > Nezara viridula. The sequence goes on from OV725080.1 coordinate 4,469,647, forward strand.
TATATATAAATAAGTTTGCGTAAAATTGTTTATAAATTAAAATGCTACAATTTTAATAATGATGAAAAAATATTAATAAGAACAGTTACATGATTTAATAATTTGCTCGTATTTTATAGTGTACGTATGTTATTCTCATATTTATGAACTGACAATCATAAATCACGCTAAATGCATCTAAGCTGAAAGTTGAAATAATGCAATAAATTCATAGACTGTATAGCGAGATCTGAATTATTTGGATGCTGGAGAATTAATATACGAACAAAAGGAAAAATTAGGAACCGTCTGGTTAGATAACGCCGTCTTAGGGAGAGGGTAGTGCAGGATGAGACCGGGGCCCCCCGTGTTATTCATACAGGTCAAATTACAATTTAATAAACAATAAAATTTTGGATGTAAATCCAACACTCTGTTTAAACAACTTATTGTTCATAATATTTTAATGTACTTACTATTTATAATTTTAATAAGTTTAATCACATTATTTATAATTTTTTTTATCTAAATATGATGTAACTTGCACGATTCTCTATATCTTTTTGTATCTTGTCCGTTCTAGCCCTGAAGAAGACCTGCAAAGTCGGGTCGAAACGTTAATAAAATAGTTTTGCCACTTTTTAGTCTATTTATGAACCCCACCCCGGATCATCTCCTTCTTTCATATACGAGTATATATTTATATTGACTGGCGTTTTGTTAATTCAAGTAGTTCAGTTGGCCAGTATTTTTGACTAGAATTCGACGCTTTTAAACACGATCAATTGAAACACCAAAGCGTTTGGACATCCAACGCTTTTGCTAGCAGGGGCATTCACTAATAAATTGATTCAAATAAAACTTATGGGTCAGTCTGCAGATTTGCTAATAGTATTAATTATAATATTAATAATGTAAAAGTGTTAAATAGTAAACAATAATATGATTTTCAATTAAACATATTAATGGAATGCTATTATATATTTTTATAACTTAAGCAGATCACAGTTTGTTGGATTAACAATAATTACCATTCGCTTTGCCACCGCTGTATAATATTCACACTGTATTCATGAATAATGATGTGTTCTGACAATCATATTACCATAGTTTACATTATTGACTTTACAGCTGTTTATTTAATGCGTATCATTCGGATTGTATGATTATATTAAATATACACAATTTGCTCCTCGGCTGACGAATTCAAGTTTTCAAAGCCGGGACAAAGTTCTGTCGGAGAATCCCCTCCCCCCCCGCCACTTACCCTTCGGAAATTTCATTAGACATCCAATACCGCCATCTGTCTTCGGGTTCCAGAGGCAGCCTCCAATATCCTTCGCTTCACTTCTCCTCGGGACGTGCGCTCGAGGAGGTTCAAGTTTACTCCACTTGTTCAATCTTGTTTGTCTTTTCTCATTTTATTTTTGTTTGTTTACTGTTCTCAACTTGTTTGAATCACTCAAGTCACTTGAATATGTATGGAATATAGAAATGTTTTTTAATATAAAACGTTATTTTGCAGTTTTGTAGTGAGTCGATTGCATTCATTATAACTGTTTGTTAATAAAAACAAAAAATAGAAATAAATTCACGTTCTTTTTTAGAAATCATTTTTTTGGCTAAATTTTGTTTACAATGAAAAATCAGTTCTATAATCATAACATAATATCGGTGGAAAAATTACATGACTAGAAATATAATTTTATAGTAGAGGCTAAATAATTAAAAGAATTATATATTTATTTTAACTCTATTTTTTCACCCACACCTGCCAAAAGTACTGACAATGAACGAGTATGAGGTCGGGAACAATTCTGGTAGTGGCTTGATCGGCTTGAGGGATAAGAGTGCCCTGTGACATCCCTTCCTGTCTTGATTTTAAGGTTTTTTTAAGCTAGGAAATCCATTCAGCTCTTTTTGAGTCTCCTAAGTGTGTTTTCTGACATGTTAAATGTAGCCATACTTATGTAAGACATCGTGAAATATTTTGTAATTTGTCTATATGTGGTCGTTGACTGTTGAACACTTACTTCTGGAGTCCTGGCAATGGCCAGCTTCTCCACTCAAGCCCTGAGCATCTGTGGCTCTAGTGCCTTCCTTCAGCTAACACTGGCTTTTAATACTAGTGATGCGACTGAAAAAGTGGCACTGGGATCTCTGGAGTCCTGCTTTTCCTTCCACATGTGGGGAGAAAAGCCTGGCTCGGAGATTCCTGGGGGAATATATATATTGTATACAGGTATGAATGTGTTTAGAAGTTTTTATTTTATTTTGTTTGTTTATTTTTTTTTCTATTGATTTACATTTTTTTATAAGTATTATTTATTTACTTTTTATATTTATAGTTACTTCTGTATTACTTGTATATACTGTATGAATGAGAACTTCTAGCCTTAATACTTATAGCCCTCCAACAGTGGCTGATTTTATTATTATTCAATAAAATATAATAAAAAAAAAACTGTTGAACACGAAAAACAAGCACTAAACACTTTAGACATTCCATTAAAATTAAAACTACCTCACCTTACTTCACTCCGAAACTTGTTGCAGAACAAATAAGACAAGTACCTAAAGAGAAAGCCCCTGGCCAGAACCTGATAAATGCTCAAGTGCTCTAGGAAATGACTAGAAAAGCTCTAGTTTACCTAAAGTCTATATACAATGCAATACTAAGAACGACCTAATTCTCTCTATAATGGAAATACTCATAGATTAAAATGATCCATAAACCAAACAATTATAATATAAATCACATATTTTAAAGGTTGGTATAGTATAAAATTACTACCCATCAAATTTTTGGTTATTTTATTATATGACCTTGATTCGTTTCAATATATATATATTTTTATAATGTCTTTACTCAGAGGGGTCATTGGCATTTCTACACTTGGTGGTTAAACTTTATTTCCTTTAAGAATTCCTAAAGAGATTGGACACCAGTTACCGAGTCTTCTAGGATTTCTCGTATATTGTAACTCAACTTCAGTTTTTTCTTATTGGTCCATACTGCTGGTATTCAACCAGTAAGTGGGTGACTAATATCTTTATAGGTTAAAATATTTTTTTTTTACAATTATTTTTTATTTTTTATTATTTATTGAAAAATATTACAATCTGTCTCAAGTATATCTTTTACAATTAAAAAAAATTACTATTGCGTTCTTGTTCCACCGGATAAGCCACATTAGTATTTAATAATAATAATAATGATAAAGATACCCTGTATCACTACAACCAATGAAGGGTCTTCGATTCATTACTTTGTAAGTACGTACGGTCAAACGTTGTGCAAGGAGGTGACAAAAATCACGCTAAATTGTCAGGTTTTCTCGCAATTAATTAATTAAGATTACCCATTCAATAGAAGCTGGGTGTGCCCCAGACGGTCTCTTGATCCCAGGGTCGATCCACGACTTATAAAATAGTATAAATAATTACCTTCCATCAGCCGGATTAGAATCCGGGTCCTTGAGCTTTGGATGTCAGTGTCCTACTCACTGAACTACCCCGCTCATTTAATAATAAGGATGTATTATTTTTTTAAATGTTATATACTAAGGATGTAGACCATTCCACGGAGTAAAAAAAATATAATCAGAAATATAAATACTAATAAGTAATAAATGTAAAATCAGCAAAGATAGTTATTATTAATACTAGAATAAATTATATTGACAATGAATAATACAGCACAACATTCCTTGGCACAGACCCCTTTTTATCAAATTATTAATATCCAGCTGAAACTTCGTAAATAGCTTCATCTCATCGTAACTTATTTTATTTACTTATATCGTAAATATTTTATTTACGAAAACTCTCGGAATTGGGGCGTTTTCAATCTGGAGGTCGGCAAACTTTGTCTAGTTAATTCGGTACTAAAAACTTGTAAATTCCCATTTGCTTTCCACTTCAATCATAAGATAACGTTAGCACAAAATCAATAAAAAAGATGGACTTTAATAATATTGGGCCGTTTGGCGTGACCTGCAACCCCAAAATAACGACGTTCTCTAAGCCAAACGGCCTAATATTTTTGTAGGCCACGTTTTTTCTCGATTTGGTTTTCAAACTATCTTACGATCCAAGCAAATGGGCATTCATGAGGTTTTAGTATCTAATTAACAAAGTTTTCCGATCTCTATTTTAAAAATTACAAGAGTTTTCGTGAGTAAAATATTCGTAGGATACGATGAGATGAAGCTATTCACGAAGTTTCAGGTGGATATTAATAATTTGATATAAATGGGTCTGTACCACGGACTATAACAGATAAGAATAAGTTTGTTTCCATTATACCTGTAGATTTGACAACTTCCTTATACTAATATCTCAACAATACTGATAATTATTTATTGTGCCTACCTTCATGTCCAAGATGAAGTTGGGGTTGAGGCACCTCCCGTTGACCCTTGCCATCGTGTTGAGTACTTTCTCGGCTTCGTCGAATCTTCCTCGGGCCAACAGCCACCTGGGGGATTCTGGAAGCACCCTAAAAAGCCTTTTATGTAATATGTATATCTATATATATAATATTATAAAATTTCTCTAATAGACTATTCAGTATTCTATTTTAATATAATTAGTTTAATTGGGTCATTACATTAGTTATAATTCAATAAACTACGTTGATTTTATACAATATAGGATCCTCTTCAGTATTTTGAAAAATGATTCTCGGTACTTCAAGCCAGGGACACGCAGACAATCTCAGCACCGTTTACGAGCACTGATATCAAGCTACTTTAAAGGTAGCTGACAAGGGTAGCTCTAAGGGTAGAACACTTTTTTCTAGGTTTAGAGTTGTCTTATTAGAGTCCAGGTCTCACAGCCATATATTAGAACTGGCTTTGTCATAGCATTGTACACCCTTAGTTTGAGGTTTATCGGGATTTCAATTCCTTTGATTGGGAGAAGAATGCTCTGTTTGTGCTAGTTATACGCTGGTCTACCAGTCATTCATTCATTAAGGTGATTGTGGAGCTAAGATATTTGAATTTTTCTACTCTCGGTAATGATTTTCCTTCTACGCAAATCCTTTTATTGGGGTGGACTTTCCAGCTTATTATAATATATTTTGTTTTGTCTTCATTTACTCGTAGGCTGATCTACTTTGCCCCTCTTATCAGTGTTGCAGCGAGTTTCTCAACGTCTTCTTGATTTCTTCCAAGGACAGCTATATCATCTGCGTGTCCAAGGATTTTATAATTCACTTCGGCGTGAAAACCTCGATTTTAGTTCATATACTTATCATATACAGTTGGACTTCCGTTCTAAACTTTAGTTGGACTAGTGGTCAGTACAATGTTTTCTCGGTTTGAAAGTGGCTTCAATTTTAAACCCACGTCTCTCGAAAATCCAAAACTTCGTAAAAATATGCCTTCTAAAAACGTTTTGATTTACTATCTTGGAAAAAATACACAGTGCTCTCTCTCTCTCTCTCTCTCTCTCTCTCTCTCTCTATATATATATATATATATATATATATATATATATATATCGTGCTATATAAGACGATTTGGTTCCGTTAAATTATTTTCCTTCCAAACAATGCTCTATGAGATTAAATTCAGTACTGATATTACATCCATTTTGAAATTTATATACCTAAATTTTATTTACCTGGTTATTTATGGTTCTCAACAGCAATCGGCTGAAACGCATGGTTTCATTTATTCTTTAGCCTCTGCCTAACCATTTCTCGCATACTCATTGGAGTCCTAGAGATATAACCAAACTTATTCTAATCAGAGTTGAAAAGATCGATATTTATTCCTTGATTTCGCCTCGAACTAAATTGCTACGCCCCTCTCTAGCTACACAGGAGACCTATAAAGAGGACAACCCTTAGCCATTGCAGCCTTCATTTTAATTAATTCATAAGGATATCAATATAGCTTCATAGATTTCCTCATAATATCATATTGATTGAAGAAAAGTGACGACTAGAGAATTAAAGAATAGTTTCGAACTTTTTTTCTTTATTAATTTTTTTTATTAAAGAATGATAGTAATATCTGTTACAATGAAGAACAACCGTTCTATTTCCTCAAAAGATCGCTAAACTGCCCGCAGTCACTGCCATCTGCTACGGTAGGCAGTACCAGCGAAATATTTCCTTATGATATCTCTCCATAACTTCTCTCTTCTACCTATCCTGTCATAAATATTGTTACAAGGAAATATATACGGATTTCAACAAAAAAATTAATTTTTTAAAACTTTACAAGAAAAAAAAATTTATAGAGAGTAAAACAAAAAGAAATTATTCAAAATATCCCTTTTTTGCCTTGACACAGGTATTTAGTTCTTGAGGAAAGCGCTCAATTGCTCGGACCAGAGATCGTTTGAGGCTTTCCAAGTTGGTGTGTGCTCTGTGGTGTGCCATCCTCTTCAGTTCGGACCAAAGCCGATAATCAAGTGGGTTTAGGTCAGAGCTTCCTGAGGGCCAAACAGAGTATCATTTAGAGGCTTAACAACAGGTTCCAAAATATCATCCTGATAGTTTTTAGCGGTTGTTTTGAATCCTTTTTCGCAAAAATGGAGCTTTGTGGTGCCAAACTATCACTGACGAAGGGTGATGACCTGTTTCCACTCTTCCAATGGCTTTTTTAGAGCTGTGTGCGTACACACGATCATTTTGGCGATTAAATTTATCTTCAATTGTAAAACTTTTCTCATCGCTAAATAAAATCTTTCGACGAAGACCATTGGTGTAACGGCCAAGGAACACTTTGTATCTATCCACTCCAATTTTTTTTTTAGGGAAGTGGTTAGCCTTTTTTCTGTCATGCTTCGAAATGCACTCATCCTAAGGTCTCTTTTTATTATAGACATTGATGTGATTTTATTATAGACAGAGATTCCCATTTTCCGAAATGATTTGTTGTTTTCATATGGGATTTCTACTGATTTGAGTAGCCATTGCTCTCACTACATTTGCCGTTCTCACAGTGCGAGGTCTGTCACATACAGATAGGGTCTCATTATATCTATTTATAGTGAGGTACACGAATATACGGCTGATACCCAAAGATTTCAGCGTTGAAAATCTCTGATCTACATTTTTCTTCTTTGTGAATGGATAACTGAGCGAAAGAAAAATACAAACTGATTGGGATTATTATCCAGACATGTAAAGAAAATAACCTGATTTATTATAGTAAGGATTATCTAAATAATACCAAATGATGTAAACAATGATCAACTTTTGTAACAGCATTTATGACAGAACTATGTATGCTACATCTACATAAATACTTACTCTCGCTAACAGTTATAAGACACTTACCACCAGTACAAGAAGAAAGTGAGGAAGGGGACCGAGGTGGCCAACGCTAGTTGCCGCCAGTCCCTGACCAGGTAGGCGACAACCGCCAGGGCGACCAGTCCGAGAGAGTAGGCGATGTTCGTGAGCACTGTCACCATGGTGCGGTGCGAGGGGCCCACCAGCTCTATAGCTGAAACAGGACAACGATAGCTTATATTATTATAATATTATGATAATTGCTAATAAGGAAAAATGAAACAGGCTGAAGAGTAGAACATACTTACGATTAAAAAAAAAAAATAAAAAAAAAAAAACATCACGTGTGTCCACTCACACGACTTTCCTACCTATTTCAGAAAAGTTTTTATATCTTTACATAAGTTCATGAGAAACAAAAAAAGAATTGAACTAGATTTATTTTCCTGAAAATTGATCAAAGAAAAGATTTGAGTACGATTTATTTGATAAATTAAAGCAATGTAAACCAATTTAAGGTAGATCAGTGTAAAAATTTCAATACTCTCTAATATTGCTGATCATAAACTTTTTACCATAGCTTAGTATTGTCAAAAATAATTTCTGTTAAAAGTAGAGGAAATAGTGAAGATTGTGTAATGCGGGCAACAGATTTTCTTACTTCCACTTACTCATATTTTTTCTCTCATTCACCCATTTCTGACACCAGGATATGAACCTGTAATCTTACATTGGAAATTGAATAGCTGTAACTTCGTTATCAGTTGTCCAAAATGGACGAGTTTTATAAAGTTTTGTAGGGAATTTCATTACCTTTAAAAATTGTATTATGAATTTTCCTGTACATACTTAGGGAGTTAGGCCCCATAACATTTTTCTTATCATTATAACTTTTTTTCTATATTTTCTCGGGAATTTAGTCTATATATGAAAATTGATATGATAATGATTAGAAAATTATAGGGAAGGTTCATAAAAATCGTTAGAGCCGTTTTTGCGCTACAGAAAAACGTGTTTTTCATTTATTGCGCGCAAGCTATTGCGCATGGAGCACCGAATTTCTGTCACAGGCATCGGTAGTCAAAACCCTACAAAATAAAAAAAGAAGCAACAAAATCGGTTTTCTAGTTCCCGAGAAAATCTTTGTACAGACTGACCAATGGCTAAAAGTATAGGTAGGAAAGTAAAAATACGGACGTTCTATTCCAGAAATAAATATATTAATTCAAAAAGATGATGTCCAAATATTTTGACTGTATAATACCTTACTATAAATCTTATTGAAATAGCCTACCTAAAGGTATAATATTTTTGAAGAGAAGTTAGTTGGAGATTGGAGTCATTGGAAGTAGAAAGTAAAACTAAATTATATTAATTTTCCTTACGCCGATGTTTCGGCATTAGCTTCAGGTTATCATCAGGGTCATCAGTCTGCTAGTGTAACGTTTCCGTGAGCGAAATTGTGTCTACCTGACATAACTTGTAACAGCTAGCGTTCCACGATTTTTAAAAATAAAATAACCTAAAGATGTTACGGTCTTCAATTTAGAAAAATTGTTTCCGCAACAAACTTGCTCAGTTTAGACGATAGGGTTTGCAAAAAAAAAAAATTAATGAAGAGCCAATTAAATATTACTAACTATCTAACAGGTGCCACGCTATTTAATTGGTTTAATTTGGAAAATAGAGAAAAAGATAAAAAAAAAAAATAATAATTTGGACGAGGAGTGAGCTACGAACTCGGAACCTATAGGTTGAAAAACGTATGCTAATTAGACCTATGGAACCTTCTTACTCGGTTAATATTGATTGTCCTTAATCCCTCGAATAGGGTTTCACAATTTCTTATTAAACCTTAAAAAAAAATTATAACATATAAATAATACGTGAACACGAACTGAAGAAAAATAAGAAAATAAAACTGGCTATTTTTAATATTAATGATGAATTTACTTATTTCTGGCTTATTTTGGCATCTTGATTTAAATAACTGTTAAAGGAAATGAAAAATATCTTATAAACAAACAATTAGATTTATAAGAAAACAAAGAAAATACAATTAACTTTAATTATAATAAAAAATATATATAATTATTATAGAACTAAAGTTTAACTTAGACTATACAATAAACCAACTAAAAATATTTAAAAAAAATAGATAGAAAATAAAAACTTATATATACATATTTACAAAATATCAATGGTTGAACTCTGTCCAATTGGCACATTGAATTATCTGAGGAAGCGGGATCTTATTCGAACTAGCGTCGTCAGGGTATCCCAAGTTTATTTCCACAAGTTGTGAAAATGTTCATTCACCAACTTGTAAAATCAAGCGTCACTCCTCGCTGATAATCACATGTTCTTTGAGAGCAAACGAAAAATCCGGCGTACACCGTAAAGCTAAAGTATTTCACTCACAAAAATCCTTAGCGTGCCTCAACACTCGCTAGTTTCCGCCATCTCACTCTAAACTCTCTTTTGCTTTTCTCTCTCATATGTCGGCTGTTATACTGACTTAAAATTAATATTTATAACTAATACTTAAATCTAATTTATTTTTAGCTAACTCTCTTCGAGGTCAAACTAACAATTATTTTACGAACTAATAATTGTTTCTTTATTGTATTTTTTTTTCTCGTCACAAACTCTCCCCCTTCCTTTCGAAAAAAAAATTAGGAGTAAAATGGGAATTTTATGTTGGATGAGGTTTCAAATCTTCGATATGCCAAGTTCCTAAAGGACGACCTTGCAGATCCTCTAAAACTATCTATCAAGGAACAATTCTTCTAAATTAAAGACCGTAACAAAGAAATGATGACAAAATTGATAAATTTTGTTAACAATGAAAAGAGCGTTGGAAATCAAGTTTCGAGACACGTTTTTCTTAATATTATTTTTAGGCCAGTTAGAACTTTATCGAAATAATCTAGCGATTTGTTGAAAAGATAAATAATAGTGCCAGTCATGAAAAAAATTATAAGACTGAAAGGGAAAGGTATGTTGCTAATGAGACCATCCTGTACATAATGACAAAGCTATCCCCCCAGGATATGAGGGACGTTGAGGACATATTAAAACAGAAAAATTAATCCTGTGTCCTCAGCCAGGATCAAAGGACTTCTTTCTAAACTCCGAGGGCAGGGTTAGTGTATTTGCTCTTGGTCTACTCAGTCTCTTACTAAACTGCTTTTTACAATTTTAATTCTACTCTCTCAAATGTGAAATCATTATTAACCTAATTTTTATAATAAATAATAAAATAATTTATCTAGATCATAATTAAGGGGTTCATGAAAATCAGATATGAATCAGCTGTCTAATTAGCTGTCCAAACAATATATTGAACTATATAGTTCCCTTTTCCGGCTTTCAGGAGTGATAGATGTTGGAGTAGGGGTGCGTTAAAAAAAAGTAAGGTTAGTGCTTTAGACCACACGATAGAATTGAAAACATCAAAAAACGCGTGATTAATAATATGAAATAATAATAGCCGATTACAGACAGGATATAATGCAGAACGATTCCCTCGCTTACAGTACGCTGGTCCGATTTTTAGTTTCTGATTTTCTTTTCGCCTTCCTAACACGGCGTCATGTTAAGATATAATTTTGAATAGTAGCTGATTACAGAGAGGATACAATGATAAACATATCTCTCGCTGAAAATATGCTAGTGTGATTTTTAATTTTTGAGATATTTTGTTCCATATGCAAAAACATTTCAATTAATTGATTCAAGTCGACTTTACTCGAGCGTTTCATATCAGAAATCCGATGGCACAATCTAATTCACTCTCCATAAAAAAATGCAAAACACGCCTAAAGAATTTTTCAAGTAAAAAAAAGAAATTTCATTCATGAATCGCTAATTTCAATTTCGATTCCTAGCTAGGTAAGAAAAGTATTAGTATCGGGTCAAATTTCCGATATTCGGTTTTCGACGGATCTATACGTTTCAGAGCCCACTGAGCCCGAAAAACACATTTTTAGCCATTGGTCTGTTTATCTGTCTGTCTGTCTGTGCCAAGATTTTCTCGGGAACTAGTGAACCGATTTTGTTTCTTCTTTTTTTATTTTGTGGTGTTTTGACTACTGATGTCTGTGATACAGATTGGATGCTCCAATTTTTTTCACTTGATGGACATATGTAAAGGTAAAAAACTTTTCTGAAATAGGTAGAAAAGTCATATGAGCGGACACACCAGATTTTTTATATCTGCTTCCAAACCATATTAGTAGCTTCAATCAAAGACGGACATCTGACAGTTACAGAAAGAGGAGAAAAAGTCAGTTTTTATTTTATAGGTTCAACTAAAACAGTTTCTGATGGTTTTATTCAAGATTGGTTCAAGTTGAATCATAAAATAAAAATCATTAGAATTAGTTTAAATTAAAGCCATATCACAAAAATTGCTCTTTCCTCAATATTTTTAAAATTACAGATGTCTGTCCACTCATATTCGAAATATGCTATAAGTTTTTTAGTGAAAATTTTAGACATTTTATAATTCTCTCAGTGTGAATTTAATGAAACTTTAGTTGACAGAATGAATTCGTATAATTTCGTGGGCCTCCTTCCTTCCGCCCCCCCCTCAGTTTTGAGAATAAATATTGAAAATAGATCCTCAGCTGGTGGTCATTTGTCTTCATTTGCCTCGGCATTATGACGTCATTAGTGGGCTTTCCTTGGGGACAATAATGTTGGACTCTTTTTCATGCAAATTTTTACTAATTTTGATAACGAGATTATATGTTTTTGATATGTAAATACGTAGCTTTAGTCAGTATTCAACGTTCTTACACTATATACTTTCTTTTTACTAATGTAATATTAAGTATATACATATATTTCTAATGAACAACCTAATTTTTTTATTCATTTTAAGTTGATTATATTTTTTTAAAATATTTATTTGCACCTGCCAACTTGTGTCGACCATCAGGAAATGTGCTGAAATACGAGAAATAATGACATGACAGGCATGGGAAAGAACAGTACACAGCAGCACCTCTTCCCTGATTGAATCAATTATTGAATCAATAATATTTAAGCAATATTCTGGAACGTTGACTACATAGTACAAACGTCAATATAATTGTTAAAATATATCCCTCAGGGGGTCAATATATTCGATATTGGCTCAATAATATTGACCGTATAAGATGGGATTTAGAAATGAGATCTCTCATCCAACGAGATCTCTTAAGAATCTGTTGTAGTGTCCGTTCAAATTTGTTAAAATCGTTGGTGTGTCCACCAGGATTTCTGACACCAGGATATGAATCCGTAATCTTACATTGGAAATTGGATAGCTATAACTTCCTAAACAGTTGTCCAAAATGAACGATTTTTATATAGTTTTGTAGGGCATTTCATTACCTTTCAAATAAAATGCTTAATTTGACTGCAATACCGATTGCACTATTTTCCTAGTATAGGTAGGAAAATAATAAATTAAAACATGTATAGAAAATAGAATAAGCTGTATCATCGCTAATACTGGTTTGATTCCCATGATTTTTTTTTGTTGATAATTTAATTACCTTTCAAAAGTTTTATAATAAATTTCATCATAGAATATATACTTAGCAAGTAAGGCCCCAAAACATTTTTCTTTATAACTTTTTTTTCTGAATTTTTTCGGGAATTTAGTCTATGTACGAACATTGAAAGGATAATTATTAGAACATTATATATAAGTTTCATCAAAATCGTCATAGCCGTTTTCGCGCTACAGTGTATAAAATAACATGTTTTTCATTTATTGCTCAGCAGCTATTGCGCATAGAGCATCCAATTTGACTGACAGGCATCAGTAGTCGAAACCCTACAAAATAAAAAAAGAAGCCACAAAAGTAGTTCACTAGTTCTTAAATGTTGGCGCAGACAGACCAATGGCTAAAAATGAGTTTTTTCGAACTCAGGGAGCTCTGAAACGTATAGATCCGTCGAAAATCGCATATCCGAAATTTGACCCGATAGCAATACTTTCCTTACCTAGTATAGGTAGCAAAGAAAAAATAGTGAATGACTTATTGTTGATATTAATATATAATTGTAAAAATCTCTATCATTTATCTAATTTTTATTGATTTGATAGATTAATTTACATTTAAAAAAGTTTTATTATAAATTTTACCATAGAATATATACTTATCAAGTAAGACCCCAAAACATTTTTCCTTTTGTTTATAACTTTTTTTCCTGAATTTTCTCAGGAATTTTGCCCATATACGAAAATTGAAAGGACAATTATTAGAACATTATATATAAGTTTCATCAAAATCGATATACCGCGCTACAGTCTATAGCAAAACATGTTTTTAATTAATTGCGCAGCAGCTATTGCGCATGGAGCATCCAATTTGACTGACAGGCATCAGTAGTCGAAACCCTACAAAATAAAAAAAGAAGCAACAAAATTAGTTCACTAGTTCTCAAATCTTGGCGCAGACAGATCAATGGCTAAAAATGAGTTTTTTCGAACTCAGGGAGCTCTGAAACGTATAGATCAGTTGACAATCGCATATTGGAAATTTCACTCGATCGCAATACTTTCCTTACCTAGTATAGCTAGGAAAGTAAGAAAGAGAAGGAATATAAATACTTGTTTAATATATATAGGAATACATGTTCGACTCATGCAAACCAAACTATTTACACACTTGGCTTAGGTTTTACGTAAATACCGCATTATATTAAGTTTGAATATATTAAAATAACTAAAGCTGAAATCAGTAAGGCGAGTTGAAGAGCTGACAAACCGCCTTGCCCCAGAAGACCTCTTCCCATAGTTGAGATTCCTCGAGGTCTTCAGCCTATATTGCGGTCATACCACACTCCCCTCGGATGGGAAGGTGTGAGGACTGTCTGGATGCCAGTCGGTCTACCTCTGCAATGGTCAGTCTGGTCTCAGGATGTGAAGGAAGCGAGAACATTCTCAACTATTCTACATACATACATATTACATGTGTAGTATCTATATAAATAAAATAAAGTTTTTGTCTGTACATTGAATAAAATCAACCCGTTTCATGATATCTTTCCGTTTTATACCTTACAGACACCAATGAGTATGAGTAATGAGTAATGAGTTATTATTCAAAATTGTATCTTAACGCGACCTCGTGTTAGAGAGAAAAAAACGGAAAAAAAAATAGTATCGACAACCAAATTAATATAATAATACAATAAATATGAATATGAAGAGCTTATCAGTGTTAAGGTTATACACATTGGCAGATAGCAGTCGGACTACCCGCTATTAGAAGTACTGGGAAATGTTCAGCATTTCATCCTCTTTATAATGAGCTATTATTTATTATTTATGCTACATATTATTAATCTCGTCTTGTTGCTGTTTTCACTTCTATCGTGTGGTCTAAAGCACACACCTGAGTTTTTTTAATTCAATTGGGATGTGCTGTAGAGCCGTGAAAAACCTTCGAATCTGTAAAAGCTGATTTTCACTCTATTTAATACTCAATATTGTAAGGAAAAAAGTCATTACTTGACAGGATAAAATTAAATTTAAAACAAGACAAGAATAAGACAATGTCAATAAATTAACAACAAAAAAAAGGATTTTTATTCTCAAATAATACTGAGATCGGATGGAATGGAAATTATATTATACGATCTTTCTTCAATTTATAGGATTCCGAGAATATTTTAAATTATTCCGTCTTTTCCTCCCTTCCTGTTTCGATTCCTATCTCCTTCTTGACATAACAGATTATAGGCAGCCTGACTGCTCAACCTTCCTTTAAGCCATCTAAATTAATCTTTTTTATAAATTCGTGAACAATAAATAAACTTTTATAACTTGAAATAATCTTTACTCGACTATCTTGCTTTAAGTGTACTTCTTATGTGAGGAGATCCCTTATCCAGCTTTTTCAGGTCTTTTGTTTTTTTAAATTTATTTATTGAGTATTACAACAATCTGTCTCTTGGACATTAGTTATAGTGAGATAGAATATCATTTACTCTAGTTGTACAGAAAAATATAAAATAAATAGAAGAAAAATAACAATAACTGATAATTAAAAAGTGTATATAATAAATTAAATACCTGTAAAGACCTCCTATCCAAAGACCTATAAATTAAAACCTACAAAGTGGGTTGAAACGTCAACTCCTTCTCATATTAAATTAAATAAAATGACATAAAAATAAGAGAAAGCAGAGATATGCATTTTAATTTTTTTTTTAAACTTTATCCATACATTTGTCAATATTATTCATGCATTGTTCTTCAATCTAGAAAACAATAGAACCTTTAAACCAACAAGGAAGCTTATTATTTACATTTAAAGTCCAACCTGTCCATTACTGAATTAGTGTTGACCATATGCGAGACCGAGACGAGTCTTGGTCTTGCAAACTCAGTCTTGGTCATGGTCTTGGTCTAGGGAAAGAGTCTCGCAACAGTCTTGCAGTTACTTATTAGCTTATTACTATAGAGATATTACTGTAATTTTTTAGATATGAGAAACATAACTAAGGCCAAATGAAAAATTAGAGGAGTTAAGTGCAAAATTATATCGGTTAAACCAATTATTTACAAATAGTAAATAAGATTGCCAAGTATTAGTAACTGTTTTTCCTCAGTTCTTATTCAAAAAATCGATTTTTTTTTACCAGTCCTGGTCTTGGTCTTGCACTTTGCAAGACCAAGATCGATTTTGGGAAACACTTCACTGGATACCCTGTCCATAACTGGTGTGTTCACCCTGGCTATTGCTCTGAAAGTTGTTGACTAAAAGTTTGTAGTTTTTGTATGCGGTTCGTTTTAGCTATCCGGTTTGTGTGTGAAGCGTAGGTCCAATTCGAATTCAATAGATAGATGTAAGTTTCATTTTGTGTTTTAATAATACTAATAGAAAATAACTTATTCTGCGACTAAGTCCCTTTAGAATAATAACATAGAACATAATTAAAAGACTATATCTGGATAAAATAAAACACTAAAAAAAAATAAAGTAAAGAAAATATAAGTTAAACAAGGTATATACAAATAAGAAAAAAAAATCTATATAAAAACACTTAAAACTATGTACAGTAGGAAAAATTATAATTATAAACTTTTGAAAAATAAAATAATGAAAAATACATTGAGTTCTTCTTTAAAATGAGCTGTGTTTCTGCTAACAAAGGAAAGACAGAACAGAGAATATAAAATGTCAGAGTAATAAAATAATGAATAATGTGTAGACACATCATTGTCTAATTCTAGCTCTAGGTTCAGATTTAATTATATACGAATAAAAAATAATGAAAAACAAACAATAGATGCATTCAGTGGCATTAAGAGCAGGAAGGTATTGTAATATACCTAGTGAAGTTATAGAATATTACTATCGTTTAATGATGAATGATATAATAGAAATGTATAATATCAAAAGTTTAAGCAAGCATCTGACTGTTTTTGGGATAGGAGTTGGAATAGGAGGGTTTTGAATGTGGATGTGGAGGGGAATGCCGAATTTTCATAGGTAGGAAATTCCAGAAATTGTGAGCGCGAGCTATAAAGGAATTTTGAAATGAGGCAGATCTGTGAGAAGGGATGTAGAGGTCTGGAAGTTGAGATCTTGTTGAAAGGGAATAGACTGAGGACTTGAATTGGAGAAGGCTGTAGGCGTAAGAAGGTCGATGGTTGTTGATGATTTGATAGAGGAATGTACCTAGGAAATATTGTCTTCGAAATGAGAAGAAGAGCCACCTTAACTGAGTGTAGTGGTGAGAGACATGGGAATACCTCTGGGCACCAATAACAAATCTTACGCAGCTATTCATTCGTTTTAAGGTTTTTGAACGTTTTAAAATGAGTGAGTATAAAAATAATAGTCTTATGTGTAACATTTTCGACTTAATAACATTTTTTTTTCTCTTTAATTATTTATCCGCACCTGTCATGGTGTTGACAATCAGCAGATGTGTTCTCATGATGAGGATAGACATTAAAGACATGAGGAAGGATAGTACCCAGTAGCACCTCTTCCTGGTCATTATTTATTTATTTTTTATTTAGGTGAGAAGATCTCTCATCCAGCTCCTTTTTAATCTCCTCCTGATGGGCATGTCAGTCGTAGCCATGTCGGTTATAAATCTGTTTGTGTGTCCGTGTAGTTTGAGATGAAAACGAGAGTAGAGTACATATGCGTTGGTCTATAGTTGGCTGTCGTAAGTCGTTATGTTAAGTTTTGTTGTTTACGTATCAGGGAGCTCCTGTTATAAGTCGTAAAATTTCGGATTGAAATGACTGTAGGTTTTGTAAGTGCGTCTTTTTTGCCGAACCATAAATCAGAGAGGCGTATGTTCGGATGGGTTTGAGTAGGTTAACATTTAAATTTATCATTGATAAATTGTGAATAAACGAAATATATAATTGGAATGATGTTTTCCCAGCTGAACTCAACTATATCAAGCAAGGAGGAAGGAACATTAGAGAAGACCACGAGAAGATCACAATTGAGATTGATAGAGTACAAGGGGCGGCCTATTACTCAGCGCAGGGCCCTATCAACTCTCAACTCTCTGCCTTACCACTTTTTTATATTTATAAGGCCGTGATACATCAGCGGAGTCGAACCATTTGTCCTCGTCCTTTCTTGTAAGGACCCTCCTTCCAGGGCATAATAAATATGGTCGCTGCAGGAATAAAATGAAGATCCTCAAGTCTAAGGACGAGAAATTGCTGGATTATAAGCATTTTTATGGTAATTTATGCAATTGAATTAAATATAAACGGTAATTATTGTTTATTTATTCATCGATTAACCATATTGTCAGAATTTTCAAAGTGATTCCTGCGTAATCTACACACGTACATAAGTATCTGTCCTTAGTACCTCTCAAGCTACTCATAGAAAAATTTTGAAAAAGGAATATTATCAAATAAAAAAAACTATTTTATTAAACGGCTCAGTGAATTTCGTGATAGGAGCTACCTTATTTTTATGCAAGTGCGGGACATTAACGCTAATGAAATTCGAGTTCCTTTTCATGTATGAAACGTATCATTTTGTAGGATACGTTTTCTGTCAAATATTGTCATAACATATTTAGTCCTTCAATAATTTAATTTTATTTCATCTTGCTTCACATAGCAGCACATAGCTAAATTTATATTAATTATGATGGCATTCAACGAAGTTTGTCTTGACCCGCATTGCTAGAAATAAACAAATAATCAAATAAAATATTATTAAAAAAAAACTAAGGTGTGTGCTTTAGACGATACGATAGAAATGAAAACATCAATAAAGGGAGAGAATGAAATATAAATTATAAATAATAATACATTAAAAATAGGATGCAATGCTGAACATTTCTCTCGCTTACAGTATGCTGTTCCGATTTTTAGTTTCTAAGAAATTTTAATACACATCTTCAATAAAAATTGTCATCATTTGGTTTTCGACACTATTTTTTTCTTTTAACCTCTAACACGGCGCCGCGTTAAGATACAATTTTGAATAATAGTCCATTAACGATTGGATGAAATGCTGAACAATTTCCTTACTTACAGTATGCAGGTCCGATTTTTAGTTTCTGAGATATTTTAATCCTGTTGCAGAAACACTTCAATTAGTCAACTGCAAACGACTTTACTCCTGCGTTATATATCGGAGATCTGTCGACTCAATCTTATTCAGTCTCCTGAAAAAAAAGTGCTAAACGCGCCTAAAGAAGTTTTCATATCAAAAATGAGAAAATGAATGTGTTCAACCGGCGGAACAAGCTGATAATATTTATTATTTGACATTTTTTTTTATATTAAAAATATCAAAAAGTTCTCAGTATTACAATATTTATTGATTCGTGTTATTTATTGTGCTTTGATCAGATGTCTATCATAAGTATGAAGATCAGTGACAATTAGGACTGGAGACACCGACCATGTTGGTAGTGACGACCAGCAATAGAGGACTGAGTGTTGATAAGAAGTAATCCAGAGTAGTGCACGGCCACGTGTGTCAGTTCTACATCGCTGCAAAATGTTGTTATTTATCTCAACATATCATTTCCACTTCCACCTCACCGGGAGTTACATAAAATAAAAAACTAAGGTATGTGCCTTAGATCACACGATAGAAGTGAAAACGACGAAATTAATTATATGAAATATAAGAAGGAGTTGATTGGAGGGTGCGATCAAATAAATACTAAATTTTTAAAAAATAGTATTTTTAATTGTTTCGCCAACATTTTGACCCACGTTGTAGGTATTCATCAGGGCTTCAAAAGATACAAAATATAAAAGGTACATGGTGAAAATAAAATAAATGAATTATTATAAGTAGATATTAAATAAGAAACATTTGTATGATAAAGAAATAATAAGATGACATCACAGATATAGTGGGAGACAGTGTTGTTAAAATATCAAGTATTATATATATATATATATATATATATATATATAATATATATATATATATATATATATATATATATATATATAAGATACAAACAAAAATAGAAAATAAGTGTGAATAAAAATAGAAAAAAAAAAAGGAGAAAATAGCATGTAAGTTAAAAGTAAACATATTGTGATAAAAGATAAGAAATGACAATATAACAAACTGGTAAATATAAAATTTGATAACTGTAGGTTAACATATAAATAAAAAGAGTTTTGACGAATATAGAAATTGAAAAATGAATAATGGATGATCCTGTAAAGCATATAATAAAATTAGGTAACGTAATAATAAGATATCAGTGGATAACAAGCTAGTGAAGGTTACACTTGATAAGTGTAGGTAAACAGATAACGAGACCAAAAGTTAAAAAATAAAAAGATTTTTTTTCCTTCTCATATTATATCACGGTCAACCATCTCTACATCTATATGAAATGTAGATTATAAATAATAGAGTGTATAGTAAAAATAACTGTTTTTCAACTAAATGTTTGTATTATTACTTCTTTGATATAAAATACAACTAATACTCAAAGCATAGTCCATTGTTATCTACCGTCATTAGTCACCTGCTAGCCAATTGCTTGATCCCACGCTAATAACATTCTTTGGGATGTCTGGCGAAGAACTTTTAGGCCGCAAAATGTTCAAAGTTTTTCATTTGAAGGAAATGGGCCATTGATCTAAATAAGTAGTTAGCTGATGGTGCGAGGTCTGAACTGTATGGTGTGTGAGGAAGGAGTTCAAACCCATGAAGTTTCGCAAACTTTTCTTTGGTTCAATGAGAAGTGTGAGGACGAGCATTATCTTGTTGGAATAAAATTGATCTAAGTAGAATAACGCTCAGACAACTTTGGGTACAATCTTATCAGTTGTACGCAGTAGAGCTTAGAATGCATAGAGCAATCATCAGGAACAAATTCGTGATGAATAACACCTTCAAATTTAAAAAAAACAAACGAGAAATATGGATTTTTTTTTTAAATCCACTCTTGCAGCAACCTGAAAAGCAGTTTGACCGCTATCTAGCCATTGCACACGAGTATTAGAATTTTGCCAGTAAACCCAAGTTTCAGCACACTTGACATTTGTCTGGTAAAATCTCATATGAGAAGGGTAATAAATTTTCAATGAGAATTCAATAAATTTTGACGAATTTCTAACCTCTAGCTTTAGCTGATTGCTAAAGAGTAAGTTAGTGAGAGACCAAGCCTAGTGCTCTTTCTTACCTTCCCCATTTAGTCCGGGATCAGTGGTGACAGCTGTCATAGTTAAGGGTCCCAGCTTCGAATCCAGCTGATGACTAGTAATTCATTAGCCGTGGATCGAACCTGGAGTTGGTAGACCCTCCTGGGGCACACCCAGACTCTATAAAGCGGGTACTGTTAATTAAAAATAATTAATTAAGGGGGAACACAAAAACATTTTTTTTATTGTTTATATCTCACAACTCTGGTTGCCGAGCAAACTCGCGGTGCACGTTATCCCATTCGTCCACCCCGCCCCAAGGAGGAACATCTGTCGATTGAGCGGGATATTGGCCCAATCACCTTCCTGTACAGCTGTTGACCTCGTAACAGTACTTTCTCACATAGTACTGAACCCAAAGACCCTTCACGGGTTGTATGGGACAGGTTTTTTTTTTTTTTTAATATATATATATATATATATATATATATATATATATATATATATATATATATATATATATTAGCAGTAAGAATAATAAATTAAGTGTTTTATTTTTTATGTTGCAGTAGTTAGTGTTTCGTCCCCTGTGGGTTCGGTGTAAGAATAGACGCACAGTATTCACCGCTTGTCGCAAAAGGCGACTAAAGGGACAACTGACCGTTGACCTCTTACCGTATCCTATCGTTCACCCTTTCTAATAGTCCCTCACATCCTATTTCTTTTATTCCTGGAATACCTGTCCCCAACGGACGTGTGGATAATTATTTTATTTATTTAAATCTCTGCCCTGCCAGTTTGGCAATACGAGTGTTTGCAGTATTGGATAGCTAGACGTGTGTGCATAACTAGCCAATACTGCAATCGATACAATAAGATTTTCTGTTTAGCTTGGCTCTTCCATCCTCTGTGGTGGAGCTTCTTCTCTTCTACCCAAATAGAAGTGGGCTGGGCCAATGATATCTTTCCACCCGTACACAAAGGCCTTGTAGTGCGGGTAGTTCTCTCTGGTCACTAGCTGAGGGAGATCGCGCTCTGATAAGACATAGAGCCCAGTCTCCCTCAGCAACTTAGCCCTCAATGCCTCATAGGCAGTACAGGCTAATAAGACGTGCTCGGCGGTCTCCGGTACCCTACAACTTGGGCATAGGGGATCAATGTTCTTACCATGTTGAACAAGCTTTGCTCGGAATCCCCCATGCCCCGTGAGGAATTGCGAGACCCAATAGTCCGGGAGGAGCCATGTAGTTTCCATTCTTGAACCGACGGTGGGGAAGTATTTCCTTAGGGTTGATCCTTTTGGCGTTGTCACCCAACGCCGGTTCCATTCTTCTAATGTGCATTCCCGGAGAATCCTCTTCCATCTGCTTGGGTCTTCACTGATCCTCACTCGGAGATTAGCCGGTAGATCCACCAAGCCATCTCTCTTCATTTCGTGCCGAAAGTAGTCTTCACGAAGTTGAAGATCAATTGGAATACTTCCGGCTAAGACTTGTACCGCCTCATGAGATACTGACCGGTACGCCCTAGTGACACGCAGCAGAGCCATACGCTGGATCGTCGCCAACCTTTTCTTCTGTTGGTGCGAGAGAGTCTGACTCCACGCAGGGGACGCATATCTCAGGATACCCAAGATAACTCCGTTATAAATAGCCAAAGTGGCTGGGTATCTGAGACCCCAAAAGGCGCCCCCGATGCGACTCAGTCCATTAAGAGCCAGGGCCACTCTACTTCTCAGATAGTCCAAGTGAGGGGTGAAGTTAAACTTTCTTCCAGTCCTTATCCCAAGATAGGTGACCGCCTCACTTGGACGTATCGTTTCTCTCTGTATATTCAGAGTGATAGGGTGGGCCCTGTCAGTCTTACCCCTCAAAAGAACGGACTGAGTCTTTGAAGCCGCCATCTTCATCTTCTTTCTCTCGCACCATTCTCCTACAAGGTTGGCGCACCGTTCAGCCTCTTCCTTTAATCTGGCTCTGCTGTTCGATGCCACCACGACTGCGAGATCGTCTACGTAAGCAGTGGCGGGGAACCGCTGCTCTTCCAGTACTCCCAGCAGCTCGTCAAATACCAGTTTCCACAAGGCTGGACCTAGTACAGATCCTTGTGGGCATCCTCTTTCTACAGAATCCTCTACAGCAAAGAAGTTACCTTTTATCATTAATTTGCGGTCTTCTAGATAGCTTCTTAAGAGGTCGTACAGGTTGCTGGGAGCTTCATACTTTTGCAACTGCTGGAGTACACTCGGCCACCAAACGCTATCGAAGGCGGAGGATATATCAAACAGGAGAAGCATTACATACTTCTCCGCCTTCTCTTCAACGTCACGGCGCACCCTGAGCAGAGCATCTGCGGTTCCCCTACCTTTAGTACATCCGTACTGTCGTGGATGGCTAGCCCTTAAGAAGACTGGTCGTAGACTCCTCATCAGCAAGGTCTCCAACAATTTACTCATTATAGGAAGGAGACATATAGGCCTATATGACTTCGCTAACTGCTTGTCCTTATCTCCTCCCTTATAAAGGAGTCTAACATCAGCAATCTTCCATATTTTAGGGAAGTAACCCCTGTCTAGGCAATCATTGAACAATGCTAACAGCCTTTGTTCAATGTAGGGGATACTATTCCTTAGTATTGCTGTGTCTATCGAATCCAAGCCAGGAGCTCGACCAGTCCTTTGCCTATCCACGGCAGCACGGAGATCCCATATGTCCCATGGTGGGCATAGGTCCGTACCTGGTGGGCATACCGTAGTGCGTCTAATGTATCTCTCCTCTTCATTATCTTGGGACGGATCATCCCTGGGGTAGGTTTCCGCAATGAACGTTTTTGCCGTCTCCTCCAGAGTGGTTGCCTGAGTAGCTCCGCGTTTCAATGCGGCTATTACCTGTTGTGGATTTAACTTACCCAAGGCAACTCTGTAAGGGATACCCCAGGGGTTCTTGGACGATTCTTCAATAATGAACTCGTCCCAAGACTTCCTTTTTCGAGAGCGCACTTCGTTTCGGTATGCTCTGGACTTGGACCTATACTCGTCGCGAAGTGTGGTGCGCCTCTCCTCACTACCACACTTTTGATAGGACCGCCGAGCCTTGTAGAGCTCTCTCTTCATAGCAGTTAAGGCCGGCGTCCACCATGGGATAGGTCGAGCTCTCACCTTCCGTTGCTGGAGGGATTCCTCAGCGGCGTCACGGATGACATCTGTGATCCTAGAGACCCTATAATCTAGACTATCTGTCTGGTCCGTCTCCGCTTCATCCCATTCTTCATCTACTAATTTTTCCTCCAGCGTTGACCGGAAGGCTTTCCAATTTGCCCTTCGGGTTTAATAACCCATAGCGATGCCGTGGGAACTTTCCATTTTTTCCATCAGCTTAAAAGCTATCGCTTGGTGGTCGGAACTCGTTTCAGATCGGAGGATCCAATCGTTGATGCGACTCGCTAGCACCGGTGATGCCAGTGTTACATCAATCCAGCTCTGCCCTCGAGCGCTAGAAAACGTTGGCAAGGCAGAGGGATCATTCATTACCACTAGCTGGCTTCGGCCAATGAATTCTCCGAGTTTAACGCCTCTTCTATTCGTTTGATTGGATCCCCAGACCGTGTTCCAGGAGTTGGTATCTGAGCAGATGATGATGTTTCTATAGCAAGCCGTGATCATCTCCATGGCGGATATGTCGTTGTCTATATCACCTCCGTCAGGAAGATATGATGAAACCAACGTAAAGGTAATATTACCCCATTTGATATAACATGCGACACAATCCGCCGTGGTAAACTGCCTCAGATCCATCACATCGAGGTTTGGGTTATTTACCACTATAGCTGCCCTGGGCCTCCTCTCTCCACTGCTCAGAGCTATAACCCTCGATGTGAGGCCGAACCCCGTGACCATGTTCCCACGGCAGCTCGGTTCTTGAATCGCCATAACATCATAACGTCCAACAAGAGCCCTTAACTCATCCGCTACGATGCGACGACGGCCCATGTTGAGCTGGAGAATGGTGATATTATTCATAGTAGGTCCTCTTAGCCACCTCGTTTGACCATCTTAAGTGTACAGGGCACTCTCGGCTGCCCGCTTTATGCTTCGTTTGGCTTTGCGGTGCACTCGCCCGCACACAGTTAATACAAGTCGGGCCAGTTTGTTCCTTCTTCCTTGGACAGTCCTTGAGTATGTGTCCATTGGCTGCACACCATATGCATACAACGGTATCCACCGTACAGGTAGCCTTCGTGTGTCCATAGCCTTGGCACTTTGTGCAACGAGGGGCGTCGAGGTAATCCTTAAACGTCATGGACCACCATCCTCCATCTAAAGCTGCCATTTCCAACAGCTGGAACCTCACCATTGGGTGAACTTCGAGTACCCAGTTCCTACTTAGTCCATTTCTAGATACTGAGGATAATAATGGCCGTATATCATCATTAATGAGTGTAGTAGGGACTGACTTCTCGTTTATTCTTCCCCACAAAAATCTCGTTAATTCAGCTGAGCCCCATGAGTGAGGGACACCCCTCACCTCAATCTTAGGTTTCTTTCTTTGTGCTAGTTTTGCCTGAAAACCTTTCTCCCGTAATCCCTGCCAACCAATTATTTTAGTGGCATGGGTACTGTCTTCTAATCGGACTAAAACGGAACCACCTTTGGTTGCTCGAACAATTTCAGCCTTAACACCTATTTCTGTGGGGGAAGGCAGGGCATTGATAATGTCCACCGGACTCTTACCGGTACCGCTAATAGTAATAAACGCCGGCTTGAGGGACTGAGTAGGTTTTAAAGGCAATTTTCTTACTATTTCGGCCAATGACTTCGGCTGATTTGGACCGGACCCAGTCAAAGATTCCGCCTCTGTCTTATGCGTTTCATTTTCGGTTTGTAGGCTTTCGGGACCGGTAGACTTTTTAGTCTTTTTCCTGTTTCTTTTGCTCTTAACGACTGTAAAAGGAACTGCGGCTGGTAAAGGCTCAGGCGGGGTCACGTTAGTCGCGGATGACTTTTCGTTGGTTTTTCCAGGGATGGCGAGGGGACCATTAGATTTCATAGTGGTTCCTGAGAGAGATTCTATAACCTTCGGCACTGTTTTCTCTATTACGATGCTTGTTATCATCGAATGTACTGAAGGCGAGGTAAGTGTTTCCTGAACCGCTTTATGGACAAGTAAAGATAAACCCTCACTCTTATCTTTGTACTGCTTTGTCCTTTCCTCCAACAATTCAATAGCGTCAATGAACCACTGTATTTTGCCATTAATGTGGTTTTGGTCCTTATTTTTAATACTTTTGTCAGCTTTAGTTAGGTATATTCGGAGGTTTTCTTGAATTATCTTTGCTTTTTGAAGGAAGTCATTTGAGATTCCTACCTCAGAAGCTTCTGCGTTATCAACAAGAGAAATCTTTCTCGCCCTTTTTGCGGTTGAACGTGAAACCCTTGGAGGGTTCCCTTCTTCCCTTTCATCTCCCTCCATGTTGTCTATAATATTACTCCTGGACAAGTCTTTAAAGAGTAGACACTTAATAACTTAAATAGTAACAGTAATAATATTTCTTATCACATAAACAGGTTATACTTACAAATTTATTTTTTTTACACAGATTCAGTAAAGTTAATTTCTTTGTGCTCCCTGGAAAGGTCTTTTAGAGATCTTCTACTCAATATAACACTCGGAACTCAAATTTTTTCAAACAAGAACTCCTTCACGAAATTTATACGACTTAACCTCTCCTGTCCAAACTTCAATCTATGTACACTATTTACACTTACAACTAATAACAACAATAAAAAACATGATAAAACACTAGAAAACAATAAGATGGCTATGAACAATTAGAACAAAACGAAAACACAAAACACTGCCTCAAAAGATAGCTCTTTAGTAGATCGCAATTAATCACAGTAACCTCAAAAGCCAGGTAACACCTCCAGAAATGACGTGTGGATAAGAACGAAAGTTCAAAGGCTAAGGGATTAAACCCTGATAAAAAATCCCCGCACTCCAGGCTAGAGGTTGGGCATAGGGTCGACGCCCCTATCCCGGAAAAGGGTAATTATGAAACCAGATACAAAGAAAAGCAGGCTGGATTTAATAGCGAAGTGGAATGTTTTGGGAATGGCTCAAGCTGGTACAAGCAAGAACTTGGAGAAAGTTCTGGAGAAATAAAATGTTGATATAGCCGCACTGCAAGAAATAAAATGGGAAAAACAGAGATAATGGACCTTAAGACGTATACGATTATAAATTGTGGATACTTGAATTGAACTTTAAAATTGTTAATGAAAGATTATGTGTGCTCCTTTTAAAAGGGAGGTTCTTTAAAACATCTATGATAAATGTACATGCACCAATAGACGATAGCGAGAATGAGAATAAAGATAATTTTTATGATACGCTCTCCAGAGAATATGATTTGCTGCCTGAACATGATGTAAAAATAATTATGGCAGATATGAATGCCAAGGTCCATAAAGAGTTGGCGTTTAGGCCCACAATTGGACCATACAATTATCGATTTCGCCATGGAATATGATATGGCAATTAAGAGCACACATTTCCCACACAAAGAGATTCATATGGAAATTTGGATATCCCCAGATGGGAAGATAAAAAATCAAATTGACCATGTTCTCATAGATGTTAGGCATAGCTCAGATATCTCGGATGTGAGAAGTTATCGAGGCGCAGATGTAGATTCTTATCACATTCTGATTAAGGTACGGTATGGGTATAACTAAATCTTTTCATGAAGTACATTGGTGTAACGGCCAAGGAGCACTTTGCATCAATCCACTCTAACGCATCCTAAGGTCACTTTTTATCATACGAGACATTGATCTGGAAGAGAATCCCATTTCGTGAGATATGATTTGTTGTTTTCAAAAGGGCTGTAGCGCAATGGAGTAAGTAAGTTAATATTTCGTATTAAAATTGTAAAAAAGATTAAAAAAACCGTCATTAAAACACAATTTTAATTATAATGTTAACACTTCGTGAATAGAGACCAAAAAAAAAAAAAAAATACATTTCATATTATCGATCCCACCTCGTTCACGTTTTCACTTCTATTGTTGCCCTCAAGCAAACACGTTTTTTTTTTTTTTTTTTGCTTGTTCTTCTCTGGATATATTCTGATTACTTTTTTTGAGTCCAATCATTTTAATGTTAAAAAAAAAAAATAGAGATTAAAGCAGAGAGACCCAACCTACCTGTAAAGCTTTCCACGATCAAGAGTTCACCCATGTCGAGGTGTACCACAAATCCCTCCCTTCAATTTCATTACATCTACAGAGTAACAATTAACCTGTAACGATTACCACCCTTGAAGGTTTTTTTTTTCAGTACTTTTTTAGGAAGTTCTGACTGAAGGCCAACAGTAGTGTTGCCCAAAATTGGTCTTGGTCTTAGCAAGACAAAGACCAACGCCGCCAAACTGTTGCAAGACCAAGACTAGGACTGGTTAAAAAAATCGATTTATTAAATAAAATTTAAGGCAAAATAGTTACTAATACTTGAGAATCTTAGTTACTATATGTTAATAATTGGTATAACCAATATACTTTTAACTCCTCTAATTTTTCAATCGTGCTTAGTTTCTCCTATCTAAAAAATATAGTAATATCTCTATAATAACAAGCTAATAAGAAACTGCAAGACTGTTGCAAGGCTCTTGTGCAAGACCAAGACCATGGCCAAGACTGAGTTTGCAAGACCAAGACTCGTCTTTGTCTCGCATTTGGGCACTAGTCACTAGCCAAAACTAGCCAACAGTGGTGTATTGAGGTGATCCGGCCAGCTTCACGTCCAATCGCCAGGTTTTTCCCCTTAATTAATTAATTAACAGTACCCACTTTATAGAGGCTGGGTAAGCCCAGGAGGCTTATTTTAATAGCAGTGATTGACATAGCTAAGGAATTTTTTTTTTTTTTGGGCTATGCCGCTGTAATGATTATAGTTATAAACTTCTTCATTGGACATTTAGAATCTCTCTCTTTTTCTATTTAGAACTTTAAATTGAAAAAATATTCAGTTATGCAGTTATAAACTTCATTTTTAAAAACAACACCTTTTTGCACTAGTGATGTACACCCCAAACTTCAATTGTCCTAGTAGGGAGTACCAGTAGTGGACAGAGCTCAGAAAAATTCTAAATTTTTATTAAACTATAAAGACAAGACAACATAAATGCTCATCTTAATCTTAGGAAAACTGCTAGTAATAAGCTATGAAATACACTGTTCTAAAGAGCACTATAGAAACAACAAAGATAGGCATTTTAAAATTTTCTTTAGTGATCTTCGTTTATACAATTGTCAATAGAGGGCATTAGTCTTCAATCTAAAAAAAACTGGAACCTTTATATCAGCTAGGAAATTTATTGAGAAGGAGTTGATCGGGGGTTGCGGTCAAATAAATACTAAATTATACAAATAGTATTATTTAATTTTTTTGCCGACGTTCGACCCACTTTACAGGTCTTCATTCATTGCAGGTCTCTACATCATTAGGAAATTTATTATTTATATTAAAAATCTCTGAGCCTTCTGTCGATAACTTGTGCGTTCATCATAATGGAATAGTAACTTTGTCACCTACATCAATCATGCAGTCTGTAAAGTAGACGCTAATCCCTAAAAGAAAAACTGATTTTTTAAAAAATAATATAATTAAGAATATAAATTTAAGTACTTATGAACCAACCACATGCCAATGCCGAATCTACACCTTGCTTTTATATGAGCACTCCTGGACTTAATCAAATTTAAGGAATTAAAATACTTTTTTTAATTTAAAAAAAGGACTAGTACAGCAGTAAATTAGTAATTATATCATAAAAAAAAGAAACTTGATTCCTCTAATAGCGTGTATTGGTATAAAGTAGAACGAACATCAAAACGTGCTCTGCTGTTCCATTAAAACCTGTTCCTAAATGAAATTAAACTCACTCTCTTTTTAATCATAGAAGCTAATTTTGAAAATTAAGCTTTACTAATGTAACAAAAAATTAAAGCTTTGACTAATGTTAAACAAGCACGAATCATCACAATTAAATGAAAAACAAAACAAAATACAGTTGTTTTTTTACTGATTGTTTTTTTAATATATTAAGTACAAATGTTAGTTTTCACTAACTACTGAGGATTTTAATTATTAATATTAGATTAAAAATTTTTTTAAACTAAATTTTTTAAACTTACCCCTGTTGGGAATACCAACAACCAGAGAGTGTGCTATCGGAAAGAAAAACGTAGATTAAGACGTTGGTAGAGGCCTGAGGGAAAGGAGTGCCCCGCGGTGTCCCTTCCTAATTTGATTTTATGGTTCTTTTGAGCCTCCTACGGGTGTCATCGGGGATGTTGGTTGTGGCCATGCCTCGAACCAGTGATATGTCCGTGTAAGTTATTGTAAAATCTTTTGTAGTATAATTATGAGGAAATAGTTGACTGTCGTGAATAATGAAGAATGATGAATTTCTGTTTTACATTTTATTCTAAGATTCCCATTTTAATACTTATGTCACCTTTTTGATTATGTTTACCTCATCATTCCACACTTTGTACCGGTTATCATTATTTATCTCTTTTTCTTACTATTGTCATTATTCTAACAACTGCATTTTACTTTAATTTTTATGTTTCTCATACCTTGTTATCTGGTTCTTTTCTTAGCCCTGATGATGGCCTGAACTTCAGATCGAAACGTCGGCAAATGTCGAAATAAATATTATCATTTATTTTAGCCTTCTTATTTGACTGATCACCCCAACTATTCTTCTCTTCATTATTTTGTAGTATGTTCGTATGTGGTCATTAACAGATGGCATCTGTAGGTCTTTATGAAAAGTAATGTTACTGATGTACCAGGGAGCCTTGTTGATAGTTCTGAAAGTTTTTGATTGAAAAGTCTGTAAAAAGTTCTGGTTCGAATGGGCTTAAGTAAATAAGTGTATCTATTTAATTTTTGACTAAGTTTTAATTTTGAATGGCTTGAAAGGAGTGAATAAAGCAGTCGTAGTCTTTGGCTTAGTGTTTTTTTTGTTTCTTGATATGTGAGCCCCATGCCATTCTTCTATCGAATATCAATCCAAGATATTGAATTTTATCTTTCCGAGGGATTTGGACATTGTCGAGGTAAATAGTAGCGCAAGGTTCACGTCGAAGAGTCAAAGTAATATGTTGTGATTTTTCTTGGTTGAGTCGAATTTTGCAGAGTTTACACCAGTTCATTACTGTAAGTTATGCCTTGGCAGACAAAGAAAAATCTGTTGGTAAAAAAAGATTTAATGATAAGAAAGTAGGTTGAAGATAAAAAATAATTCCATAATTCAGAAAAATAAAGTTATTAGAGCTTCATAAAAAATTAAAACATGAAAGAAATGCTCAGACCATTTTAATATAAAACTGTATTCTACATAGTGAAATATGCCGTAGGGAAAGATAAATGTATATTTTACATACATTCGACAGACGGTATTATTATTATTAAGTATTAAAAAATAAATCCTAGGAAAATCTACTTGTTTCAACAATAAAAATTGATTTAAGTATTTTGAACATTTACATATTAATGGGAAAATCAACTTCTTCGCTTAGTTTAGAACTTATGTATTTATTTAAGAACAAAATTTTTGACATATTAGAAAGCTAATTGTACCTATTTAACCATAATTATCAAGACAATAATAAAATATTGATATTTTATTTATAGATTTTACATTCCTATAGTTTTTATTAATATTATTACAAATTATTTATAAAAGTTATAAATTGTTAATGTTATTATTTTGAGAATATTGATTAAAACATAGCTTATACTCCTTATATTTATCATATATTGTAAATTTTATTAATTTGGGAATATTGAACAAAGATAAATTTATATTTAATATAATTAATCTCGCTTTGTTGATGTTTTTACTTCTATCGTGTGGCCTAAAGCACACAATGTAGTTGGTTTTTATTTACAGAAGTTCTCTGAAGTGTTTACAATCTGGAGATAGGTGAACTTTGTTTATTTAATGAAGTCTTGAAAACTTATCGAAAGCCATTTGATTATCACTTGAATCGTAAATAATTTTATCAAATATAAATAAATAGATAAAATGTGGCTTACAAAAGTATTGGTCCGTTTTTCATGACCTCCACCTCTAACATGTGTTTAATAGTTGTTAATTATATTTAACAGTTATACAACAGAATTTAATCACAGTTAGAGTTCTTACTTGGCCAATTATATAACCCCGACTATAGTAAAAACAAGTAAGTGGTTAAATGTAACGGTTATTTAGTGATGGTAGTGGTTAAATGTAACGGTTATAGTTAGTCGTTAAGAAGACCCTCGTACAGCTAAGGCTACATTCATGTTGGTTAGAATTTCAATTATTAATTTGAAGTTATTAAATGTTTTATTTCAATTAGTTATACATTTTTTCTTTTACTTACTCCTATCTGAAATGTATAGTAAGGAACATTATGGCGATTGTGAATCATTTCAATTTCGAGTTTTCAACAGAAATAGATATTTTAAGGTCTTCTAAGTCCAAATAATGTGTCTATGTATCTTTGTGCGTGTGTGTGAGCAGTTTATAGTCCGTGGTACATATCCCTTTTTATCAAATTATTAACATTCGTCTAAAACTTCTTTAATAGCTTTATATAATCATAACCTACAATTTTTTTATTTACAATAATTCTCAAAACTGGGTATTGTTCTCATTAAATTAATTAAATTAAGAGATAATAAAAAGTTATTAATAGCCGTTTACTTTTCACTTACTTAAATCGTAAGATAATTCGATCACAAAAAAAAAAAAAGAAAAAATAAAGGTGGCCTACAAATACATTGGGCCGTTTGGCCTATATAACATCACTATCTTCATATGTTGGGAATGGAGGCCATGCTAAATTGCCCAATACTTTTGTAGGCCACATATTCTATATTTTTTTTTTAACAGATTATATACGATTTGAGTGAAAAACAGTTTTTAGTACCTCGTTAAATAGAAGAACTTGGCCAATCTTTAGATTGAAAACTCATATACGCAGTATCCTTGGTGCTATCCTTTAAACAGTTTATATAGCTGATATTGCAATCCATCCTGACACTTATCACCACCTATCCCGATGGCACATGCATCCTATCAGTTAATAACGATTCATCAATCGCATCAAATCACCTTTATCTTTACTTTAATCAAAAATCCTTCGTAAACCTATGACTTCCTGTCCTACAGTATCCTTTAATTACACCCCACTTATTCCTGTTGAACAAATCCGATATCTAGGACTCCACCTGGACAAACGTCTCAATTGGAATCCTCATACCAGACTGAAACGACAAGAAATCGCTCGACGTTTCCACTTACTCCAACACTTACTAGACAAACGCTCTAAACTTTCAAATAATTACAAAAGACTAATATATATGACTATACTAAAACCTATTTGGACTTACGGAGTTGAACTATGGGGCTCCAATAAACCATCGAATTCCTCTCGTATCCAATCCTTACAATCCAAAATCCTTCGTAAAATTCTCAATGCTCCTTACTTTGTCACAAAAAATCCATAAAGACTTTAATGTTTCACATGTTTCCGATTTGGCCCAATCCAGACAACTATCCTTCCATAATAAATTTCATAACCATCCGAATCCTCTCGTTTCTAATCCTGCTTCCTCTCGATTCATGATAACCATCCGAAGCGTCTGAAAAGAAGATGGCCTCGTGATCTGCTTTTATAGGCATATTCTTAGATTGCTATTAGTGGGTAGTTTCTCAACATGCGTTTTCATGTGATTATATTCCTGTGTACACATTTACTTGATGTATTTATATTGTAATACCGTTGTAAATATCTTGAACAAATAATTTATTTAAATAGTTATAATATCAAAATTGGGACCTAGATATCCCATCCTTAACGCTTATCTATTTCTGACCGTTGGTCATTAATTGAGGTTATTATTTTATTATTATTTCAATTTTAATTAGGTCTTTCTTTAAACGTTCTTATTTACATTCACCACTGTCAAACAATTCTTTTAGTTGAATATCAGAAAACTACAGAAGCTGAGAATAAAAATCCATAAAGCATTATATTATTACCATATGCTATTGTGATAGCCTGATAATGTATGATCAGTTCTGTAAGAATATTGTAATGAATTTGTATCATTTGGTGTGCATCTTTCATGAGGAAAATTACAAACAATGAACAAAAAATCGTTGTTCTCGATAATTTGGATGTCTATGACATAAAGACTTTAAGCACATTTCATCTTCAAATTTGTTATAAAACGAAAACATAATCAATTATTATTTTTTTGTAAATTAATAATTTAATGTTAGTTTCAGTTACTTTTCACTAGCCAAGGAAGGTATTCTGATCTAGTCTAATATATTATGAATTTCAGAGTAGCCTGATTCTTTTGCTGTGTTTGTATGTTCGTGCAACGATTATTTCTTGAATATGTTATTGTTGCTTAGTTTATTACTTTCACTTTCCTACATATCGCTGCTGTTAGTGCAAAACGTTGTTACGTAACAATTTTTCATGTTTATTCTATTTGTGTTAGGAGCGGGGTAGCTCAGTAGTAAGGCACTAAGCTTCCAATGCTCAAGGTCCTAGGTTCGAAACCCTTCTGGGGCACACAGCCTCTATAAGGTGGGTACCCTTAATTAAATAATTGATTAAGGGGAAAAACAAGGCGATTGAGCGTGATCCTGGCCCGATGTCCTCCCTCCACAATCGTTGGCCTTGTAACAGTACTTTCCCTAAATAGAACTGAACCCAAGATCCTTCATGTACTGTAGTGGTACAGGTTTTATTTTTTATTTTTTCCTATTTGTGTTAAGGTGAAATTTTGTAGCACGTAACTGCAATAAGTAGTCTGCTACTATGGAAATTAGCAGAGGGAAATAAAATATAAAACTATACTATTTAATCATAAAGAAATAATTATTTAATCAAAAAGAAAAAGGCATTTATATACCTCGGGTCTTATCTGGACGATGTGGGGATGTCTGAAGTGGATGTCCGAAACAAGGTAGAGATGATAAGAAAAGAAATTTTTTCTTTTAAATCTTTTTACTAAGAAATAATACATTTTGCCACATTTAAGGGCACTGAGTACTAAAGCTGAGTGAGGCCCATTCATACTATATATACAATGCAATAAAAAAAAAATACAAATATATGTATCTATATAACAAAGGTAAAAACTATAAAACTAAAGAAATGTAACTTGAATTCAAATTAAAAATAATAATAATAATAATAATAAAATTAATACAGAAATTGGTAGCAAATTAAATAAGTCATAAGTAAAACAAATAGATATATAAAAAAGAAAAACATTCATACTTAATATATAAAACAGAAAAACATTCATACTTAATATATAAAAAAGTAAAACATTCATACTTTATTTACAATCAGCCAAGGGAGCTCCGAGTCCAGCCCTTTCCTCCACGTGTGAAGGACAAAGCGAGACTCTAAGAGATCCCAGCGTTTCTCTCTCAGCTGCGTCACCGGCAGGAGTCCAGTGGAAACTGAGAGAGGCCACTAAAGCAACAGACGCTCATGACGTGAGTGGAGAGGCTGGCCATTGCCAGAACTCCAGTGACAGTCTTTACAAAAGGACTCGAGGCCACTGTCGTTTCAACCTTCGAGGAGATTTGTAGGGGTGACTGGAGCTGGATAAGGATTGTGCTAAGGAGTTAGGATGGTGGATTAGGTGAAAAGCAATTAGAAAACCTGTTCTCTGGAACAACACTATTTCAAACGCGAACAAGCGGCGTATCTTCACGACAATTTTCGAGTCCATATTAACCTACGGATGTGAGCCATGGTCAATGAATGCTGGTTTGTGTGCCAAAATACGGACTGTAGAAATAGTTTTTTGGAAAAGGTGTAGAGGAGAGGAATTCAAAATAATTCCATTAGAAATAAAGTTACCGAACCTCTCAGCATCGTGTATTCCATTGAGACAAAATAGCTGATTTGGTGGGTGTAATATCAGGTATATCCTATCCCCATTGATGTAATCTTACAGGAGTTAAATGTCAAATTATCAAAACGGCTTCCTGTTAACTTTAATATAGTTGGTTTGGAATTAATAACATTTCTCGTGATTTTATGACGAAAAGAAAATGAAGTAAACGGAAAGTTTTTAAAAAGTGTTAAAATGTTTGTTGTATATGCCATAAACGTTTGTGATATGCCATACCTGAAAAATCCTGTGAAGCCGAAAGACGAGGAATAGAAGAATAAATAAATAAACTAAGTTATTAGAAAATCTAGGACAAAATATTTGCCGAGAAACTTGCAAAACGGCTTTTAAAGAAACTTCCTTTTAAATTGAAAAATCATAATGATGTAGAGATGGTTGACCGTTGATATAATATGAGAAGGAGTTGATCAGGGGGGGGGTTGGTCAAATTAATACTAAATTAAATAAGTAGAATTATTTAATTTTTGCCGACGTTTCGACCCACTTTGTAGGTCTTCATCTGGGCTACAAAAGATACAAAACAGGGTGAAAATAAATGGATATAAGTAGATATAAAATAAGAATAAGTTGTCTGATACAGAACTAAAAGGTGATATAAGAGATATAGTGGGTGACAATGTAGTTAAAATATCAAGTATTATATAGTTGAAGATACAAACAAAAATGGAATATAAGTATGAATAAAAATAGAAAATAAAGGAGGATATAGCATGTAATTTAAGGTAAACAGATTGCGATAAAAGATAAAATAAGAATAAGTTGTCTGATACAGAACTAAAAGGTGATATCAGAGATATAGTGGGTGACAGTGTAGTTAAAATATCAAGTATTATATAGTTGAAGATATAAACAAAAATGGAATATAAGTATGAATAAAAATAGAAAATAAAGGAGAATATAGCATGTAATTTAAGGTAAACAGATTGCAATAAAAGATAAGGAATGAGTGTATAACAAACTAATACTTATGAAAAATCATAAGTTATTCGATTAGAATAAAAATAGAACAATAAAATGTGGTCGTCACTCAAATATTACAGTAAATAAAAAATTCAACAGAAATATCCTGGTAGAGACCGTAATGATTCTATAGTTCGGAAACGTGGGCGCTCGAGAAATCTAACAGCAAATGATTTTTAGCTGTGGAGATGGATTTTTGGAGAAGATCGGCTAGAGTCTGAAGGACACAAAGAATCAGGAACGAGATCATTAGAGAAAGGATGGAAGTTAAATATAATATACTAGAAATAATAGACGAAAGAAGATTACAGTGGTATAGGCATATGAAAAGGATGAATAGCGAAGGACTTCCAAAAACGGCATTTGAGTGGAAAGCTGAGGATAGAAGGAGAGGAAGACCTCGTGTCAGGTCGAGAGATGTGGCTGAGAGTATGGCGGGCCGAGGGCTGACGGAGAAGGAAGTGGTTATGGAGAAGTGTAAGAACCGACTGAGGTAGACTTCAATTTAAAAAGAAAAACTCTTAAAAAATAAAGAAAAACACAACAACCTGTCTTTTATTGGAGTCATTTTGTTAGTACCAGAGTTTCTTTACAGACAATCTAAGGAAAGAAGGAAGAAAAATAAGAAGATGAGGTCACGATAAAGGCTCCATTTTAAATAAAACAAGGAAAGCTCATGGTTCTGGAAGTAGAAGCTGAAAATTGAATATAAAAATGCTATGAAGGGGAAAAACGTATGAAATTTAAATAATCACAAGAGAAAATCATAGGGAAAGTTGTATCTTGAAATTCGAGGAATTTTAGATAGGGAAATTAATTTTTAAAGAACAAAGACAGAAATTATAAATATTATAATAAATTTTTAATAATTGTATTCATTATTTTACACTCAATGCTGTTTAAGCTGCAGGAAATTACTGATTATCTGTTGAATAGACTAGAAAGATTTTCATGGATAAGTCAAATTAAACAAAATGTTGAAAATTATTACACAATGGTTCATTATTTCCAAACGATTATAGATCAAAATTAACATTACTTTTCATGCAAAAGAAAGAAAAATAAATAAATAAAAGAAAACTTGGAAAAGCTGCTAAGAATAGAAAGGAGGATGTTAAGAAAAATCTATGGGCCCAGGAAAACACAAGAGGGTTACAGGCGAAGATCTAACGAAGAGATCTACAGAAAAAAAAAAAAAAATGGGAAACCGACATAAGAATTAGAAGGCTGATGTTCTATGGGTACATGGAAAGGAAGAAGGAGAAAAGATTGAACAAACAGATCTTTAACAATATTTTTAGCTACAAAAGCCTGAAAGGATACAAAAAGCAAATAAGAGAAGAATTAAAGAACCTGAAAATTTCAGATGTCGACTGTCTAGATAGAGACACATACAGAGAACACTGAAAAATCTCACCAATATTGGAAGAGGAAATAGGAGGGGTACAAGTTATACGAGTGATCTAAAGAAAGAAAAGAAATGCAGTCGAAAATTGTGAAACTGCGATGGGAAGAAAGAAAATGAAGACTCCCAAAGAAGCCCAACCAATGATATTCGCGAGGTCCTCAGTGGCCCGGTACGTGATTAAAAAAAAGACAGATGATTCCTAATATTGGCCTAAATATATATTTTTTTCATATCATTTGTAATTTGATGAAAAAAATTATTTATTTATTAGATATACATATTCTTGGCTCACAATAATTTTGCCATCTACATCGGTATTCAGCAAATATGATATCAAGGACACGAAATGATAGCTTAAGAAAAAAAAAACTTAATAACAAAACAAAAAGACAAAAAAAAAGGAACAAAAAAAAGAACAGTAGTAAAATAACACATACATATTAACAGAATAAAAAAAAAAAAAAATATATATATATATATATATATATATATATATATAATTCAGCAAGTAGCTCAATGCAATAAGTCTCTTGGCCAACGCCTCAGCAGTCTTCTGGGCGGATTATATGGATTTGTGGCAGTAGATAGAGCTTGAGTAAGTGGATTGGAATTTAGAGTCAGTCTGTCATGAAAATTATTAAAGCGGTCAGTGGCAGTTGCCGTGATGAAAGGAGTGTTAAGGTCAGTGTGTAACGTGAGGTTTGAAACATAAAAGGGTGCGTCTACAATTTTCCGAAGGACTTTGGACTGGAATGACTGGATGATTTTTATATTTGATATGATATGATAAAAAAAAATAGACAACATTTCTTCAGTTGATGTAATACTATCAAAAAATCGAAAAAAAACAGTATCCCTGATTTCGATGAAACTTTTTTTTTCCTTAGGAAATTCAGGTAACTTTTAAATACTTGATTACAAAAATCCTAAAAAGTGTATTTTTGTTGAGTTATTCGGAAATCTAATTTTACCACCCTTCGTAACTTTTTTTCTCAGCTTATTTTCGTTGAAGTATGTTATATAGATAAATTTAAAGGGCATCAAGAAGAAAACGTAAGCCAAGTTTCATTGAAATTGGTACATTTTTTTAGGAGCTACAGTGAATAGCAATGAATTTTTTTCGGCCACCATCTTGAAATTATTATAATAAATTTGAAAGAGCCTTCCTTTCCACGAGTAAAGGTGGGAAAAGGCTTGGTTCGAAGATCTCGAGTAAACGAATTTCGTAATTATTGTATAAAAGTATCTGTGTATCTATGTAGTTATTTTGATTATTTCAGTTTATTTTTATTCATTTTAGTTTATATTTGGCTAATCCCATTACCCTTCGCCATAAACCTATGACTTCCTGTATTATAGTATCCTTTAATAACAACCCACTTATCCCTGTTGAACAAATCCGATACCTAGGACTCCACTTGGACAAACTTCTCACTTGGAATCCTCATACTAGACTCAAACGACAAGAAACAGCTCGACGTTTCCGCTTACTTCAACACTTACTAGACAAACGCTCTAACCTTTCAATTAATCACAAAAGACTCATATACATGACTATAATAAGGACTTATGGAGTTGAGCTATGGGGCTGCATTAAAACATCGAATTCCTCTCGTATCCAATTTTTGCAATCCAAAATCCTTAATGCTCCTTACGTTGTCACAAATAAAATAATTCATAAAGACCTTAATGTTCCATATGTTTCCGATTTGGCCCAATCCAGATACCTATCCTTCCATAGTAAACTTCATAACCATCCGAATCCTCTTGTTTCTAACCTTGCTTCCTCTTCAATTCCTGATAATCTTCCGAAGCGTCTGAAAAGAAGATGGCCGCGTGATCTCCTTTTGTAGACATATTATTAGAGTGCTACCAGTGGGTAGTTTCTAATAAGCGTTATCATGAGATTATATTTCTGTGTACACATTTACTTGATGTATTTATATTAATAGAGTTGTAAATATCATAAATAAAAAAAAAAAATATTTTGCTGTTTATTTATTGTACTCCTCCGCTGGTTTTAAATACCAGTGAAGTGGCTCAGGGAGAAGCGTAGGGATCTCCTAAGCCTCCCTTTTAAGTCCTAAGGGGACAGGATTGGTTCGAAGATTACTTGGCAAATTGTAAATAATGTATATAGGTATGTCTTATATAAGATGTTTGTTTTACTTTTATTTCTATTTTTATTTACTTATGTGTATATATATTTATTTATTTTTTTACTCTTTTGTTCTTTTTTCTTATTCTTTTGTTATTACTTTATTTATTTATATTTTTGTATATACGGTATGAATGCACTCTCTGAACTCTATTATAAGTGTCCTTAAACTGTGACAAATTGTAATATTTCTGAATAAAGTGTTTAATTAATTTAATTAACTGTGAATGAGGTAATCATCTACCGCTATTACTATTGTCCTTAGATGTGATGATTGTAATATTTCTTAATAAAGAATAGAAAAAAAAATAAAAGAAAAGAACTGTAGCTAATAATACCTTAACAGGTTAGCACTGAGGAATCATCTTGCTATCTACTTAGCATATTTAGCAGATGAAGCATCATTCCATCATTCCATTAAAGTAAAAGTACAGAAATCATTCGATTTCT
This sequence comes from Nezara viridula, assembly GCA_928085145.1. Taxonomy (NCBI): domain Eukaryota; kingdom Metazoa; phylum Arthropoda; class Insecta; order Hemiptera; family Pentatomidae; genus Nezara; species Nezara viridula. Next base: position 4,510,486 of record OV725080.1, read on the forward strand.
CGCTAATAATTTCTAAAATCTTAAATGCTCTTTTTTTATTCAATATTTCAGTAAATTTTAAAGAAGAGAGCGAGTGAAGTGGAGCGATTTGCATCGGGACCAAACTACCATCAGTCTTAGACGGTCGCGTTCGCGGACTTGGATGTTGGTCACAGAACATTAAGCTCTTCCACTTCCTCTCTCGTGGTAGATGGTTGGTGGAGCAATGGTCCATGGTTGAGGTGATCCATCACATGTCTTCCTCCGAGGAAGACCGGCTCTGCAAAGTGACGTGGGTTCGAGTCCCGTGATATACGATCTAGGGCTTCCAGTATTGAGAGGCGCGCCGTGATAAATCAGCAGCACTTTTATTTATTCTTTGATCGAATATAACAAAAGTGGAACTCACAATATCTGGTTTGTCCACTCTCATATGAAATTTCTTGACTCTTTTGCTGCAAAAACCAAAACTGAAATTGTACTTTGTCAATATTCGATACATTCAAATTTTTAAACAACTATTTTCTTTCAAATAAGCATGAGGAATAGTCAATGTAAAGATGTTTAACATACGAGTAATTCAAGGAAGTGAATGGTTTTTTATTTTTTCTAAAAGTGTATATTTATATTTTACCATTGTACATAGTTTTAAGTGTCTTGGCAAGGTTTCAAGAGTTTTGTATATAGTATGAATAACTAATATTTTTTTACTGATTTATCTTTATCTTTACTTTTATGTTTGTTTTTATTTGGCCAAATATAACATTTTAATTTTGTACTTTTTTGTTATTCTGAAGGGACTTAGTCCCAGAATAAAATTATTTTCTATTCTATTCTAACAAGAAATTAAATTTGTTTTAAGCGTTCTTCACAACTCATAAATACGAGTTTTTATAGATATCGAAAATTGTAAATTTTAGTACGTGATTTTCTAGAAGAATCATTTTTTCCCGGCTGTTAATATTCATACGTTCTCAAGATTTTCACCAAATTCAATACCTTTTAATGTAAACATTCAAAAACTCAATTATTAATCCGCTAACAGATATAAATAACTTTTGGATTTCATTCCTTTTTAAGCTACAAATTTAGAGAAACTCCTCAAATATTTTTGTTTTATATATTTTAATTTACTTTCAGAGATCTGATTTATACCATTTTATGTAGTATGTAGAGGTCTAAGTCCATAATAATTTTTATCTGATTTGTTGAAGTCTTTCTGAAGTTATCACATTTTTTTTTGGCTAGAATCAAAATTTCAAATGCTAAAATTATCAAGGAAGGAGATGGTCCAGGGTTGCGGTCATAAATAGGCTAAATAGTGGTAAAACTATTAAAAATACCTAATAAACTAATAAAACTAATAAACTAATAAAATATACCTGCCCTTGCCCTTGGTCTTCCAGTTCTAAGTGAAACTCCTAGCTGAACACACCTGTAAGTCTCTAATTTTATTCTTCCATTTTATTTACTTATTTATCTAATTTTTGGTCTCCTCTTTTTTTTCTTTCTCCACATTCCTTTATGTCTATTATTTCATATTATATCCTTTTTCCTTTTCTTTCAATCTCTCCTATAGATTTGTAGAAGTATATTCACATTTTCATTTATTATATATTACACTTCCTCATTATCCGTTCCTACCTTACTGATAGATACTTTAAAGTAATTCACAATAACGCCTATTCATCCCTTTTTTCCCAGTCTGCTGGTGTTCCTCAAGGTAGTATCCTAGGTCCTATCCTCTATACAGTTTATACAGCTGACATCCCTACCTGTCCCAACACTGTCATCACCACATATGCCGATGACACATGTATCCTATCAGTAAACAATGGCCCAGCAATTGCATCCCAAATGCTTCAATCACACATCATAAATCTAGAAGAATGGTGTCAAAACTGGAGAATTAAAATAAACTCCAATAAATCCCACCAAATTACCTTTACCCTTCGTCGTAAACCGACTACTTCCTGTCCTACAGTTTCCTTTAACAATACTCCACTTATCCCTGTTGAGCAAATCCGATACCTAGGACTCCACCTGGACAACGACTAACTTGGAATCCTCATACTAGACTGAAACGACAAGAAACCGCTCTACGTTTCCGATTACTTCAGCACTTACTAGACAAACGCTCTAAACTTCCCATTAATTATAAAAGACTCATATACTTGACTATATTAAGACCTATTTGACTTACGGAGTTGAGCTATGGGGTCCACTAAACCATCGAATTCCAATCCTTACAATCCAAAATCCTTCGTAAAATCCTCAATGCTCCTTACTTTGTCACTAATAAAATTATCCATAAAGATCTTAATGTTCCTTATGTTTCAGATCTGACCCAATCCAGATACCTATCCTTCCATAATAAACTTCAGAATCATCCCAACCCTCTCGTTTCTAACCTTGCTTCCTCTTCAATTCCTGATAACCCTCCGAGGCGTCTGAAAAGAAGATGGCCCCGTGATCTCCTAATGTAGTCATATCATTAGAGTGCTACCATTGGGTAGTTACTCAGCAAGTGTATTCATGTCATTATATCAATTATGTCCAAATTTACTTGATGTATTTATGTAATACAGTTGTAAATGTCATAAAGAAATAAAAAAAAAATTATATATTACACTACAACAATTGTTAGCATCTATTTACTTCAGTTTAGGATCTTGTTACTCAGCTTACTTGTTCATATTTTATTCTACTTACTGTTTATAATTTTAATAAGCTTATTCACATTGTTTATAAATTATGTCTAAATTATTATGTAACTGCCACAATTCTTTTTGTATCTTGTCCGTTCTAGCCCTGAAGAAGACCTGCTAAGTCGGGTCGAAACGTCGGCTTTCAATAAAATAGTTTTACCACTATTTAGCCTATTTATGACCGCAACCCCGGACCATCTCCTTCATTTATAATGCAACGGTCAACTATTAAATATTCAATATGACTAAAATTGTCAAGTATAAATAGAATAGGATTGATCCTAAATTCGACTCTAGCCCTTAATGACAATGAAACTTTAGTCGCATTGGTTTTTGAATTTTTAAAAATACAGCAACTCATTTCTAAATGATAGTACTTTTACTGAATTATTATTTAGAAAACCTACCATTTCTTCTTGTTATTTCATTTCGTTCTTTCATTTTATAAGTTTTTTCTATAGTATTTTTATTTTTTAATGATATAGTCTAAATGTTTCACAAATTTATAGTTTAAATAAACCGTATGCGTTTATGACCTGAGTGTTTCACGCCTAGAAAAAACAGCACCTTTTAATGTATAGATTGAAAAACTGAATTATTAATCCTCCAACTGAAATAAATAACTTTTGGGTTTCGTTCCTTTTTCAGCTACAAATTTAAAGAAACTACTGAAACATTTTTATTTTATATCTTTATCTTTAATTTGCTTACATAAGTCTGATTTGTATTATTTTATATAGTATGTTAAAGCCCATTCCCCTAATAATTTTCTTGTGGTTTGGTAAAGTGTTTCTGACGTCATCACAATTTTTTTTGTTGGCGACAAAACTCCGAAGACAAAAATTTTTAAATATAAATATAATAGGAATGACCCCAAATTCGTCTCTAACCCTTAACGCCAATGAAACTTCAGTCACATTGGTTTTTGAATTTTTTAAAATACAGCAAATCCTTTCTAAATTATAGCACTTCTACTGAATTATTATTTATAAAATCTACCATTTCTTCTTGTTATTTCATTACATTCTATAATTTTAAAACTTTTTAATATAGTTTTCTATAGTATTTTGTTTAGTGATATAATCTAAATTTTTTACATATTTCTAGTTGAAATAAACCGTAGGCGTTTATGACCTGAGTGTTTCACGCCTAGAAAAAACAACGCCTTTTAATGTATACATTGAAAAACTGAATTATTACTCCTCCAACCGAAATAAATAACTTTTGGGTTTCGTTCCTTTTTCAGCTACAAATTTAAAGAAACTACTCAAACATTTTTATTTTATATCTTTATCTTTAATTTGCTTACAGAGGTCTGATTTATACAATTTTATGTAGTATGTAGAGGTTTAAGTCCATGATAATTTTCTTCGGATTTGCAAAAGTCTTTCGGAAGTTATCACAATTTTTTTGGCTGGCGACAAAATTCCGAAGACAAAAAATTTTAAATATAAATATATTAGGAATGACCCCAAATTCGTCTCTAGCCCTTAACACCAATGAAACCTCAGTAGCATTATTGGATTTTTAAAAACACAGCAAATCCTTTAAATTATTATTTAGAAAATCTACCATTTCTTCTTGTTTCATTTCATTTCATTCCGTAATTTTATAATTTTTTTTCAATAGTATTTTTATTTGTTAATGATATAGTCTAATTTTTTTAAACAAATTTATAGTTTAAATAAACCGTAGGCGTTGATGATCTAAGGGTTTCACGCCTATAAAAAACAACAAACAAGACCTAAAACTTGAAATTATATACAATATTTTTTTCGGCTTCTGGATCCATTTTAACAAACGCCGAGGTAGGTGTCCGATATTTTAAGATTTAGTATCACCGAAAAAAAAATTGTTTGAAATCGGTGACCCACAGACTATAGCCCCTTTGTGAGTTGATAAGGTGAATATAAAAAAACGACGAGTTAAAATCAACATCTTTCTGAATATTAATTTTCAAAACGAAGCCGTGAGTTGATTTATTTAATCCAATCAGAGATGCAGGGGTTGTCTTCACTTCAGCTTCCGACTTCTCCTTTTTATCTAAGAGTTTTTTTGTTTTTTCCCCTCTCGTATCTCAACCCTTGGAACTCGCTTGACTTAATAAAGAGCGTCAGATCTAAATTGCCAATTCAAAGAAGTGTTTTTAAGTCTCAAAGAAAGAATACTGGAGTGAAGTTTTTTGTTTATAATTCCGTTGGCATTCTTTTATCCTTTAAGAATCGCTGATCTTCCTGATCTACTTGTTTTTATCAAACAGTTCTCATCTGAGAGCGGAGATGAAAAAGTAAACTATTTAGTCGGAGGTACCATTTCTATTAACAAAAAGTGTAAAAGCAGTTCCTAGGAACTGATGCGTTACTAGAAAACATGTTAAATACGCTTATTTTACATTCTTCAAAAAACTTGGAATTTGATTATTAATTTGCTTTTTAATTTAAAAATACTTACCGTTAAAACAAAACTCAGATACATTACAGTACAAATATGGAAAACTGGCATTTATTCTACGAAAAATAAAATCATACCCTACTGAATGCTATTAAGAAATTAACCAAATTTCTTAGACGGACACCGTACACTATATATGACTTCTTTTTGGCAGAAGGATGACATGGGGCCACATGGTAAAATGAAATGGAAGACCCTCAATAGACGACTCAAACTACTTTACTCATTATTTTCCGAATCTTCAGAACTAGAACTGAGACAGAATCTAAATACATACCTATACTTACTTAAATCTATATGGACATACTCCTCAGAGATAGTCCGTGGTACAAGTCCACTTTTTATCAAATTATTAACATCCGCCTGAAAGGTCGTAAATAGCTTCATTTCACTGTAACCTACAAATATTTGATTTACGACATTTCTCGGAATTCTGGCATTATCAATCCGAAGAACGGCAAACTTAGTCTATTTAATTAAATACTAAAATCACGTAAATACCCATTTCCTTTCCACTTGAATCGTAAGATAATTTGAGCACAAAATCGAGAAAAAAAGGTGGCCTGAAAAAATATTGCGCCGTTTGGCGTGATCTACACCCCCAACATGCCAAAATAATAAGGTTATATATGATCAAACTATCTTATGATCCAAGTGGAAAGCAAATGAATATTTGTAAGTGTTTAGTAAATAATTAAATAGACAAAATTTACCGATCTTCAGGTTGAAAACGTCCCATTTCCAAGTATTTTCGTAAATAAAATAGTTGTAGATTACGATGAAATGAAGAAATTCGCAAAGTTTCAGGCGGATGTTAATAACTTGATAAAAAGTAGTCTGTAACACGGACTAATACTGAAACCGGATGATAGATTTTCTTGTTTAGAAATAGCTTAAAATCAAGACTGCCAGGAATGCCACTGGGTACTCCACTGCCATTCCGGAAGTGTGAATCATCGATGGAAAAAATTAAAGAAAATAACTCTAATTAACAAAAACACAAACCGATTTTTGGTTTATTATTTTGAATAATCAACCATTGTGATCGATTAAAAAATTTAAAAACTTAACGTCCTCTCAAAATTTGAGATTTCATGTTTCAGGATGCGTAGAATTTGAAGAACGAATAAAAAGTATTTCCTCCGAAACTACTGGACCGATTTTTTTTTCAAATTTGGATGTAAAATCAGAGCTCACCTGAGGATGACCCTTCTTCATCGACATTACTATCCGCCTTTTACTTTCAAAATGGCGGCTTAAAAACCTGCGTTGCTATAGACTGTAGCTTCTAAACGAATGTACCGATTTCAAGGAAACTTTGCTAAAGTCATTTTCTCGACGCCCTTTAAATTTATCTATATAACGTACTTCAACGAAAAAGTTAAGAGGGATGGTAAAATTAAATTCCGAATAACTCAAAAAGTATACACTTTTTTGTTTATGTTTCATGGGTTTTTAAACGTTTACGGAATTTCCTAAAAAACAAAAAAAAATCGTTAAAATTGGACAATAAAGATATTGTCTTTTTTTTTTTTATATGTTCTACTCTAAATGTTATATCCTTTGTTTGGTTTTTAAATTTTGAATGTGTTACTGAAGTAATGCTATTTGCATATTACTAATGATTAAAAAGAAAAAAGTTTAGTTCAATAATTGGAATCCCTTTATTTCTTTTTATTTGTAACTAGGAAGTTAATGTTACTTTAGATGTATAATTGTTTGGAAATAATAAACCATTGTGAAATAATTTGTAGCGTCTCTTTTTAGCGTCATGTGTTTATTCTAATAATCGTACCTAAATTTAGAATATTCCAATTTATATTGAAATCATAGAATATTCAAATACTTTATGAATAAAAATAATCTGTATTATAATCGAGTATAGCCCAAGAAAATCTATCATCCGGTTTCAGTATTAGTCCGTGTTACAGACTACTTTTTATCAAGTTATTAACATCCGCCTGAAACTTTGCGAATTTCTTCATTTCATCGTAATCTACAACTATTTTATTTACGAAAATACTTGGAAATGGGACGTTTTCAACCTGAAGATCGGTAAATTTTGTCTATTTAATTATTTACTAAACACTTACAAATATTCATTTGCTTTCCACTTGGATCATAAGATAGTTTGATCATATATAACCTTATTATTTTGGCATGTTGGGGGTGTAGATCACGCCAAACGGCGCAATATTTTTTCAGGCCACCTTTTTTTCTCGATTTTGTGCTCAAATTATCTTACGATTCAAGTGGAAAGGAAATGGGTATTTACGTGATTTTAGTATTTAATTAAATAGACTAAGTTTGCCGTTCTTCGGATTGATAATGCCAGAATTCCGAGAAATGTCGTAAATCAAATATTTGTAGGTTACAGTGAAATGAAGCTATTTACGACCTTTCAGGCGGATGTTAATAATTTGATAAAAAGTGGACTTGTACCACGGACTATCTCTGAGGAGTATGTCCATATAGATTTAAGTAAGTATAGGTATGTATTTAGATTCTGTCTCAGTTCTAGTTCTGAAGATTCGGAAAATAATGAGTAAAGTAGTTTGAGTCGTCTATTGAGGGTCTTCCATTTCATTTTACCATGTGGCCCCATGTCATCCTTCTGCCAAAAAGAAGTCATATATAGTGTACGGTGTCCGTCTAAGAAATTTGGTTAATTTCTTAATAGCATTCAGTAGGGTATGATTTTATTTTTCGTAGAATAAATGCCAGTTTTCCATATTTGTACTGTAATGTATCTGAGTTTTGTTTTAACGGTAAGTATTTTTAAATTAAAAAGCAAATTAATAATCAAATTCCAAGTTTTTTGAAGAATGTAAAATAAGCGTATTTAACATGTTTTCTAGTAACGCATCAGTTCCTAGGAACTGCTTTTACACTTTTTGTTAATAGAAATGGTACCTCCGACTAAATAGTTTACTTTTTCATCTCCGCTCTCAGATGAGAACTGTTTGATAAAAACAAGTAGATCAGGAAGATCAGCGATTCTTAAAGGATAAAAGAATGCCAACGGAATTATAAACAAAAAACTTCACTCCAGTATTCTTTCTTTGAGACTTAAAAACACTTCTTTGAATTGGCAATTTAGATCTGACGCTCTTTATTAAGTCAAGCGAGTTCCAAGGGTTGAGATACGAGAGGGGAAAAAACAAAAAAACTCTTAGATAAAAAGGAGAAGTCGGAAGCTGAAGTGAAGACAACCCCTGCATCTCTGATTGGATTAAATAAATCAACTCACGGCTTCGTTTTGAAAATTAATATTCAGAAAGATGTTGATTTTAACTCGTCGTTTTTTTATATTCACCTTATCAACTCACAAAGGGGCTATAGTCTGTGGGTCACCGATTTCAAACAATTTTTTTTTCGGTGATACTAAATCTTAAAATATCGGACACCTACCTCGGCGTTTGTTAAAATGGATCCAGAAGCCGAAAAAAATATTGTATATAATTTCAAGTTTTAGGTCTTGTTTGTTGTTTTTTATAGGCGTGAAACCCTTAGATCATCAACGCCTACGGTTTATTTAAACTATAAATTTGTTTAAAAAAATTAGACTATATCATTAACAAATAAAAATACTATTGAAAAAAAATTATAAAATTACGAAATGAAATGAAATGTAACAAGAAGAAATGGTAGATTTTCTAAATAATAATTTAAAGGATTTGCTGTGTTTTTAAAAATCCAATAATGCTACTGAGGTTTCATTGGTGTTAAGGGCTAGAGACGAATTTGGGGTCATTCCTAATATATTTATATTTAAAATTTTTTGTCTTCGGAATTTTGTCGCCAGCCAAAAAAATTGTGATAACTTCCGAAAGACTTTTGCAAATCCGAAGAAAATTATCATGGACTTAAACCTCTACATACTACATAAAATTGTATAAATCAGACCTCTGTAAGCAAATTAAAGATAAAGATATAAAATAAAAATGTTTGAGTAGTTTCTTTAAATTTGTAGCTGAAAAAGGAACGAAACCCAAAAGTTATTTATTTCGGTTGGAGGAGTAATAATTCAGTTTTTCAATGTATACATTAAAAGGCGTTGTTTTTTCTAGGCGTGAAACACTCAGGTCATAAACGCCTACGGTTTATTTCAACTAGAAATATGTAAAAAATTTAGATTATATCACTAAACAAAATACTATAGAAAACTATATTAAAAAGTTTTAAAATTATAGAATGTAATGAAATAACAAGAAGAAATGGTAGATTTTATAAATAATAATTCAGTAGAAGTGCTATAATTTAGAAAGGATTTGCTGTATTTTAAAAAATTCAAAAACCAATGTGACTGAAGTTTCATTGGCGTTAAGGGTTAGAGACGAATTTGGGGTCATTCCTATTATATTTATATTTAAAAATTTTTGTCTTCGGAGTTTTGTCGCCAACAAAAAAAATTGTGATGACGTCAGAAACACTTTACCAAACCACAAGAAAATTATTAGGGGAATGGGCTTTAACATACTACATAAAATAATACAAATCAGACTTATGTAAGCAAATTAAAGATAAAGATATAAAATAAAAATGTTTCAGTAGTTTCTTTAAATTTGAACCTCAAGGACTATTCCATTACCGGCACCAACATAAACATAGCAACCTTTACCTAAGGATAACATGAAACATAATGAAACAGGATAACATAAAACCAGAGGACATAATTAAACTTACTCAAAGCCTTACAAAATAATTTTCGTATTTAACAATTTTCCTTCATATATTCTAAGGTATCAATTGAAATATAAATTAAAAGCTGTTAAATTAAAAGCCTCTTAGAAGGAAGTTATCGCATAATGTTTCGCTATTTAGAGAATCCTAAAGCTTTATAAAATTATAAATTGAATTCTCAGAACCTTGTTGAGTTAGCATATATGCTTTCCTAGGAATCCTACACGGCTTCTGTTTATCTTTTCTTACTCAGAGATTATTATCACTACTAATTAGTGATGGGCAAAACAAAACATTAATAGCACTTACAACAGTTACTGCTACTTTTAAAAAACAGTTAAAAATAACGTATATGACTCTTTCGAAATTCGACAAGCAAAAAAAAAATATGGTGTGCGCAACACACAACTTTCACTTACCGCTCAACTTTGAATAGAAATGATTTTCTGGCCATGTTGGGCTATTATAAAATTTTTTAATTGCATTTTTAACTGAGCCAAACATAAATACTATTAAAATATATCACCGGTTGTTTATGGATTGTACGTTCGGTTGATTATGGATTGTACCAATATTAGTTATTAAACTGTTATTTTCCATTGCAAAGTTTACTAAAACGGATTCAGAGACAAATTTATTATTTTCGCAATACCTTTTCTTAATTTTTGTAAGTAGTAGACTTATATTTTACTGACTTTTGTCAAAACGATATGAGACTAACCTTACTACTAGATAGGTTAGTTTACCTAGGTCTCGTTATTAAGTAAATAATTTCATAAAAGTAAATAGTTGTTTATATCCCTAGTCTATATTATTATTAACCATTTTCAACTATTTTTTCTTTAAATAGTCAAGTAGGCAATAAATTGGAGAGAAAAAAAGTGGAAACTTCACATAAGTAATGATCAGTAATGATTGAACGTGTAAGGGTCTTCATGATCAAAGCGATAGCGGGCAATCTTGGAACTTCTTGTGACGTTCATTCATGAATTATCGTGTAGGATCTGCTTTATAATTTTTTTGCCATTCTGCGTTACCTTCTACAACTTTCTATATTAGATATTGTTTTTTTTCTAAAATTCTCCGCTTTCCAACGATATATTATATGTATATCTTCTGACTAGTATTTCTGAAGATTTATTTTCGACCTGGATTAGCATTTTTATTTTTTTTCTCTTTTATACAATTATCAAATTACTTCAAAAGTTATATTTACCATTTTTTCGTGACTCTATATGATGTAAGATGATAAAATAAACCATATTAAAGGTACTTTAGAGGAAGACACATATGAACATTGGGCATTTAAGCCCTGTAAAGTGACATCAACGGGGATAAGACCTAAATGATATTAAAGAACACTTAACTGTACAATGATACACCGAGTTTAATAAAAACCGTTAAAGCCGTTTTTGAGAAAATTGTAAAAATGTGTTTCAGCGTTGATATAAAGTGGCACTTCCGGTTAGCTGATTATAAGGAAAAGGTGCTGTCACACCTAAGGCATATACCTATCTTAAATATGTAACATCAGTTTCGTACGACTTTTCGTTTTTGATCTAGACAGCTAACATACAGGCACACAGACCATTTTTCGGGACTCGGTTATTAGGACTCAGGGTACCCGTATGCCATTTAGTATTTCCGTTGAAAACTCAGATTCGAAAATTTTCACGATTGCAATACTTACTCTTACTATATATTACATATATACGTAAGTGAAAGTAAAAAAAAGTGTCTTTAAAGTAATTATCAATTTAAATGTTAAATTTCATCATAACTTTTTTAATTTTACCATAATATATCAACTGCTGGACGAAAAAAAAAGTATTTACAATTTCTGATAACAGTTAAAGTGATATTAAATATATAATTTTGAATTATAATATTTTTTAAAGGTATTATATAAATTTATTAGTGAAAATAATAAATAAATTAAATTAAACAGCTTTCTCTATCTGTTTCAGTAAACTGTTTACGTATAACGAGTGTCTGTATTTGTTTAAATTAAACAGCATCTATAGCTGTTTAAATTAAACAGATTAATCAGTGTTTCCTTCTTTTTCCGTTGGGATCGCTGTCTCCACTTACTAACCTGTAAAGTGAGTTCTCTTGATTAGGTTCCTAAACTCAGCACTGAGTTCATCGATGGCTTTGTTTTGCTCTGTTTAGAGATCTATTCGATGGCATCGATGAGCTCAGCGCTGATTTTAACAACTTGGCCCCTCCTAATGGAAGGTAATCCTTGTATCTGTTTAATCTCGAGTGAAACAGTTTACTGTATCTGTTTAATGAAAGAAATTGATTAAATTAAACAGATTGCTACTAAAGATCCCACCACTATGACTACTTAAGAATGAATATTTTGTAATTCTCAATAATTGTGAAATAAGACTATAAGGGACTTCCAGAAAAATGGTAGAAGGTAATAGAGCAGAACGGTTCATATATAACACAGTAAATCAACCTTAAACAGGAAATAAAGAAAAGGAAAAGAACTTATGGGACAACCTAATATTTAAGACGTTATAAAGTAAGCTCATTTTTTTTTTTAAAGAAGGGGAAGAAAATCACAAGAAAAAAATTAAGTGTGCTTTAAACCATACGACATGACTGACAAAATCAACAAGGCGAGATTAATAATATAAATTATAAATAATGGCTCATTACAAGATGAAATGCTGAACATTTCCCTCGCTTACAGTATACAGATCCGACTTTTATTATCTGAAATATTTTATACCATATCTTCAACTAACCTTATCATTTGGTTTTCAACACTATTGAAAATTGAACTAACTGCGTTGCGTTAAGATACAATTCTGAATTATAGCTTATTACAGAGAGGATGAACTGCTGAACAATTTCCTCGCTGTATGCAGGCCCAATTTATAATTTCTGTGATATTTTAATCCATATGTAAAAATATTTTAATTAATCGATTCTTACATTAACAGAAAAGTGTAAAACGCGCCTAAAAAAGTTTTCACTTAAAAAAAATCTATTTAAATAAAATAAAGGTTTTGTCTGTACATTGAATAGGATCAACCCGTTTCACGATATGTTCCCGTTTCATACATTACAGACACCATACCCACTTTAAAAAAAATGTTCGTATGTCTGTATGTCCGCTTTGCACAACGAAATTATGTCAGAGGTATGATCAGCAATGGCTATTGGTAGACTTTTAAAATTATGACATTATATTTGGGTTTGCTTGAATTAAAACATAGGCCTTAATTGAAAACGAAATATTGAGTAGAATTAAAGTTATGTATTCTTAAGTAATTTGTCTAGAGGTCCCGGTTAGGCAGTTACTTCGGTTCTCATCCCAACCAACTCAACGCTACCCACATTTAACGCTAAAAATTCCGAAATTCCGAACATCTGTAACGCGTTGTCGTTTAAAACACACTCATATTTCAACTTTGTCCGATCTTCCCGTTCAAGGTGTCGTGTCATTCGATTCAACTTTCCAAGCCTAACAAATGTTGTACAGGAATAACCAAACGGATTAGCCGGAAATTGGAAAAAAAAACTCCTCAAAATTAAAATTAACCCCTCCCCCCAAACACCCAATTTTATGAAATTAAATTTCAATCCCCGCCATAATACAAAATCCATCTCCCATTCTAACTACACACCCGTCAACGATGAGAACATCAGCTAGTCTTCTATAAATTGGAGCACAGAGCCTGTTTTTTTTTATTAAAAAATAACAAGTATATTTAGAAATATATACCTATTGTACAGGCGTTGATGACACTAGGATTTTACGCCTTAAAGCCTAAATAAACAATATGCCTACTGTAAGCTAAACAATTATACTTATCCGGACATCAGCTGTTCTTTAATGAGCGCCTTATAGAGAATTCACCGGATTCTGATGAAATGGATAGCAGATATAGCCTTTTGAGTAAAAAATAAATACAGAAATCGGTTATGAAGAATGGTGCAGTTATGAGAACACGAAAAAAAAAAAAAAAAAAAAATGGTTTCTTGAAGTAAGTTAAACAATCTTTTTAAATATTCACATTATATATATATATATATATATATATATATATATATATATATATATATATATATATATATATATATATATATATTTATATATACAGATGTCCAAAAGTAAAATAGTAGCTCACCTAGAACGTAAGGCGTGCCCAAAATGGCAGGAACGGTGAATCCTACTCCAAACCTGAAGGCGAGCCAGCTGGTGAAGTCCGGGGCGAAGGCGGTCGCTATCCCGAAGACACACTCGATGAGCAGGTAGATGAAGAACGATGGTCTTCTTCCCAGGCTGTAACGGAATAACATAGTTACATAATGTTGTATATGATATTTAAGAAGACTTAGGTTTTATGGAAACATGCAAAGGATGACAGAGGATAGGTTAAACAAGAAGATTCTTAGTAGGGTTATGGAATACCAGTTTAACAATGGATATACGGTACAATTAAAACAGGAAATACAGAGGCTTAGGATAACATGGGAGTTATGTGAGGATAGGGCAGAATACAAGAAAATCCTGAAAAGTGCAGTGCATGTGGTGGACAGTAAGGAACTTCCGTCCAGGAGGAAGTGGATAGAGGAGAGGAAGAAAAAAATATTGCGCTATTCTCAAGCAGGGATGGGCAGAAAGGAAGAAATTGAAAAAGAAACCTGTATCATAGTCGCGTAGTCCTTCAGGGCTGTTTCGAGTCAAATAAATAACTAAATATATATATTTTTTATTTTAAGCTTATTTTATTGAGAAAAAAAATACATTTTGCCTCGATTATCAAAAAACTATTTTGATTAAACTCAGTATATCAGTGTATTATTAAGCAGTTTTAATGTAATGTAGCTTACCTGCTCAAACCCATTTGGACATACGCCTCACAGATTTACGGTTCAGCAAAAAAGACTCACTTACAAAAACTACAATCCTTTCAATCTAAAATTTTAAGACTAATAACTGCAGCTCCCTGGTACGTCAACAATAAGACTTTACATACCGACCTAAGACAACCAACCATTGACCAGCACATACGTACTCTTTACTCCCGATTTCATCTAAAACTACACGGACATCACAATGGACTTATCAAAGACATGGCCACGGCTGAAATGCTCATCAGGAGGCGACTGAAAAGGAGCTGGATGAGAGATCTCCTTTCCTGATTTTAGGATATAAACAGGCCATGGAAGAGGTGCTGCTGGGCTCCATTCTTCGTCATGCCTATCATGTCATTTTCAATTTAAACAGCTAATCTGCTAATTGTCACTACCATGACAGGTGCGGATGAAGATATAGAGTCAAAAAAAAAAAAAAAAATGTAATGTAGGTTTTATTCTCATTTCTGTTAACAGAGCTTAAATAGCTAATTTTTAATATTGGCTTCCTCTAAAGTGCCTTTAATATTTTTTTATATTTGATAAACAATACTTACATATAAAAAAATAAAGAATTTGGTAATTCACTAAAGGAGAAATAAGAGGTCGTAACGGATAATAGCTGTAATTCAAGAAACAAAGGAATACGAGCTTCGCCGTAAGATTACAACAGCCTTCCTTACGTTACATGACCTTAATATAATACGGACTCCGACAATATTATGTACATATACATATGCGGTTTTCATAAATGCTATCGTTGGTATTATTTAATATTTAATTGTATAGACTATAGCGATATTAAAATTGAAATTTGTATATATATATATATATATATATATAAGGATATTTAAAGATATAAAAATACCCACAATGAAATCTAAATAAATATAGCGTCTATAATTATTACTTTTACTTTCCCTTTGTCTGAAAATACTTATTTCTGCTAAAGAGAGGGTGGTAAGTGAAAGTCGTGTGATTTTGTGATTGGAACTAAAACAAGATTTTTTTTTATATTGATCATTTTGTTTCTATATAAATTCCACATAAATCTCTGATATTATTCAATTTATCTGATGTACTTGGTCGTACAATTTAATCCGTGCGAAATCGGTGGTAATGTATAACATTGAGTTTTGGGATCATATCGATCGAAGATGTTTGGAAATGTGCTCAATGACAAAGTGCCCAGATAATCTATATATATATTGCCTGAGCCCACACGTAGCCACTGCCATCTGGTGAGAGATGTTACAACATATCGTCTATCCTACGACGGGGGGTTTCGGCATCCAGGATCAGACACGTTTAATAAATGGAAGACGTGCTTCCACAAGACTGTCATCGATTAGATATTCGATCTACTTAATATAATGATGACGTTCATCACAGTTGACTACGCTTATCCGTTTCGTCGGGGACGAGATATCGTCGGTTAAGCAGGAGAACCGGTTAATAAGGAGAGTCTAAAATAAAAAAAAACCTCTAATATTATTTTAACTTGTATATTGCGGAATATATATATATATATATATATTTTTATTTTTATTTTAGTTAAATTTATAACTTTATTAGATAGAAAATACAATAACTAAATGTGACATTGGTAACATGACATGTACAACATGAAGAGAAACTACCCATTGGTAGAACTCAAATTAAAGTTCTATATTAGAAGGTCCCGAGGCCATCTTCTTTTCAGACGCCTCGGAGGGTTATCAGGGATCGAGGAGGAAGCAAGGTTTGAAACGAGAGGATTCGGATGGTTCTGCAGTTTGTTATGGAAGGATTGCTATCTGGATTGGGCCAAATCGGAAACATATTGAACATTAAGATCTTTATGGATGATTTTATTTGTGACAAACGTTAAGGATTTTACGAAGGATTTTGGATTTTAAGGATTGGATATGAGAGGAATTCGATGGTTTAGTGGAGCCCCATAGCCCAACTCCGTAAGTCCAAATAGGTCTTATTATTGTCATATATATGAGTCGTTTGTAATTGATTGAAAGCTTAGAGTGTTTGTCTAGTAAGTGGTGCAGTAGTCGAAAACGCCGGGCGGTTTCTAGTCGTTTTAGTATGGTATTGGGGTTCCAAGTGAGTCGTTTGTCAAGGTGGAGTCCTAAGTTTCGGATTTGTTCGACTGAGATAAGAGGGCTATTGTTGAAGGATACTGTAGGACAGGAAGTCATAGGTTTACGACGAAGAGTGAAGGTAATTTGATGGGATTTATTGGAATTTATTATAACCCACCAGTTTTGACACCATTTTTCAAGAATTGTGATGTGTGATTGAAGAGTTTAGGATGAAATAGATGGATCGTTATTAACTGATAGGATACACGTGTCATCGGCATAGGTGGTGATGACAGTGTTGGATGCGGAAAATATTAAAATAAATATCTTTCTATGACATAACAAGTCATATTATTTTTACTCTTATTTTATTTAACTTTTTGATGAAACGAAAGGTGTAGTACAACTGAAAAGAAAAACATCGTATACAAAAGAAAACCACGACTAAAACCTTTTTAAGAAAATGTCTCATGACTAACGTCAGTACGGCGTCGGTAACTGGGCTGAATTTCTTCTTCGTTTCATTGTTATTTATTTTTATAGAATGAAGGATAAGGATTTTGCTCCAAGAATAACTTCGGATAGAGTTCTGTTTTATTGAGGTTCGGTCAATTGTAAAAACAAAATTAATAAAAAATATTTTGTCTGCATTTCAATCTATTCTTACTCTATCGAACTTCTCCCCAACAAAAATGAAATTTATAATTAGTGGTTGAAAATTTCACAAAGTTGTAAATGTTTTTTTTTTTTTACTTTTTTATTGAAAAATATTACAATCTGTCTCAAAGGACATTTACAATAGTGTTCAGAGATCACAGTCACACTCTATGTACAATAAATAAAAATAAATTATACAGAAAAATAATATATATACAATCAACAAAAATAAACTAACCTATAAATAAAAAAAACACATACATACCTGTATACACTATTACCACTACCGCTGGTTAATCCAGAGAGCCGGTTGAGTGGGAGTCTACTGTATAGGGCTGCATAAGATTTTTCTTTATTTATTTTATCGAGAAATTTCAGACAACAATCTCGATAAACTCGATTAATTCAGTAATGTTTTCAAGTAATCAGAAACCAAAATGAAGGAAATTCGCAGTAAAACTTTTGCGAAACCTTCGGAACATTATTTCGCTGCAATAAATCGTCCGATTTCGATGTTATCATATCAATCGTACGGAACGATTTTATTTTATTTTTAAATTTCGAACGCTACATAACTTGAAAATTTGAGTGAATTTTGAAATCGGAGAGTGGATGATCAATCTCTTGGAATACGAAATATTAAATTAGTTTGCCACTAAATCATTTTTAAATCCTTTTCGTCGAACTCGAAATTAAAATTCCATTGTTATCTTTATTATTTTTTAATCACATCTATCACATTTGCCGTTTCGGGACAATTTTCCTATTCTCAGTGAATCCTTTGCTGAATTTACTGAAAATATACGGATTTAAAGTGAACTATTGTTATTGTTAATTTACTCTATTTTTCTTTAATTATATACCTTGACTTTGTAATATGGCACCAATTGTCAACAATTACAATAATTGGCATATTTGTATTTAAATATAATACTTTTTTAGTGTTACACATTCATTTTCTATCCATCATCACACCAATATTCTATATGTTCCAGATTAGGCCCTAAGTTATAACATTATAGATACCAACCGGCTAAAACTGTCATATTTAGTTCTATATGGATGATAAAATAATTTCCTAAATTTCACTATATATTTTATTAATAATTAGAAAATATTCATGTAGGATAAATCAGACAATGCTTAGGTATACATATGAAATAATTACGTAATATACTTATCTCACTTAGTTTAAATTTAAATATATAAAATAATGTCCCTTCTCTACGAAATAAATTCTGCGTAAAAAAATATATAAGCCTGTTGGAGATAGAATAGAGGATGTTCCCAAAAGCCGTCAAATAAACGTCAACGAAGAAGCCCCAGCCCATCCATCAATGAATTGATTGATGAAGTTGAGCCCTGTTTTAGAGGCTTCGATAGAGCTCGTCTTAGTTCAATCTATTTCTGCATTAAGTGCGACCGATTTAGTGACATCTTGAGATCATAAATCGATAGTTTATCTTGATGATGTTAATAGTGAAACTTTTGAAGTAAAAAATCATTTAAAATATCACCACCCACACGTCAATATGGAGAGAAATACTTTAAACAAGCGACTGAAAACACTTATATTTTTTTTTCCAAATCGACATTGAAAATAAGACAAAAACTAAATACACCGATTGTCCCAATAAAAAAAGAGGAGGGAGGTAGCATCTCGGTTTCTTCCCTCAATCTTTCGAAGAACAAACATTTTTATTTATTTATTTTTTATTTGATTGAAATTTACAACTGTATTACATGGAAATTACAATAAGTAAATGTGACATTGGTAACATGACATGTACAACATGAAGAGAAACTACCCATTGGTAGAACTCAAATTAACATTCTATATTAGAAGGTTCCGAGGCCATCTTCTTTTCAGACGCCTCGGAGGATTATCAGGGATCGAGGAGGAAGCAAGGTTTGAAACGAGAGGATTCGGATGGTTCTGCAGTTTGTGATGGAAGGATAGCTATCTGGATTGGGCCAAATAGGAAACATATGGAACATTAAGGTCTTTATGGATGATTTTATTTGTTACAAAGTAAGGAGCGTTGAGGATTTTACAACGGATTTTGGATTGTAAGGATTGGATACGAAAGGAATTCGATGGTTTAGTGGATCCCCAAAGCTCAATTCCGTAAGTCCAAAATAGGTCTTATTATTGTCATATATATATGAGTCGTTTGTAATTGATTGTGAGCTTAGAGCGTTTGTCTAGTAAGTGTTGCAGTAGTCGAAAATGTCGGGCGGTTTCTAGTCGTTTCAGTCAGGTATGGGGGTTCCAAGTGAGTCGTTTGTCAAGGTGGAGTCCTAAGTATCGGATTTGTTCGACAGGGATAAGAGGGCTATTGTTGAAGGATACTGTAAGACAGGAAGTCATAGGTTTACGGTAAAGAGTGAAGGTAATTGGATGGGATTTATTGGTATTTATTTTAATCCTCCAGTTTTGACACCATTTTTCAAGACTTGTGATGTGTGATTGAAGAGTTTGGGATGCAATAGACGGATCGTTATTAACTGATAGGATACACGTCTCATCGGCATAGGTGGTGATGACAGTGTTGGATTGGATTATTTATGTCAGCTGTATAAACTGTGTAAAGGATAGGACCTAGGATACTACCTTGAGGAACACCGGTAGACTGAGTAAAAAGAGATGAATGAGCATTGTTATGTCAGTAAGGTAGGAACGGATAATGAGGAAGTATGTAGGTGGTAGGAATTTACGGAGTTTGTACATCAGTCCCGGATGCCAAACTCTATCAAACGCCTGTTCAACGTCGAAAAAGACCCCCGTGCAGTACATTCCGCGCTCCAATGCAGAGGAGACTACATCTACTACAAGATGGCATTGCTGAATAGTGGAGTGGGATTGGTGATCTGAGATAATGTGTTTGGAGTCTAGGATGGGATACAGGCGTTTTAAGAGAACAAAAATAAAATAAAAATCATTAACAATTAATATAAATAAATGAGTAAAGTTTGTAAACTAAAATCAATTAAGAAAACAGGAAAACTCGACGAGATGTATAAGCTAAGGCCTAGAAGCAGGTACGCAATTATTTCATCGCATCCTATCTTCCTATTATTTAAATTATAGTCTATATTTAAAGATAATTATATGTACTAATGTATCTTAGGGTTTTATGATTCATTTATGTGCACTCTTCCATTTATGAGAATATTTTACCACATATTATATATACCGGTATCTCCCAATCTCTTCCTGAACAACTCACCTATCTTATTCTACACCACCGTTAAAAACCTAGGTGTTACTTTCGATCAATTCCTATCCTGGAAACCTCACATCTCCCAAATTTCCCATTGCACTATCTCCACCCTAAAACAGTTCAATCGTCTACGATATCTCCTTCCATATAAGTCCCGTCAACTCCTAGTTTCCTCCCTTGTTTTCCCCCACATCGACTATGGCTGTATGGTGTACGGTGGACTCCCGGGAGATTCCGAGGACAAACTTAAACGCCTAATGAATTGCGCACTACGATTTGTTTTCGGAATCTCAAGGGATACGCATATTACCCAGTATTACACTGAGTTGAGGTGGCTCTACCCATCCTATCGCCGTCAGTACTTCCTAGCCACCTTTCTGTACCAAATCATTAGAACCCATCGACCCTCCTATATGTTTCACAGCTTACAATTCAAATATTCCATCCAATCCCGTCCCACCAGATCTCGTACTTCCGACCTCTATCCTCCTCCTCACCGAACTGCTGCGTTTGACAAATCCTTTGCAATACAAGCCGCCTCCCTCTGGAATTCCATCCCAGCTGATATTCGACACGCTCAATCAGTTTCCTCGTTTAAACCACTCCTCTTTAAGCACCTACTCCTTTCTCAATCCGAATGATTGTGGAATATATCTTAGAGAAATATCTGAGCACCACCAGAGACTACCTCAATTTATTAAGGTTATTTTAGTTTCTCATATATATGTACAATTTACTTGTTCTTTTTTTCTCTTTTCTGTATTTTTATCGTAAGTCAACTTTCATTGTAAATATACAATTTAATTGTAGCCACACAGACATATAATCTGTATTCATATTTTGTTCTTAAGGGACAACAGTCCCAGAATAATAAAACATTTTTTTCATTTTCATTTTCATATTTTGCGACAAATGTAAATCTCACTGCCTCAAACCTTAAAATTTGTTTTTCTGTTGATATTACAGACCATATAGATCTTTTGCCGCCTTAACAAGCCTGCTCCATCTCTTCCTTTCTTAAGCTATTTATTTCCATTTATCTGCACGCGGCTCTATTGCATCTTTGTTAATTCTATCTATCCGTCTCCTTTTTTGGCCTTCCACATGGTCTTTTGCCTTCTATTGAGGCATTCATTGTTGCGTAGAGGCTTCCAGATGAGTAGCTACGAACTATATGCCCCCGCCCATCTTAACCTCCGTGCCTTCATATCATGATATATTGATACAATAACATTTTTAGTCCAAAATTAAGTAAACAACTAAACTTTTCACAACGACTTAAGACAACTACAGATCAACACATACTTACTCTCTACTCTCGATTCATAGAAACAAGAATAACCTTATAAACTGAATGGTTGACAAGAAGAGGCGACTGTAGAGAAACTGGATGACAGATCTCCTTTCCTGATTTAAGGAAATAAACAAAGAAAGAAGTGCCAGCGGGTACAATCATTCCTCATACCAAGCAATGACATTACTATCAACATTAAACATGCGTCTCACTTTCATGACAAGTGCGAATAAAGGTCTCAGCAGAATAAAAAAATTCACCGCATTTTTTAAATTCTGTTTGGCTTGTTTGTTTATTAGTTCATTGCATGACTATGAAAAAAAACAACTAACAACGGTGATTGTAGGGTCCTTTCAAATCCTGAATGCTTATCGCAATAATAAGCTTGCTCCTTTGTGAATTAGCGACCAGAGAGTATTCAATTCCCTTCGAGATATTATAGCCCGAGACCGCCTTGTGGAGGGAGGAGGTGGTTAGGGGGAGACTACCTTCCCCAAAAATCTATTAAAGGTCCTTTATCGTACTCTGGAGGGGGAAAGGGGGGGGGGAGAGAAGGATTAAACTGTCTCGCCCCGGCTATTGCGGAGGACAGCTTGGGTTTGTGTTCAAGAGTATTTATTAAATGTGGTATACTCTTCTAAGGATATAACTTTATGTGTATATATATATATAATTATAATAAATTAAATATTTACAAAATCTATATAATATCATTAAAATATACATATTCGGACACCAATATGAAATATAGGATTATATATTTTTGGTATATAATGATATAGTATCAAATTGGGCAGAGGTCTCCAAATGTGGTTTCCGGACCATATTCAGACCTCCAATAATGGCCATATCCTATGATGACAAGAGATATCGATGTTTGAAAACATTGGAAGTCAAAAATCGATGTTATGAACACTTCAGCATAAAAATATAAATGTTTTTATGAGTAGGATATTGCAGGAGCTTTGCTATCGGCTCTATAATTTGCGCTAATTGTAAAATCGTTAATTCAATTACATATGTGTTTAGTTCCTGTAATCTCTCATTCTCCTAATACAAAATAGAGATTCACACCATGGGGTCTTCGTTACGGTATTGAGCTCCTGTAACCTACTACTCTTCTAATACAATATAAAGATTTTATAACCAAATATTTGCACGGAAAATGGTATTCATCTGGTGGTGTCAGTTATTTTTCGATCTAGTCATTTTCTCCTTGAATACAAAATATTAATTATTATATATAATATTATTTATATTATATTATGATATACTTGTAATTATTATGAAATAGGAAGCACAATATACATATACAATAAAAATACTAGAAATTAAAGATTGAAATCGATGTTGGGCTTAAATGAAACTGGACAAGTTGAATATATATATTATGATCAATCGGCTATAGGAATAATTATAATTATATAATGCCCGCATATATTATTACAGTAAGGCTCGAAATCAGTTTTGTACCAAATATAAACACCTGTCATGTTCAAATACCATGAATGGGGTACCATTGGATTCAGAATTTCACGGGGGGTTAGCGAATCGTATTCTCTACTTTTCTTTTTCTTTCTAAAATAAATAAAGTCGATACAAACATTTTGCTAGGCTTCAATACTGTAACGGTGATAGGTCTGTTGATCGATACGAGACAAATTGGACCTTGTAGATTTCGATGCGTAAATCAAGACACGGATATCCTGCTTTTTAAAGCCCCAAAATGTACTATTTTCGAGATAACGCAAGGCATAAGGTTCGCATTCACACAACCTTACGTTAATTGTAGTACTGTTATTGAATACATGTCTCATTTCGTCGATTTGAGAACTCTATGATCGAGAGAGGAGATTTTTTATCGATTGTGTTTTTGATCGGCAAGATCGATTGTGGCATCATCGTCAATTCTTCACCAAATCTCAAGATTGAGCCACCAATTTCGAAGGCTTCCTTCTCCTTCAGGCAGGAAGCCTTCCTGGAAAATAGTCCACCCCAAAAATTCAGGCAAGCAAGTTATAAAACAAAACAAACTTTATTTGCGAATAACTAAAAGATTACACACTTTTACCTTGTGCTTTGTTGTGCCCATGATTATATAAAAGATTACTATATTCCCTGCAAAAGGAAAAAAATATCATCGAAATCGGAACAGCTTATTGAAATTTGTAAACATGTAGGTTCCAAACATTAATGAAGATTTAAATTAATTAAATTAAATTTAATTAAGATTTTTGTTTTCTTTGTCGATTATAATTATTTATAAAGTACCAATTGATTTCTTTATGTTTTGATACGTTGCATTATTTTATATTCTTTTTAATTTGGCATTTGATGGCAATATGCTGTGCGAATTTTCCGAACGGGCCTAATAGTAATATAAATTGGTAAAAAGACGCGATGTGTAATAAAGATTTTTATAGATATTAAAAATTTCTCCAAACTGTGTTTCGCTCAGTTTATTTTATTCTGATAAAGAATAATACAATCTGAACTACTGAATAGATGTAAATTAAAGTTATACAATTTGAGCAACAGCTTTGTTGTTAACGCCCAAATCTACGCATTTTATTTTCCTTTCTCTTTTTCTTTCGTTTATTTTTTTTCTCACCATTCACCCCTTTTAAATGATAATAATGGGATGTTTATTTATTTTATTTTGTAACAACTAAGCTACAATAGTTCAAGAAATGTATTTAAGTTTATATAATTTATATATTTAACTTCACACGCGACGTGTTATTGCGTTTGTGTAAACCCTCTAGCCCGGCAGTAATACCCAGTCTTAGGGATTAAGACACCAAAATAATGCGTTAATACTGCCGGAGAGTCAGTCTGGAACTAGCCTATGTTGACATTAAATCCATGTAGTGGACGTCTACTCTCACCAGTCCAGACTCACCTCATCTCACCAAGCGCCATTTTCAAAGAACAGCTGTTCGGCGCATCGGCAGTAGTCGATCGAGGAGATCGATAGGCTATCGATTCGATATTTCCTCACCAACGACTGTGTAACATCGAAAAGGTAACCTCGTTGGAAGCAGAACCTCCAACTTGGCTCGTTTTTATTTTATTCTCACCGTTACCACAGACATTTATAATTTGGATAAATATTTTTTTCCGCGCTAATTTTTTTTTGTTGACGATTTTCTCTAATTTTAGAAGTTTGTATTTTTTGTTTATGTTTTTGTTGGACAATTTTTTTTTCCACTGCATATTGTATTTTATGTTTCATTTTATTTTAGTGCATTTTGATAATCTTTTTCCATTGTTTATTTATTTTTTAACTGTTGTATATATATATTTTTTACTTTCTTACCTATACTAGGTCAGGAAAGTATTGCAATCGTGTCAAATTTCCGACATGCGGTTTTCGACGGATCTATACGTTTCAGAGCCCCCTGAGAAAACACAGAAATTCCCTATAAAGCCATATAAAAATCGTTCATTTTGGACAACTATTAACGAAGTTACAGCTATTCAATTTCCAATATAAGATTACGGGTACATATCCTGGTGTCAGAAAGGGATGAATGAGCCAATCAAGATGCCTAAGTGAAAGTAAGAAAATCTGTTGCCCCCATCACAAAACCTTCGCTATTTCCTATACTTTTAACAGAAATTATTGTTTGTCAATACTAAGCTATGCCAAATGATGTTAATGATGTTAAAATCATTCTTGGTGACTTTAACGCACAAGTTGGTAAGGAGGTGGCACTCATACCGACCATAGGAACCCACAGCTTGCATGAGACCAGTAATGATAATGGGCTACGGATGGTGAACTTTGCTACATTGCACGGACTGGTTGTTGGAACAACTCTTTTTCCTCGAAAGAATATCCACAAAGCAACATGGATCTCTCCAAATGGGCAAACAGCATCACAGATAGACCATGTACTCATTAGTGCCCGTCACAAGTCCAACATGATAAATGCAAGATCTTATAGAGGTGCAAATATGGACACGGATCACTATTTGAGCATTGCCGAGGTCAGATCACGAATTTCGCTGATTAAAAACCACTACCAACGACCAAAGAAGAAGATTGATGTGGTTAAACTTAAGGACTCAGACCACCAATATTCGTATCAACAAGCTGTGGAGACGAAACTTAATGAAGAAGTAATTAATGACAGCTCTATGGTCGATGAACAGTGGAAGAGATGCAGCAACGCAATGAAACAGGCAGCAGAAGAAGCTCTTGGCTACGAGACTAAATCTAGAAGGCCCCCATGGTTTGATGCTGAGTGCCTTCAAGCAGTAAAAGTGAAAAATGAAGCCTACAGAAAGAAGGTTCAGCGTCCCACAAGGCTCTCCCAAGAAACATATAGAAGAAAAAGACGCGAAGAGAAGAGATTATTCCGCGGAAAGAGAAGAGCTTGGGAAAATAAGAACATGGAGGACACAGAGGCATTGCGAGGCCAAAATGAAAGTCGCCTGTTCTTTCAGAGAATAAACGAGGGTAGGGCAGCTTTTAGGCCCAGAGTGACGGCATGCAAAGACACAAATGGAACTCTTTTAAGCCACAAAGATGACGTACTAAGGAGATGGGTACAACATTTCAAAGGCGCATTAAACAGAGGAACGGTGCCTGGAGAAGTAGGTGTAATGAAGGAAGACTCCCTGAATTCTATTGAACCCCCGGATGAGGAGGAAATGGAAAACGCCCTGAGGAAATTGAAAAATGGAAAGGCGCCAGGCCCGGACGGAATCCAGTCAGAGCTGTTGAAATGTGGAGGTGAAGAACTCAAGAAAGCTCTGCATGATTTAATGCTGACCATCTGGGAGAAGGAAGCTATGCCTACGGAATGGGCAACAGCCATTATCTGCCCAATACATAAGAAAGGAGATCAAACAGAATGCGCTAACTATCGAGGAATCTCACTCCTTTCGTGTGCTTATAAGCTGCTCTCTAACATTCTTTTTGAGAGGATCCTCCCGTATTCTGAAAAGGAACTGGGGAAATATCAGGCTGGATTTCGAAGAGGACGCTCAACGACTGATCAACTGTTCTCTCTGAGGATGATCCTAGAAAAGACTATGGAGCGTAAGGTAGTCACCCACCATTTATTCCTGGACTTTAAAGCAGCATACGACAGCGTTGATAGAACGCAACTATACTGTGCCTTGGAGGAGCTAAGCATCCCTCAGAAGCTCGTACGCCTAATCAAGATGACCATGGACAGCTCGAGATGCAGAATACGCGTCGGTTCTGACGACTCCGAAGAGTTTAAAGTGAGCAGTGGGGTTAGGCAAGGGGATGCCCTCGCCTGTCTATTGTTCAATTTGGCAGAGGAGAAAGCTGTAAGAGACTCCGGTATTCAGACCAAAGATATAATCTTCAATCGCTTGACACAGCTTCTTGGTTTTGCTGATGATATTGACATAATAGGTAGGTCTGAACGGGCTCTCAGAGAAGCGTTTATAAGCCTTGAAGCAGCTGCAAGACCACTTGGTCTAGAAGTCAACGAGAGGAAAACTAAGTATATGAGAGTTGGCGGTGAGGTGGATCTGAACTCTCCATTTGAGGTAGGTTCTTTTAAGTTTGAGAGAGTGAAAAGTTTTATATACCTTGGGTCTGAAATTAATAGCAAGAATGACATGGCTCAAGAAATACAAAGAAGGATCACGGCTGCCAATAGATGTGTCTTTGGACTTGGCCGACACTTAAGAAGTAGGTACCTCTCAAAGAAGACCAAGCTGATCATATACAAGACCCTTGTTCGGCCTGTTTTGACATATGGCTCAGAGGCTTGGACGATGAATAAAAGGGATGAGATGAAGCTGAGTGTCTTTGAGCGAGGAGTCCTCAGAAGGATTTATGGTCCAGTAAAGGAGGGTGATGTCTGGAGGAAAAGAAAAAATAGGGAGCTCAGTTCTCTCTATGCAGACATCGACGTAGTCACGTATATTAAACTGGCCAGACTAAGGTGGGCAGGGCATGTGGCCAGAATGAGCACCCTTGAAATACCAAAAAAAATAATGATGGAGGAGCTGCACCTCGTAAGACGGGTAGGAAGGCCGAGGACGAGATGGTTGGACAACGTGGCCTATGATGCGAGAACCCTGCTTGGTGTGCGGAACTGGAGAGCTGCAGCAGAAGACAGAGCCAACTGGCGGAGGCTCTTGGAGGAGGCCCAGTCTCGGTAACGGGATGTTGTGCCATACATGATGATGAAGCTATGCCAAAAAGTTTTTGATCAACAATTTTAAGAAGTATTGAAATTTTTACACTGATCTATCTTAAGCCGGTTTACATTGCTTTAGTTTATCAAATAAATAGTACTCAAATCTAATGTTTTATCAATTTTTAGGAAAATGTATCTAGTTACTTTTTTTTATTCTTCATGAACATATGTAAAGATATAAAAACTTTTCTGAAATAGGTAAGAAAGTCGTGTGAGTGGACACACCAGATTTTTTTATCTCAATAATAAATATTGTGAACATTTCAAAAGGGGGATTTTTTTTTTTATTATTTTCCATTATCGATTTATTGGATATTTATATTTTTTAATATTTTCTTGTGCATGCATTTTTTTCTTCTTTTACAGGTCTCATATTCACTATTTTTTCCCTCTACTTTCCTACTATTCGAATTTTCTCCACTGTTGAGAAAACTCATTGGGAAAAGATTTGTATTTTCAATTTTGAAGTACCCCTGGCCCCAACAGTGTAAAAATACTGTTAGGCGAACAGTGGCTACCCCATAGTTACAATAAAAAATCAGTTTTATAATACTTATTAATATTAATTAACTGATATTAAACTGATTTATTTAAAGAGTAATCTTTGAAACACATTATCAAACTCCCAACTTCATAGGAGAGGACGTAAGCAAGTAAAGATTTATTATTACCACACAGATGAAACATGGACGATACAAATAGCAGTTGGTACAACTCCAATTCCGTTTGTACCAGAGGGTCCTTCGGGTATCGTGGTGAGCCCGTCGGTGCCAAGGGACTGCTTCCCATTAAGACTGATTAACCATGCCTTGTTACTATTCATAACTATATCAAAACCGGGGCTATTTATAAAGGCCTATAAATATAACGGGATGGGGGGGGGAGGCTTTTAGGAATTGTAAATGTCTGGCGCCCCCCGCCCTCGTCCTGATGAAACATTCAACAGTTTATTCTAAAAACCGTTCCCTTCTGGACTCCACCTCTTCGGTTAAGGAATGGTTCAGTCGTTGCTAATGGAATCACAATGAAATATTTATTATCAACAGGTTTTATCCAGAGTTTTTTTTTTTTTTTTCGTTTCCTCAGTAGTCCTGGGTACAGACCCCTTTTTATCAAATTATTAAAATCTGCCCAAAACTTCGTGAATGTATTCATTTTATAGTATACCTGAAATTTTTTTTTACTTACGAAAATTATCTGAAATAGGATATTTTTGGAGATTAGTAAACTTTGTCTTTTTAATTAATAATAATTTTATTTATTTATTTAGATATATAATATTCTGTCTCGTGGAAAATAATTATAGTGATAAATGAACACATTCACACCATATATACAGAAAATACAAAATTAACAAAAGTAAAATAATAATAAAAAAAAGAACTATGTACAATAAAAAAAATAAAATAAACTAAAGATAAGTAAATTAAAAACATAAAAGTACAGTCATTCCTATATACAATATACACAATCCGGCAGGGAACCCAAAGCCAGGCTTCTCCCTCCAACTAATAATAATAATAATCTTTTATTTATTCTGAGACGTATCCCTTTAGAATAATTAACAAGGACAAAAATGTGGGCTTTTGAGCCTCAGATATATATATATATATATATATATATATATATATATATATATATATATATATATATATATATATATATATATATATATATATATATATATATATATATATATATATACATGTACTTAGAAAGTTAACTGATAGATATATTATAGAGAATAAAGAAAAAAAGTTATCTTCCAGATTAAATCGATTAAGAAAAAAGTAAATAACTGAAAGAAAAATGAGATGAAAATAAACTAATAATATATATACATATTTACAGAAGTTTCTATTTACAATTTTAGAGGAACTGGATGGAAAGAAAGTGATTGAATAGGCGGGATTTAAATCTATTGAGAGTATAGCGGCGGATGTAGGGAGGGATGGAGTTCCATAAGGATGAGGATCGGATAATAAAAGATTTTTTCGGAACCAGCTGTTCGGTGGGCCATTATATATAAATCTGAAGACCGGGGACGGGTATTGTGGGTAAATTAAGTATTAAAATCTTATTAACTAGTCCAGGCAATGAATATAAGAGGGGGTATCGAAGGAAACGACAGGGATACAATTTTTTGACTTTGGAACATTGTTTGGATTTTAAGGAGGTAAACTTACCGAAAGTCCCCTCTTTAGGTGGTTACCCAGATGTGAGGGGGCGGAGGGGGGGGGGGGCGCTTAGGTCACTTTTTTCTGGTTTTTCGCTTGTATCAGAAAAACTAAAATAAATAATAAACTGAAATAATAACTAAGATTCCGATCTGTGGGTGCAGTGGAAGAAATTATCTTTTGTATTTATATATATATATTTTTCTGTTTCGTTTCGTTTGTTTCGATCTCTAAGAGCAAAACATCCAGGTCATCAGCGCCCGATCAAATAAAAAACACTAATTTTATACGAGTTAGATGGTTGGTACAAAAATAAAAATAAAATAAAAGAATTAAAAATAAATAAATAAATATATTAATAGAATAAAATAAATAAATAAAGATAATAATAGACCCTTATAGATAATAAGATAGAGTAGATAAAGAAATAAACTAAAAAAAAAACAAACAATAAAATCAATAAGTGAATTGAAATTAATAAACAAATGAACTTTAAAAAAAAAATCTGCATAGGATCATTAGTTATAAACTCGTCATATATGTTGTTTAAGTCTTTCATTATCTAGGAACTTGATAACTTTGGTAACGATTTCCTCTTTTTTTCCCAGGGATGCTGATATATTCTGGGGTATTCCGAGATCTTTTAACCTTGCTGTATAAAAAGGGCACTCTTCCAAAATATGTTTTATAGTTGGTCACACTTTTGACATCTCAGGATAAGATCTTTTGTTATGAGGTGGTGTGTCAGTCCGATCCTCAGCCGCGTGAGGACGACCTCTTCTCTACGACTGCTGCGTCTGGAGCTGGTCCACGGTTGAGCCTCTTTCTTTATTGTCTTCAATTTGCTAGATGTGCTGTTTTCCTACCGTCTTTGCCATTCTTGGGATATAGTTTCTCTTAGAGGTCGTACAAGTTCAGATGGTGTCAAAAAAGCTTTACTGCGGCCTGGAAGATTTTTTTTTTTCTGTTTTACAATTTATTATAGATTACCATTTTCATTTCTTATGTTACCTTATTTTTTATTATGTTTTTTCATTAGTCCGTGCTTTGTTACCGTTATTATTATTTATTTCTTAGTTCTCCGTTACTGTTATCATTTACCTACTTTGCTTTACTTTAATGTCCATTCTATCTACTTCATTTTACGTTAAGTTTTTCTACCTAAAATTATTAGGCTGTACCTTTCACCTTTTTTAATCTTAGTTCTGTATTATCCAATGTTATCATACCTATTGTTATCTGTTTTTTCTATTCAATTATTCTCTACAGTCAACCATAAATCCACAATAATTATCTTCCTTTCCTAGCCTCTGAGGCTTTACGGATTTTTTCCGAGTCAGCTATGGAAGTGAAAGATTGATACCAGAGTTAAAAGTCGTCTGGTGTCAGAATTTGAACTAGCGAATATCAGTTTATTGTAGGTCATTCCTTGTTCAATGTTTTGTACATGCGTTAAGCCAGTCACGCGTCCCGATACTTTTAGTAGAATATAATAAAAAAATGTCAAAAAAGCCATTTTTTTTTTTTTAAGTTCAACCGTAGAACTTTCAATATTCACGAAGTATTTTCATCAAATAAAATAGGTTGATATATCATATTTTCCTGCCTAGACTTTTATTAATAAAGACAAATCCTCATAAAAGGGTTTACAATTTTATTTACAATGGAAAGGAAATTCTATTTCCTCAAAGAGGAAATAGGGAAATTGAAAAATAAAACTTTAATATCTAGCTCTTAAATTCATATTCCTGATAAGGAAGGAGGTATAATTTTTTATTTACTATAAGTGGTTTTCAGTTTAGTATTCCAGCTTTTGTTAAGGTTCATTGACTCTATCAAGATAAGGTATATTTTATCAGAAAAAAAAATATCTATATAGAATATGGTCCAACTCTCCTAGCCTCGATATAAGCATAAGTAATGGCTCTCATAAAGAAATGTTTCCTCGTGATTTTTGTATTTCTTGCCGTCTTCTTGAATTCAATGTTTACTTCCTAGAATTTATTGTGTTATTGCCTTGTACGTCCTTCTTGGAACATCAAGTCTCCCTTTCATTTCTTACGTCTTTATCCAGCCTTCTGCTTAACTAATAAGGTACCTGTATTTCTGTTCTGTACCTGTTTGCGAGACGACATTGAATATGTAACAATAACAACTGTTGAATCTATTACCCTAGCAAGTCATCCTGATATGATTCATTAAAATATCTATATATATATATATATATATATATATATATATATATATATATATATATATATATATATATATGTATAGAGATGACCCTCGACCACCGCCTATAATCGCGAAATTCGTCAGGCAGTCAGTGAGAGACGACCTGGTGCAGAAGCGAAAAGTAAAAAGGGACTTCTCGACGCGGGAAATCGGTTGGCAGGAAAATGACTGCCACCGTATTTATCTCAGCGAGGAAATGACCCCGACGAACAGGTACCTCTACTGGCTCGCTCGGCAGAAGAAATCAGCAGGGAAAATAAAATATATATGGTTCTCCGGCGGCAGACTGCGGTGTCGAAAGGATGACGGTCATCAGGTTGTCTTTATCGACCAGAGTCAAGACCTAGACGTCTTCGGCTGACTCTTCGATCCCTGTTTACTCCTCAACATCGATAAACAATTTGGCTCAGTTCACAGGACTTACACTGAAAATCTGAAATGTATGTTATGTTACTACCGTAAATTTTTGATTAATTTATTTCTATTGATTATTGCATTCAAAATTTTTTTTCTTTTTAATGGTTTTTTTTCTTATATTTTTATTTTTACATTATTTCATCTAATGTATCATATCCGATCCAGCGTCTGCTCACCAAATTCTGACTTTATTTTCCTCAAGCCTAATCATGTCTAGCATCCTTAATACCTGTCACGTCAACTCCCAATCCCTCCCAGCCCACTATGATGAATTCCTTGAATACTTTACCCATAATTGTTACCATATCATTGCAATTTCCGAAACCTGGCTCAAGCCTTACATCCCTTCCTCATCTGTTTCCCTTCCTAACTACACACTAATCCGCCACGACCGGACGAGCCGGACTGGCGGAGGTGTAGCGTTGTATGTTCACGAATGCATGAAGACCCGAATACTCCACTGCTCTCCTCCATCCGATCACCCACATGTAGAGTTCCTAATCGCTGAAATTTCCTTTGATACATCTCCTATCCTTTATGTCGTAGTGTATAGACCTCCTCTTGTTCCCTTTGATCCATCATTTGAATCATCCCTCTTCAACTTTGTTCCTCTTTATACCAAAATAATCATCTCCGGAGACCTAAACACTAATTTCCTTTCCGATTCCAGCGATAAATCATACCTCGAAAACCTTTTTTTCTCTCTTCATCTTTTCATTGTTCCTTTTTCGCCCACTCATCACACCCCCAGGTCCGATACCTGGTTGGACCATTACATTATCGACTCCGCTCAGAACCTCCTTTCCTCCTCACAAGTACCGGTCTCCTTTTTATCCTCTCATGACCTAATTCAAATTTCATATAATATCCATACTCCTCCGATCCTACCTAGAACCATAACTTTCCGTAATATTGATGTCCTCACTCGTGAAAAAATCTTACCCTACCTGGAAACCCTTGATTGGAATGGAATATATTCCTGTTCATGTATTGACGCTATGGTTGATATTTTAACTTCCAACCTCCGTAATATCCTTGATTCCCATGCTCCCATCAAAACCTCTACCTTTCGTCGCCCCCCTGCTCCCTGGATGTGTCAGCAAATTAAAGATCTTCAGAAGAGACGCGATGCAGCCCGCAGACGCTTTAGACGCACTAGACTCGCTGACGACTACCAAGCGTTTAGGGTGCTCCGTAACCTGACACAAACCAATATCCGAAGAGCCAAATCCTCCTATTTCCACGAAGCCCTTTCAGCAGCTCCTGATTCCAAAACCAAATGGCAACTCCTTCGTAAACTCTCCCTCTGTGACTCTTCCAGATCACCTTCCTCAGCAGCCTTTCCAGTCAAACCTGATGATTTAAATTCATATTTTATATCAGCTTCCTCCTGCATTCCTCCATCAACCTTTTCCTTCTTTACTCCTGGAATATCATTTAACGACGACAACTTTTATTTTTCAGATATTTCTCCTACAGACCTCATATCCGCCGTCATGAAATCTCATTCCAATTCCATTGGTCCAGATGGTATTCCCGTCAAATTAATCAAATTATGCCTACCTGAAATCCTTCCCGCTCTACTTTTCATCTACAATTTCTCCCTTCAGAACGCAATATTCCCTTCCTCATGGAAAAAAGCCATTGTCCGTCCTTTACTTAAAAATCCTAACCCTTCTTCCCCTGAAGATTACCGTCCAATTTCAATTCTGTCTAACCTTGCAAAACCTCTAGAACGAATAGTCCAATCCCAAATTTCCAACTTCCTAGAACAATCCAATCAACTTGACCCTTACCAGTCTGGTTTTCGACCAGGCTACTCCACACAATCCGCCCTAATCAAAATCGTTAGTGATGTTCAGTCAGCCATAGATGATAAAAAACTAACGGTCCTTATCCTCCTGGACTTTTCCAAAGCCTTTGATACCATTAACCATTCCATCCTTTTCTCCAAATTGAAATCGTTATCCTTTTCCAACAGCTCTATCCTTTGGTTTCAATCATTCCTCTCTCAACGTACCCAAGCAGTCTCTATCCCGAACCAACCTTTATCATCCTATCTAACTCTGTCCTCAGGAGTGGCACAGGGCTCCAGCATATCTCCTCTCCTTTTTAGTTCATATATTAACGACCTTCATAAATCAATCCTTCACTGTTCACATCACCTTTATGCCGATGATTCCCAAATTTACCTCTCCTTCGCTCCCTCTGAATGGCATGATGCGTTTGCCAAAATACAAGAAGACCTAAATCGGATTTGTGCCTGGGCAAGTGAAAATGGATTAAGGTTAAACGTTGCTAAAACCCAAGCCATTGTCCTCGGTTCCAAACCCCTTCTCAGATCAAATACCAACATTCCTCTCCTGTACCTGAATGACCAACCCATCACCTTCAACACTTCAGTTAAAAACTTAGGTGTTATCATAGATCAAACCCTCTCCTGGAATCACCATATTTCCCTCATATCCCGACGTTCAATTTCCATCCTGAAACTCTTCCATCGCTTCCGCCATCTCCTACCCATATCCACACGTAGACTCCTAGTATCCGCCCTCATCTTCCCCCACATTGACTACGGCTGTGTAGTGTACGGTGGCCTCTCATCGGAACTTGGAGTCAGACTGAAAAGAATAATGAATGGCTTAGTACGATTTGTCAATGGGACCCCGAGACGTTCTCATGTTTCCCACTACTACGCCGAGTCAGGGTGGCTCTTCCCCTCCTTCAGAAGACAGTACTTCCTAGGTACATTCCTTTACCAAATAATCTATAATCATCGTCCGTCCTACGCATTCAATCTCCTTCAATTCAAGTCATCTATCCACTCCCTCTCCACAAGATCTCGTCCTTCCGACCTTTATACCCCTTTCCACAAATCGGCCTCATTTCAACACTCCTTTATTGTCCGATCCACCACATTTTGGAATTCCATCCCACTTAAAATCCGCCATGCACCATCCTTATCCACATTTAAAACCCTCCTTTTCCAATTCCTCCTTACAATTCAATCAGACGCTGGGTAGCCTATATTGTATTATTATACTATTGTTGCATTGTATGTATGTATATGTGTATGTATGTATATGTATATATATATTAATATATGTATATTGTATATATACTATTGTACTATTATTGTATTCTCACTATTATTGTATTATTGGGTGTATATATTGTGTATGTACGATTACACTATTATTGTATTTCGATTATACTATTATGTTCTACGAACATACTACTATTACTATAACATCTTTATTATTATTTGTCGCTCATTTATAATTTCATAGCGTATTGTGTATAGCAACTATTTTGCAGTATTAGGACATTATTTCTCATATTATGGCTTCCGATATCTGCACAGTTATGTAAACACTTCTTTTATCCCTTATTTTTTAGTTGTTTTTTTTGTTTGTTTGTTTGTTTTTGTTTATTGTAATATACATTTTGGCCAGATGTAATGTTTAATTTTATGTACAATATTGTTATTCTCAAGGGACGTAGTCCCAGAATAAAGTTGATTCTTCTATCTATCTATCTATCTATATATACATGTTGTTTTTTTTCGGTTGGCGCTACAGACAAGGGAGATCTTTGACCGCGGGATGTGGTCTCCTAAGCCACATCCCGATACCCGATTTAAAGTACGGGTAGGGCCATCAATCCAACGCCCGGTTGGTGTGGCTTTCCTTGGTGTGGGTGATCACCCATCCATGTGCTAACCACGCCCGGCGTTGCTTAACTTTGATCATCTATTGCAAGCGCCTTAGCCCGCATGGCTACCCCAGGCCTATATATATATATATATATATATATATATATATATATATATATATATATATATATATATTTATTTATCCTGATTAACGTTTATGTATAGTTTTATTATTTCAACTTTATTTATGTCTACTGATTGTTATATCATTATTTGTAAATATGTCTTTTTGTAGTTTCATTAATTTATTTATTTTTCAGCCATATTTCTCGTTATTTAATTTATATTTATTTACAATGTTGCTATTTCAATTTTATTTTATGTTAAATATTTCCGTACATATATCTAGTATATTTGCTATTTTTATTTATATTTATTTTTGTTTTTGGTTTATTATTTTCAATAATAAAAATTGTGATCGAACAAAAAATTCAAAAACCTAACCCCCTCTCAAAATTTGTGGTTTTGCGTTTCAGAATATGTAGAATTCGAAAAACGAATACAAATTCTCCGAAACTACTGGACCGATTTTTTTTTTAATTTGGATTTAAAATCAGAGATCACCCGAGGATGATACAACTTCATAGACATTACTATCCGTCTTTTACTTTCAAGATGGTGGCCCAAAAACCAACTTTGCTATATACTGTTGCTACCAACTAAACGAATGTACCGATTTCAATGAAACTTGGCTAAAGTCTCCTTCTTGATGCCCTTCAATTTATCTTTACAACATACTTTAACGAAAAGAAGCTGGAAAAAAAGTTACGAGGGATGGTAAAATGAAATTCCGAATATGTTTTTTTAAAAGTTTACGAAATTTCTTTAAAAAAAAAATTAAATCGGACAATTAGGAGCAATGATATGGTCTATAGATCTTTTTTATATGTTATACTGCAAAGGTAATATCCTTTGTTATGGTTTTTGATTTTTTGAATTCGTTACTTTTTTGAAGTAATTCTAATTTTTTTGAGCATATAACTGATGATTAAAAAAATAATCTTTAGTCCAATAATTGGAATCATCGTTTATTTCTTTTTCTTCATCATTAGGAAGGTAATGTTACTTAAGATGTATAATTTTTTGGAAATAGTAAACCACTGTAAAATAATTTACAGCGTTTTCATCTTAATATTGTACTTGTTTAAATAATTTTATTCTTCAATTTCTATTAATAGTTTATTTTATATATAATTTCTTTATACTTTTAAGTTAACTTATTTAATTTATGCTACTGTAAAAAAATATGTGTGTGTGTGTAATAGGACTTTATATATGCCATGAAATTTAAATTAAAAAAAAAATCCTATATATCATGTAGAAAAGTATAGTAGCTTTAGTGTTCTTTTTGTTTTGCTTTTTATTTTACATTATTTTCTTTAATTTTTATAAAAAAAAAAACAAAAAAATATCATAGATAAAATTTAAGTCCGAGATACAGACTCCTTTTTATCAAATTATTGATATCCGCCTGAAAGTTCGAAAATAGCTTCATCTCATTGTAACATCAACTATTTCATTTACGAAAATTCTTGGAATGGGGCGTTTTCAATCTGGTGGGGGCAAACTTTGTTTATTAATTACGTACTAAAACTCGTAAATACCTATTTGCTTGCCACTTTGTAAGATAATTTGATTACAAAATTGATAAAAAAAAGGCGGCCTGCAAAAATATTGGACCATTTATGCTATATAAGTTCGTTATTTTGAGAATTCGGAGGTCATCTTTTTTCCCGATTTCCTGCTCAAATTATCATACGATTCAGATGGAAAGCAAATGTGTATTTAAGAGTTTTTAATACCTAATTAAAAAACAAAGTTTGACGATCTTCAGATTGAAAACGCCCCCATTCTGAGAATTTTCGTAAATAAAGTATTTGTAGCCTATGATGAGATGGATCTATTTACGAAGTTTCAGGCGGATTTTAATAATGTGATAAAAAAGGGGTCTGTAACACGGACTATAACATTTCTACATATAAATAAATAAATATAATAAAAGGCTTAGCGAACCCGAAGGTTCGATGCCGACACCACCAATCGCTTATTACACACCTCCCTCCACCGTTCGCCGTCCAAACCCAGTCCCTTCAGATCGGCTTTAATGCAATCTTCCCACCTTCGCTTCGGTCTACCCCTCGGACCCTTACCATTCGGCACAGCGAATATTAACCTTTTAGGAATTCTCTCGTTACTAAGCCCAACAACTTTACAAGCCCATTTGATTCGCCGCGATGAAATTACCTCAATTATATTACCCGGATACAGCTCACGCAATTCGGCGTTGTGTAACCGTCTGAACTCATCCTTCTTAGGTCCGAATATTCTACGCAATACTTTATTTTCAAAAACCTTAAGACGCTGCTCATCCCTTAATGTAAGCGGCCAAGTTTCGCATCCGTAAAGAAATGTAGGCAAGATAATTGTTTTATAGATTCTAATTTTTAAGTTCCGGGACAAGAGGCGCGAACTAAGTAGTTTTGTCACAGAAAAATAACAAGCATTTCCCGCCTTCAGTCTAACCTTAATTTCTTCTTCAATTTCGTTTTTTCTAGTTATCGTAGAACCTAGATACCTAAATTTCTCTACCTGTTCAAACATATTACCATCTGTATCGATATCACCAGTAGTATCGCCATTTTTGTAGCTAACCATATATTTTGTTTTATCCACGTTTATTTCGAGTCCTAGTTCTTTACCGGCTTTCATTAACGTTGTCGTATTTAGTTTTATAGTTTCAACGTCTTCGCTTAACATCCGCATAGCCCAGCACGAATTCATATGGTGTATGTAAATATTTGCAAATTAATTCTTGCATAGAGTTACTATACAAGAGAAAAATAAAATGTAATATATATATATATAGTAATTATTTAAGAACAAAAAGGAAATAATGGATTTTATTTTCTTACCTGTCTTGAAGGTATCCAAAAATATAGTTCCCGATCAGACCACCAAGTCCAAGCAGTACTAGTGCTAATGTAGAGTAGAAATCTTTCTCGCACACCATCTCCCACTGTATAACATAAACAGAAGTTGTTATGTTAGAAAAAAAGATTTAAAATTGTTAAAAATAATAATTAATTTTTGAGATCGTGATGGCCAAGCATGTTGAAGCTTTATCTACTTTAACATTCTCGAGTCTAGCGATGACGGTACGAATCCGGGCTGGGTGAGTTACAATTCATTTCGTGGCGACCCAAGAAATGAATCTCCGTGAATCATATGAAGGCCACCTTTTTTCTCGACTTTGGGCTCAAGTTATCTTACGATTAAAATGAAAAGAAAACAGGTATCTACGATTTTTAATACCTAATTAAATAGACAAAGTTTGCCGACCTTGAAATTGAAAACCCCGCTATTCTGAGAATTTTCTTAAATAAAATATTTGTAGGTAATATATGAAGTTTCAGCTGGATGTTAATAATTTAGTAAAAAGAGGTCTGTACCACGGACTACTAACCTTCCAAAACGGTATATTGTAAGCACTGATTACTACTCTTAACTATAAAAATATTTTTCTTTTTTACTCCTTTAGTAATTTATAAAATCATTTTACATTTTAATGATTTATTTGTATTATTCAACAACAGAGGAAGATTGATTATTTGAAATTTATAAAATTATATCTAATTTAGAGGAAGTTATTATGAAAATTCGGCAGTTATACCATGTTAGACAATTCCGAACCGTTTGATTCTGGCTTTGATGTTAAATAAGATCGAATTGATATAACGAGTATAATCAAAGTCGTTAGCGAGAAAATGTCAAATAAGTATAAAATCGATAACATTAAGTAGCACTTCTGGCGAGTCGATTTTAGCAAAAAGTTACTATAACAACTCGAGCATGTACTTATCTTAAACACATAATTCTAGTTGCTGAGCTAGGCTGTTTACATACACTTTTAGACTATTTGGAATAAGCACACCTTAAAACGTTTTTTTTCTTCGTTTTTTACGCAATGGATTTAATCTGTACTGAACGATGATAATATTAATTTTGTCTCCATTTGAAGGATTTATGTTATTAAATGTGCAAATTGTTGATTTATACTGGCTCATTATTGAACAATTTTTTTTTTATTTTTATTATTTCTTAACGATATTTACAACTGTATTAAATAAATACATCTAGTAAATTTAAACATATGGATATAATAACATGAAAACACTTGTTGAGTAACTACCCAATGGTTGCACTCTAATGATATGTCTACATTAGGAGATCACGGGGCCAACTTCTTTTCAGACGCCTTGGAGGGTTATCAGGAATTGAAGAGGAAACAAGGTTAGAAACGAGAGGGTTGGGATGATTCTGAAGTTTATTATGGAAGGAAAGGTATCTGGATTGGGCCAGATCTGAAACAAAAGAAACATTAAGGTCATTATGGATGGTTTTATTTACAACAAAGTAGAGAGCATTGAGGATTTTGGATTGAAAGGATTGGATGCGAGAGGAATTCGATGGTTTAGTGGAGCCCCATAGCTCAACTCCGTAAGTCCAAATAGGCCTTATTATATTCATATATATGAGTCTTTTGTGATGAATTGGAAGTTTAGAGCTTTTGTCTAGCAAGTGCTGAATTAATCGGAAACGTCGAGCGGTTTCTTGTCGTTTCAGTCTAGTAATTGAATAAATAAATAGTTTAATTTAAATTACATTAAAAAGAAAAAAATATTGTAATCAATAAACATCCTAGTAAAGTGTTATTTTTTTTTCTTGTTCTTATGTTATGTTATATGTTCTTTTCCTATGCTATGTTTTTTGCTGTGGAGATGAATGGCGGTTGCTGGTGTCGGCAATCTTTACTTTATAGTTGAAATATTCACATGGTATAGTGAATAAACATTTTTACATAGACAATTCGAGAAGAAACTGAAAAGAAATGTCTATAATAAATGCCTAAATTGCAGCAAATTTAGGCTTATAAACTAATTTTGTTTTCATCTGGATAATAACCCCAAACAGTCTTCATTGTTAGACACAGGCGGATATAGGTGGAAGAGGAGGAAGAGGGAGAGAAGAATTCGGGCTGCAGCATCCTCCAAAATGTTAAAATGTAACCATATTTATGGTAAAAAATATTCAAAAATTATATTTTAACGTATTAAAATATAAGCAGTTCTAAAAGAAACTCCTTGCTGAACATAACTCCCTGAAGAATACCTGCAAAGTCGTGTCGAAACGTTGGCTTTTAATAAAATAATTTTGCCACAATTTAGTGTGTTTATGACCGCCTCCCCGGACCATCTCCTTCCTTAAAGTATTATTGTTCGTGTAATTACATTTAATAGGACTTCAAAGTTATTATCGTTATATATATGAAAAGAAAAATCTTTCAGGCTGAAGCCCCCTCCCACAAAAAAAAAATTAAATCCTGGATCCGTTAGTGACATTAGATTACTAGGGAATTACTACTTTATAACTGCCACAACGTAATAAAAAAATACCACCACAATCATCAAATCATAATAGCTTAGAACATCTTTAGGCAAAATCGGAGTTAGAAAATAGAAAAATGAAATCTCTAGCAAAGGAAACTTAAAAAAATATCTTATCGAAGAATGGGACAGGCTAACCCTGGAATTACCAAAAACTGACGTGATCATTTTCATTGTGAGGTGAAATTATACATTCATTTAAAATTAATTTTTCTATAATATAATAATATCTAAATTCCACACTCAATAAACTAAAATCGTATAGTAACAATGATGTAAAAAACTCAGTGAAGATGGATCAAATGCTTGAAAGATTAGATAAAATACACAATATATTTACCAATATCAACTAAAAAGATATAATAAAAATAATTGAAAATACAGGGAGAAAATCGAACCGTATACCCAAATTAAAGAGTTTTATGGAAGATATGGATTAAAATATCTCAGAAGCTAAAAATCGAACCTGCATACTGTAAAGGAGGGAAATGTTCAGCATCCATTTTTTCTTATAGGCAAAAACCTAGATGTGACCTTTGACCAGAACCTCTCCTGGAATAACCATATCTCCCAGATTACCCGAAAATCCATAACTGTCCTTAAACATCTCCTAATATTCCGTGATGGTATCCATCTAAAAACCAGACAGTTCCTTGTAACCTCCCTTACATTCCCCCACTTCGACTATGGCTGCTTGGTGTATGGAGGGTATCTGCCTCCAGAAATGAGACTAAAGAAACTCATGAACTGTTTCATAAGATACATCTTCGGGATCCCCAAGTGCCTTTATCCTACTTCCCGACGACAATTCCTCCTTGGTGTTTTCAGAACCAACTTCCTTTTTCAGGTTCTCGGTATCAAAAAGCCTCCCTACATCCTAGAACTCCTTACTTTACGTTCCTCTATCGACACTCGTAATACTTATATATTCCTTCCCATAAAATTACTTTCTTCAGAAAATCCTTCGTCATTCGTGCTACCTCCTTTTGAAACTCTCTTCCTACCTCCATACTTCAATCCTCGTCCACAAATTCCTTCAAACAACTCCTGTTCCACCACCTACTCCACATTCAAACTTCCGCTTATATGTAAAATTACTTGTATCTGTATACTGTGTAATTCCAACTATTGCATAACTGCAATATAAATAAGCAGTATATTAGCTTGTGTTTTTTATTATTTTAAGCCAGACTAATACCCATAAATTTATAACTGTGTTAGGATTGTAGTCTCAGAATAAAATTATTTTTTTCATTTCATTTCATTCGTCCCTCTTTATAATGAGATATTATTTATAATTTATATTTCGTATCATTAATCTCGCCTTTTTGCTGTTTTCACTTCTATCGTCTGGCCTAATTTTTTTTTTCATCTTCATATCTTCATCTGCACCTGACATGAAAGTGACAATCGTCAAATTTGATGGAAATACAGATGTTAATTGTAGGGAGGAGGGTATATATATATATATATATATATACTGGTGGACAGGTATTTTTTCGAAGATTAAATGTTAGATGTTCGGTAATTTATTTTTATTCATTCAGATTCTCGTAAACTAGGTATGTATAAGGGAACTTATGGGAAATTTCAGTTTATATTGAATAAATGAATGAATACATTTTTTATTGAGTATTTATACAATTACAAACAACAAAAGTATCCAAGCTCGATAAAAAAAATATTTACAGCTTGGTTTTTGAAAAAGCCGGAGGCTGGCATTGGCAGAACAAGTATTATTGATACAATAATATAAACTAAAACCTACTATGTTAATGTTAATAAATACAATGTATAGCTTATAAATAAAGAAATAAAATATATCAAATCACAATTATATACATATTGTATCACAATTATAAATACACAATAAAATTTTAATATATAAATACATACAAATTGTTAATATTGATATTTCAATATAATTACATAAATAATTTTTCGGCTTAAACATTGTTCATCAACTAAATAGTTAAATTCTTGGCATAAGGTATATATCAGTATTGCCAGGTTGCTTTACAATAATAGGATAGACGTTACCAATTTATTCCGTTCAAATGTGCAATTATTTTCCCAAATCTTTTCCAAAATATCTTCTCCTAAGTTCCGCCATAACAGGACATACACCAAGGAAATGCACGATATTTTCTATTTCATTCATATTGTATAATGAAAATAATTTATAATTTGTTTCGTAATATACCATACAGTTTAATTTTATTAGTTCTCTCTTGACTTTAAATATCAATTTTAGTATGGTTTCATTGTATTTCTTATTGAAATAATTGTTTCCTGATATATCAAGATTCAAGTCTTTGTATATATTAGTTCTATTTGAATTTCTTGCTAGAGTTTTGAACCTATTTTTAATTCTATTGTTAGTTTATCTCTTACTTACTGAAAAGGAACATTCTTTTT
Source organism: Nezara viridula (assembly GCA_928085145.1). Classification (NCBI taxonomy): domain Eukaryota; kingdom Metazoa; phylum Arthropoda; class Insecta; order Hemiptera; family Pentatomidae; genus Nezara; species Nezara viridula. Next base: position 4,555,032 of record OV725080.1, read on the forward strand.
ATTTGTGTTATTATAATCAAAATTTATTTGGTATTGCTTTATTAAACGTTTTATCTCTTTATACCAGCCTATTTCTTTTTTAGTTATTTCTTTTGCTATTATTTTGGGTAAGCTATTATCGGAATACTGCAAAACTCTACATACATAATAATGGTTTCAATGTATATTAAATAATAAGCATTATTGAGAGTTAAACTTTGACAGAGATCCGAATATAAGAATCACAGGAATTTTTTTTTTTTTTTTTTTTGTTTATTGATAAATATTACAATTTGTCTCAATAAAGGACATTTATAATAGAGTTCTGAGAGCACATTCACACCATATTTACAAATTAAAAAAAAATAAATAAATAAAAAAAAATAAGCTAACTTCAAATAATATAAAGCTACAAAAGAACAAAATAAAATATCATAGTGAGAAAAAAAAAAAAAGTAATGAAAATAAACATCTTAGACGCAGGCATACCTATTACACTATTTACAGTCGGCCATAGGAACTCCGAACCATACTTATCCCCCCACACGTGGAGGGAAAGCAAGGTTTAATCACAGGAATTAAATATAAAAATTGCAATATATGGTCAGATAATGATTGTTGTGAGGAATAGAACAATCACTGAAAAAAAAGAAGAAGTTGAAAACAAATAGAATATAATCCTGAATCGAAAGGGTGGTTCTAAAGAATCGTAGGGTTATGAATAGGTTTCCTTTTTCTCCATTTCATTTCTTTTCGAGATAATCGAAATAACCCGGAATAGATTTCCCAGGATTCATCGCGGAAGCAGACAATAGCGACCCAGGTGCCGTTGTTCTTGGTAGAAAAACCGGGAAAGAGATGGTGAAAAGAAGCGGGACGCTATTCAAGTGCCTGAAAAGGCCCGGTCGGAACGACCCGTTCATCTGCCCCGTTATTCGGACCTTCCCTCCAGAGACTGTTTTCGTTATTCTTTATTCAAAACGGGTTCCCCCGAGCGTTTATTATTCAATAGCCCCTGCTTGGTCTTTTTCTGCACGGATTCCAGTGCCAGTCTCCTGGAATAATTTCTGCCCGGAGGGAATCCTGAAACCAGAATGGGAAGGATGTGGTAAGTATATGAGCCCTGCTAGAAACATAAAGATTCAAAGGAGCCTGGAATATTTAAGGTTTCTGAGTGTTGTGTAGTAGAAAGATGGTCTGAGTTTTTCAATGATTTGATAAGAATTTCTTCATTATATTTAATATAATTCTATAAATAACTAGCTTTACCCGGCCAGGCGCTGCTGTGGCTTAGCTTGGCAAAATGAAAAAGAAAGAAAATAGAAAGCACATATGAGTAGATTAGTAGCAAAGGACATCTGTCATTTTTAAAAAGTTGGGGAACAAATTTGTCTGTAAAATGGCTTCAATTTAAACAAATTCTAATGGTTTTTTTTCTCATGATTCAAATTGAACAGTCGTAATCATCTCAGTAAATACTCCGTCATTCATAATCATCAGAAACAGTCTGAGTTGAACTTATAAAACTAAATAAAAAAATTAATTAAAAAAACGTATAATAGTATTGACCTAGAATAGAATAGAATAGAAAATTAAACTTTATTCTGGGACTAAGTCCCTTTAGAATAACAATGATGAGTTAATACAAAGTAAAGTACAAATCTGGCCAAAAACTAACTTATAAAAATTTTAATATTATATAAATTATTTAAAAATCATGTAACCAGTAAAAAATAAAAAATAAAATATATATACAAATGAACATAAAATCTTCTTAAAATTACTTAATTGTTATGAAAAAAAAAAAAAAAAGAGAAATTACATATTTATATATACATAACTACACAATTTATAAACAATAGGCTATCTAATAGAAAACTAACTTAATACAAAATGTAATAATATCTACAGTGGTTTATATAATAATATGCAGACACTAAGATAAAATAAAATCTTAGGATACTTGTGGTGTAATGGAAAAAAAAAAAGTAAAATAAATAAAAGGAACTATTTATACGTACATTCTCATATTGGCACACATAAAGACAAAAATATAAAATATAAGCATATATACCCGAAAGAAAAAGCACAACCTCAGGAGAAGAGAAAAATACATAAATAGTAAAAATAATAGTCAAACTAGGTGACAAAGATCATTGCTGTTTTATGTTAAAACTTAAACAGTAGGCACCACTATTTACTTCACGCAAATTCAGTTCATAAATGAAATTTATGGTGGTAAATCTTCTGTTTGGGATGTAAGGAGGTATTGGAAAAGGAGGTATTTGAAAGTTGACTGGGAAGAGGCATGACGGATGTTATGTGGCAAAGAATTCCAGTAGGAGGATCTATAGAAATAGAAATAGAAATTCTTCAAATGATAATTTCAATTACTGTAGTAATTATAAAATTTTTGATTAATCAATAAAAAAAATAAATAAAAAATGCTTTGCGACGTTCAGTAGTGAGGAAGCAAAAGGAAACGGCCTTTTCTGAAGAGAAAGCAGTAAATTTTAAAACTCAATAACTCTGCAACGAACCGTCCAATTTCGATAACCTTTTTTTATTTTGTCAGCGATTCAAAAATCTTTCAAATAAATGTCGTTATTATCAGTCAAAAATTGTGTACTTTTTTAGTTATCGTCAAATAAAATATTGAATTCATCGTAACATTCATCAGCTTGTTTTCGGGCAAGTATGTTATGGACATAAATTAAAAGGGTTTCAAGGGAAGATTTTAGCCAAGTTTCGTTAAAATCGGTAAAGCCGTTTTGGCGCTACAGTTTACAGCGACACATTTTTTGCCAGAAACCTTCCCAGGAGTGTACGGAACAACTTCTCAAAGTTTCATGGCGACCGGTTGAATGGTTTAGTAATGCACTAAGGACAAACAGACGGACAGACAGATATACATTCATATATATATATATATATATATATATATATATATATATATATATATATATATATATATACATATACCGTGTTACCTGGATATAAGGAATCCTGATATAGACTTTAATTGGATCACACAAGTCAGATCAATACCTGATCATTATGGCTGTAAAGAAGAGCTCGATAAAGTATACCCAACTGAATTATTAAAATACAGCCATGAAATATTGGAAAAGCTAAAAAACCATAACTTATCCAAGGACATCTATTTATCCATAAATTCCAACAACAATCCGATATATAGAACTATTTCCAGCTTCAATATTTCCAGCCCAGAGTCCTATTTGATGTATAGAGCTAACATGAAAAAGCTAAGATCAATAAGTCAGTTAAGGGTTTCAAATTCCGAATTAATTAAGCTCTATACGAAAAACAAAAGTTTCTACTTCAAAGCCCAGGAAACCTGCACTTTCTGTAACCGATTCATTACTAACAGCCTGTTCCATATCCTTCTGTACTGTGAAAAGCTAACAGACGACAGACACAAACATTTACGAGCATTTCTCTCTGCGCCAAGTGATATAAACAAGATACAAGACATACTTCGAATCGATAACATAGAGAAACTTATTAAAATTTACTGGTTCATAATGCCAGCGTGCAATTCAGTGGATTCCTTAAGCTGTGATGCTCTGATGTTGTTGGTCAGTTCAATTAATTGTTTGTTTCTTTTTTTTTTGGTTTTATTGATAATGTGGATAGAAGTTAATTAGAATGTAATGAAGTATTATTGTTATTGTTTTTTATAATAAGTCAATGTACAGTTATGATAAACTAGACTCATGTAGGTGAAATAAAGTTATTCATATATGTATGTTTTGTACAAGATTGTAAAATAATCTTTAACAAATAAATTCAATTCTATTCCGTGTTACCTTTGTACAGGGATAACTTACTCGTTATTTATGCATTTGTGAAAATAACTTTGTAGTGCATTGTTTCTTCGAGCACATGCAGTTTTTTAATATCCAAAATTAAGATTTTTAAATGAATTTTTGAAAATATATAAAAGAACACTAAATGTCAAAATGTTGAACACACTTCAAAAATTGTTATCCCTACCCTCCCATCTTTTCAAATTACCCGTAAAACAGTATTAAAATAATCTATCACTTAAATGAAGTTAATCAGCAGCCTGCTTGTATTTTGGTTCTCAAGTCAAAAATATATACTTTTTCTTTTTCAAGTTAATGTTGAGGCCCGTAAAAATGTTAGACATGCTCTCTGATAAAAATAAATAAGACTCACTTTAATACTTGGTGGAGTTTCCACCACCATTTATTTCTTTTTTATCTATTTATTGAATAATAATACAATCAGCCACTGGAGGGCTATAAGTATTAGGGCTAAGAGTTCTCATTCAAACAATATATACAAATAATAGAGAAATAAATATAAATATAAAAAGTAAATAAATAATACTGATGAAGAAAGAAAATAAAAGAAAAAAAAAAACAATAACATAAAAAGAAACTTATAAACACAATCATACCTATATACAATATATACATTCGCCCAAGAATCTCCGAGCCAGGCTTTTTCCCCCACATGTGGAAGGCAAAGCAAGACTCCAGGAGATTCCAGTCCCACTATTCCAGCCGCAACACTGGTATTAGAAGCCAATGGAGACTGAAAGAGGGCACTAGAGCCACAGACGCGCGGGACATGAGTGGAGAAGCTGGCCATTGCCAGGACTCCAGAAGCATATTTACAAGAGATCTCTGGGCCACTGCCGTTTTAACCTTCGTGGAGGATTGTAGGGCTGAAGGGAGCGGGATAGGGATTGAGCTAGAGGATTTGGATGATGGATAAGGTTTTGGTGAAAGTTTGAGAATCTGGTTGGGATGATGTCGAGGACAAATGGGATGTTAAGGTCATGGTGTAGGGTCTTGTTTGTGACATAATATGGGGCATTGACTATTGTTCTAAGTACTTTGGACTGGAAGGATTGGATGCGTTTGATATTCGAATGTTTAGCAGTTCCCCACAGTTCAAGTCCGTAGGTCCAGATAGGTTTCAGTATGGTCTTGTAGATTAAAAGTTTATTTTCAATCGAAAGATGGGATGTCCTACTTAGTAATCTATACAGCTGGCCATATCGTCGGTTAAGTTCTTGTCTTTTAAGTCTGGTATGTGGGTTCCAAGTTAGTCTTTTGTCAAGAAGGAAGCCAAGGTAACGGACTGTGTCTGAGTAGGGAAGTGGAATTGAATTAAAAAGGATTGACGGACAGGATCTGCGTCGCAGGGTAAAAGTGATATGTTTGCATTTTGATTCATTGATTTTGATGCGCCAGTTGTTGCACCACTGCTCAATCAAAGAGAGGTGAGATTGTAGGTTTAGAGATGCTATTTGAGGATCTGAGTGGGAAGATAGAATGGCAGTATCATCAGCAAATGTAGCTAGAAATGTATCGGGATTGGAAGGGATATCGGAAGTGAAGAGGATATAGAGAACTGGGCCCAAGACACTGCCTTGTGGAACACCAGCCTCAACTGGATAGTAAGTGGAGAATGCGGTGTCACAACGGACTTGAAAGGAACGATTTGAGAGGTAGGATTTGAGGACTAGGTATAAGGATTGGGGTAAATGGGTTTTGAGCTTGAAAAGCAAGCCATCGTGCCACACCCGGTCGAAAGCTTGTGCTACGTCCAGAAAGGCACCAGTGCAATAGTGCTTGTTTTCAAGTGCAGAGGATATATGGTCCACAACACGAAGGCCTTGTTGGACAGTGGAATGTCTTGAGCGGAATCCAAACTGATGAGAAGGGATGTTGTGGGATTCGATTATGGGTAGGATGCGTTTGAGAAGGATTTTCTCAAAGATTTTTGAGAGGATCGGGAGTAAGCTTATCGGTCTATAGGATGATGTGTTATTAACAGGTTTACCTGGTTTTGGAAACAGGATGATTATGGAATGTTTCCACACCAAAGGAAAGTTGGTTGTGCGAAGGATGCAGTTGTATAGATAGGTAAGGAATATGATTGCTTTTTTGGGAAGTTGTCTGAGGATTTGTGAAGTGAGGAGATCATATCCAGGGGATTTTCGGGGTTTTAATTTGTTTATAAGGAATTTGACCTCAGAGGGGTTAACAGGTTTTGGAGGTAGAGAGAGAGGAATTGGTGAAGAGAGGAATTCTTCAACTTCAGCAGTGTGGCTGGGATGGAGTTCGGGGTGAGGGGTGAATGTGTAGGATAAATGTTTAGCAAACTCCTCTGCTCTATTCGCATCTGACGAAGCCCAGGAACCATCATCACGGCGAAGTGGATGGGAAATGGACTGGAATTTAAGGATTTTTTTGGTTACGTTCCAGAGGGATTTATCACTAGCGGATAATGAGGAGAGGTAGGAATTGTAGGATTGGGTTTTAAAAGTTTCCAGTTTCTTTTTTACCTGTTTGGAATAATAATTATACGATTTCCGGTCATCAGGATGCCTAGTTCTTTGCCAAAGGGTCCTAGAGCAACGTTTGCTATGGATTAGGTCCAATAGATCTTGAGGTAAAGGATTTATGTTATGGTATTTTTTGGGACGATCAGGTGAGGATGCAGTCCAAGCTGCTTGCTGGATCAGGGTAGTGAAGGAATGCACTGCATCGTCGAGGTCTTCAGGTGTTTTTAAGGAAACTCTGAGGTCAATATTATCTTCCAGTATTTGACGGAAAAGGTTCCAGTTAACTGGCCCCCTGATAAATGAAGGTGGGGATGATTTGGGAATGGGAGATGTGGAAACGGTTAGGACTAGAGGACTATGGTCTGAGGAAAGATCATCAAACCTTGAAATAGAACAGTGTAGTGATCCTAGACCTTTGTGGAGGAAAAAGTCTAGAAGGTCGGGATTGCGGTTGGGATCTGTTGGCCAGTATGTGGGTGTATTAGGTGAAAGGATGTTGCTGCGATGGGAATTAAGTGCAGATAGCAATGTTCGGCCTCGGGAATTTGTGGATCTGGCTCCCCATTGCTGGTGTTTTGCATTTAGATCTGCACCTAGGAGGAAGTGGTGTCCTAAGGAATTCAGGAAGGAAATTATTTGGGATTCGGAAATGGGTGTTTTAGGTGGGGAATATGCCGCAACTAGTGTTATTGGGTAAAGGGGTGTTTGGATTATTACGGCTGTGGATTGTAGGAAATTATGGCTTGGTAAGGGAAACAAATGATGGGAAACGGATCGATGGATAATTATGGCAGTGCCACCATGTGCTGTTCCATCAGGATGGTCGGTTCGATAAATATTGTAGCCGGGCACGTTGATTTGTCGTTTGTTGGTTAGTCGAGTTTCAGTTATTAGTGCTATGTCGATGTTTTTGTCATGTAATAAGATTGTCAGTTCGTTGATGTGGTTCCGAATACCATTCGCATTCCAGAGGAGAATGGAGAGGAATTTGGTTGAGGACATTTATGGATTTCTTGGCAGTGGAATGAGGTTGGATATAACATTGGTAAGTAGCGAAATAAGGGGGGTAATGAGAGATCTAAATTCGGAAAGGAAAGATGTCAATAGGCTTGTGAGGTCAGTGGAATTGGAAGGAGGAGGAATGAATGTGTGAGTATTTAACCTACGTTCAGGGATGGAGGGATATGGGTCTTGAGGTTGATGTGTGAATTCTTGAGGTTTAGATTCTTGTGGCAGGGCCTGAGATTGAGTGTTTACAGTGTCTCCTTTGAACATCTGAGCATAGGACACTCTTCCGTTCACTGTTCTATAGGGGTGTCTTGGGGGCCTGGATGTCCCTTCTTCTCTAGGCGTTGCGTACATTCGTGTTTTCAAATCTTTGTAAGTTTGACAACCCTTGTAGTTGGCTGGGTGTCCTTGGTGGCATAAAGCGCATACTGCAGGTGAAGTTCTAGACTTCCTACAGTCCTCTGTTTTGTGTTGCTCACCACACCTCACACATCTAGGAATGTGATGACAATACCGTTTCGTATGGCCATAAGCCTGGCAGTTATGGCATTGAACGATGTCGCGCTTGCTGTAGGGCTTTTCTACAACAACGCTTGTATAATAAAGGCGTGTGACCTTGTAGATGTTTTCGACATCAGGTGTTCGGTCAAGGTCAACGAAGAATAGTGGAAGAGGTATTTTATTTTTTATTCCAGGCTGTTCTCTATCCTCCTTAAATATGTTCACTATCTGGCGAACATGGAATCCCATACCCGTGAGCTCTTCTTTTATAGCATCTGTTGGCGTAGATGGGTGCAGTCTTCTGATAACGACCCTGAGCGCCCTCTCTTGACGCAGTTGATAAGTGTGGTAATCAGCCTTGGTGTCAGATAAATATTTTATGATTTTTCTATAGGTTTCTGGAGTGTCGGGCATTAACTTAGTGTCATTGGTGCGGCTTTGGCATAAAAATTTTCCTGAACCTACCAGATTATTCAATTGATTACACATCAATTGAAAATTTTTAATATTTCTAACAAATATTGGTGGGGGTTTGGGTTCTCTGGGGATGGATGCTGCTTCCATTTGTTCGTTGTTTATATTTGAAAGCACTTCAAATGGATTCGAAGTGAAAAACGGCGATTCTTCACCCATAGCTTGAGTTGTCTCATAATTATTGGGTTGTTGTGAGGAGCCAGGTTGGGGTTCCACTTCTTCTATGGAGCTCCCTGGTGTGGCTGGAGGAGTGTTTCTTTTCGAATGCCTTGTCTTTTTTTAAATGGCAGAACAAATAGAAGTATCCAGGCTCCTGGACCTAGGGTTTTTGCCATTACTCGACATTACCATGTTATAATATCGCATTTCATATTTATTTTTAAAAGAAAAATTGATAAAAGTGAAGAGAGGAAAAAAAAAAAAATTTTATTGAACACGAAAATATAGACGCGCTCTTGGAGAGCACAGATCTGCCTCCGACGGAGGGATCTAGCCCACTGGTATTAACGACTGTTGCAGCTTATGGCTGGCCGTTATCTAACTAACCTAAGGTCTATTTACACTGTTCACTCTTGTGTTGTAAATAAGTGATTACTCACCTTATTTTTTTTGTCCAGTATAAACGTAATTGTTAATGTAACTGATAACACTAATTGTTCACATTAAACTTGTATACTGCCACTGATAAATGAGATTTTTATAAGAGACGACCTGACGTATGTTTAACTAGGGCTAACGCATGCGCAGAACTCACCATTTATTAATTCAAAAATTCTGTTTGGTAAAGAATCGTACAATTGTTTGATTGTTTCTTGAGGTAATTGTTCTCATGGTGCCAGAATTGCAGATTTTTAACTGTTTTTGTTGTTGATAGAGATATATTATTGATGTTTTTATATTTATCATGAATACAGTTGTCAATTCCTTTATTTAACATAAATACACTTTTCATTTAGCCTTCGGTCTTAGGACCGGGAAGGGCAGACGCTTAGCAATCCAGTAGCTTAATATATGTGCTAGTGGACGGTGCTGAGACTGTCGGTGTGTCCCTGGCCTCAAGTATCGAGGCTCTATTTTAAAAGTAATGAAATGTAAATATTTTTTTATTATCCTGGGACTGTTGTTCCTTTAGGACATATTATAGATAAAGAATAAATGTGTGGCCATACATAAAATTAATTATTTACAGTTCTTATTAAGATTAAGATATCGGAAAAAGAATAAAAAACGTGGGAAAATAAAATTGCATAAGCAAAGAAAATTACTTCTGGAGGAACTTTAAAAAGTTCGCTTATCTACATTTCATAATTAATCGGGTTGGAAAAGGAATAGGTGGTTAAAAAGGAGAGATTTAAATGAGGAAACTGATTGTACATGTCGGATATCGGGAAGGATGGTATTCCAGAAGGAGACGGCTTGAATTATAAAGGACTTGTCAAACGCTGCAGTTCGGTGGGGAGGTGGATAGAGGTCGGAGGTATGAGATCTAGTGTTACGGGATCGAATGGAATATTTGAATTGTAGGCTGTAAAAAATATAGAAAGAGTTCTGATGACTTGGTATAGGAAGGTAGCAAAGAAGTACAGACGGCAGTTGGATTGATAGAGCTTCAACTTGGTGTAATACTGGGTTATATGCGTGTCCTTTGAGATTCCGAAAACAAAACGAGAGTCCGCCGTACACCAGACAGCCATAGTCGAAGTAGGGGAACACATGGGAGGAAACTCGGAGTCGACGGGATTTATATGGAGGGAGATATCGGAGGTGGTTAAATTAAAATTAAAAGTAGGCTAAAATTTTGAAATAATTGTTATTAGAAACATATGGAAGCATAATTGTGTATCGATTCAGCAATTTGTTGTTCTAGCTTTGAAGAGGATCTCATCGATAACTTAAAAAAAAGCCAAAAAAAAAAAACAAAAATGGGATTGAAACGTCGAATAAACACAGAAGCAATGAACATTTCCCCTGGCTGATATATTAACTTTATTATTTTTTAAAGGTATTTATTTGTTCTAACATTTTATTTTTTTTTAATAATTTAGAGAATCCCATGATCGAGGTATTATTTGGTTTTATTACTTTTATTGTATTTCCAGTCAGCGTTTAAAAATAGGCCCTAGCAAAGCAATTTGTACAAATATTTTGGTATATTATGTTAAGCTGAATATTGCAATCGATCAAGAAAAAATATTAATTCCTTCCTCACATAATACACAATACATACTTGTTTCCATATTGTTTTCCTATTTATTCATGAAACAAAATTTTCTGCGAATTATTCGCACGGGCCAACTAGTATTTTATTAATAGCATATTTATACAAATTTATAACATGTTGGATATAACAAAGTAACACAAATAATATAGTTTATTGAATAATTAATAAGTGACCTTATTTCCAATTAAATAATTATGTTTAAATTTAATACTCAAAGGTCGATTAAAGAAAAGTTATATATATATATATATGAAGAGAAAAATATACCTCATTAATATATCAGAATATATTTAGTTTTCAATCAGTTCCTGTATATTGAACTCTTAAATTCAATATACAGTATCCATTAGATTAAATATTAGTATCCATTATATGAAACCGACGAGTGAATAAAGTGAATTGCATCCTCGTTTTTGTTCAAGTTGAAGTGTCGGTACTCCTGAGGGCTTGAAATGAAAAAGAAATGTCCTTTCTATTGGATAAATTAAACCGCGCCTTTCTCCGTGAAATTAAACCTAACAACCGGCTAAGAGGAAAAGGAAAAATTAGTAGATGGCACTCTAATAAAGGTTCTACAGCTGCGACCCCTACAGGTTTATAATAGAACTTCTTTTAAAAAATCTTTTCCAATGTTTGCAATCCCAGCTGCAGCTATTTTATGGTATTTTTATTTTTGATTGATTATTTGTTTATTGATAAATATTACAATCTGTCTCAATAGAGGACATTTATAATAGAGTTCTGAGGGCACATTCACACCATAAGTTTTTTATTTTTTAAAATGTATTTATTACAATTATATCACTATTACTATTGTCCTTGAATGTGACAGATTGTAATATATCTCAATAGAGAAGTTTAAAAATTTATTACATTAAACGTTCCACTCCAAATAGTACCAAGAACTACCATAAACATTGTTTCAAGGAAATATAATAATAATAATAATACTTTATTTATTGTGGGACGAGTCCCTTTAAAATAATGCGGAAAGACTTATGGGCTAAGGAGCCTCAGAGATACATAAATGAAAATACAGAGTAATTAAACAGTCATAGTAAAAAAATGATAAGTTTCTTTCTAATTTTAATCAGTTAATAATAAAAATAAAAAATTGAAAAAAAATTATGAAGTAAAAATAATGAAGAACGAACTAATAATTTATATACATATTTACATTACTATCTTTTTACAATTTCATGGGGATTGGATGGATAAGAAATGATTGAACAGGCGGGGTTTAAAGGTAGGAAGGGTATTAGATTGACGACTGTGAGAAGGGTTTTAACAGATTATGTATAAATTTTAACAGCAAAATTATTTTTTTCAAAAAATGTATCCATGGAGACTAAAACAAAAAAGAAATTATTCAAAATGTCCCCCTTTTGCTTTAACACAGGCATTTAATCTCCGTGACCAGTCATCAATTGAATCACGCAGCATTTTTAGAGGAAAGCGCTCAACTGCTCGGACCAGAGATTGTTTCAGGCTTTTCGAGTTAGGATTTTCTCTGTGGTATGCTCTTCAGCAGTTGGTATTCTCTTCAGTTTGGACCAAAGCCGATAATCTAGTGGGTTGAGATCAGGGCTTCCTGAGGGCCAATCCGAAACTTCTGATTTGACCTGACCTTGTGAGCTGGAGCGGAATCCTGCTGTAGACCCCAATGGCTTTCAGCAAAAAGAGTAACATTTAGAGGCTTGACAACAGGTTTCAAAATATCGTCCTGATAGCTTTTAGCGGCTGTTTTAACTCCTTTTTCACAAAAATGGAGGTCTGAGGTGCCATCAAACCATCACTGAGGAAGGGTGATATGACCTCTTTCTAATCTTCCAATGACTTCCTGGCCTTCTTTAGAGCTGTGTGTGTACACACTACAATTTTGGCGATTAAATTTTTCTTAAATTTTAAAAATTTTCTCATCGCTAAACAAAATCTTTCGATGAAGACCATTGGTGTAACGGCCAAGGAGCACTTTGCATCTATCCACTCTAATTTGTTTTAGGGAAGTGGTTAGCCTTTGTCCCGTCATTCTTCGAAATGCACCCATCCTAAGGTCTCTTTTTATTATACGAGACATTGATCTGACAGAGATTCTCATTTCCCGAGTCATGATTTGTTGTTTTCCAAAGGGATTTATTCTGAATTGAGCACCCACTTTTCGTACTGTATTTGGCGTTCTCACAGTGCGATCGAGGTCTGACTCGTACAGATGAAGTACGGAACACATCCCTTGCTAACGATATACTTTTGACTTGAGAACAAAAATACAAGCAGCCTGCTGATTAACTTCAGGTGAGTGATAGATTATTTTAATACTGTTTTACGGGTAATTTGAAAAAATGAGAGGGGAGAGATAAAAATTTTTGAAGTGTGTCTAACATTTTGACAGTGAGTGTACTTTGATATATTTTTAAAAATTGATTTAAAATTCTTAATTCTGGATATTGAAAAACTGCATGTGCTCGAAGAAACTGTGCTCTACAAAGTTATTTTAACAAACGCTGGTTAGATTTTTATTTTTGAGATATCTTAATCCATATGCAAAAGTACTTCAATTAGTCGACTTCAGCCGACTTTAACCGAATGTTAGACAGCTGAGATCTATTTCACACTCCACAAAAAAAGAATGCAAAACGCGCCTAAAGAAGTTTTTCTCATCAAAAAATGGACATTTTATCCTTAACCTCTGGGGTACAGAATTTAAAAATTAATATTTTCCAAGAAATTTTTTTAAGAGTTCTAAAAGTTTCTTTATAAGTTTCATTAAACAAGATCTATTTATTTCTAAGAGAGGGAGTATATCCCTTCAATCTTTTCTTTATCGCTTCCTGATTGGCCAGCCGAGAAGAACAATAGGCCAATCTATAGCCTGCACGAACAATGACTGACCAATGACAAAGAAGTCACAAAGCCCCGGACCAATGAAACGCCCCATCTGCTAACCCGTCAACTCAATTACCGCTCACCAAAGCTTAGAACAATGGCGGCCAAGTTTAGCCCCAACCTCTGGCTCGCAATCTCTTCCCAACTTATTACCCAGCCAACTTCCCCTTCCTTGATCCAGGATTCTATCTCCGGGTCCCTAATCAGCTCCTTTGATACATTCTTCACTTCTAAAGTTCTAATTAACCGATTCCAGGATACAATGTATATTTTAAATACCTAAGTCGACATTAACTTCTAAAATCTTAAATATATAAGTACTAGCTATACCCATGTTTTAGCAATCAAGTGGGACAAATGTCAAAACAGATATTTAGGATAAATACTTCACTAGCTGACATGCTTGGGGAATTTTTTTAGAACTTGTGAAAAAACCTATATATTATTTCTAAAAGGCGTTTTTTGTCGGTACGCCATAACTTTGTCAATTCTTCATCAAATACATTTTAAAGATATTCTTCTCCTTCACATGTGAAAAATAGTCCTATCTCCTCAAAATTTATGGAAAAAAAGTTATGAAGGAAAAGAAACTTTATTCACGAATAACTCAAAATAATGCATTTTTTCTTGATTGTACCCATAATAATTAGAATGATTTCTAAATTACATACAAAACAAAAAAAAAATGTTAAAATCAATTAGAAATATGTAAAATTTAAGCAATTTGTATTTACGGAAGGAATAAAGTTTGTTGAAATATTTTTTTAAGGAGTAAGAGAGTTGAGATTTGTATTTCGCAGCTTGAAAGACCCTCTATATAAAAAAAAATGTTTGCTACTTATTTGACATAAGGGAGGAGCCCTTTTATATATTTGACCTCTGATATTTTTTCGAAAATAACGAAAAGTGTTATAACTTCAATATTCTTTCACATATAGACACGAACTTTTGCAGGGATATAGGGCCTTATAAACTACAGGAAAAGACACAAACTTTACCTTTCTAAATAATTTAGAACTCAAGTTATAAAATAAAAACCTGTTAGGAGTTTTTATTTATTTACTCCTTATAGACATGTTAAATCAAAAAGTTATTTATACGGTCTTGAAGAGCGATAATTCAGCTTTCCAACGGTTGTAGAAACATTGAATTATGATAAAATTCTGAGGAGTTATGAATGATTTAGTTAAAGGCAGGCAAAAACATCATAATGAGAAATGAAGTCTTTGCCATGACGATTATATCAGCACAGCTCTTCTATCCTATATATTATTTCTAAAAGGTGTTTTTTTGTCGGTACGCTCTAACTTCGTCAATTCTTCATCAAATCCAATGATTGACCAATCATTTTGAAGATATTCTTCTCCTTCACATGCGAAAAATAGTCCTATCTCCTCGAAATTTCTGGAAAAAAAGTTATGAAGGAAATGAAACTTTTTTCGCGAATAACTCAAAAAGTATGCATTTTCTGGATTGTACTAAAAAAAAAAAAATCGGACAATTATTAACAAAGATACATTCCATTAGTTTTGATATACTTAATAATGTCTTCCTATTTAAAGATATTGCATGTAGGAGTAGAATAGTCTACTACATTTTTCCTGGCTGATATATTAACTTTTTTATTTCTTAAAGGTATTTGTTTGTTCTTACATTTCATTTTTTTAATAATTCACAAAATCCCATGATCGAGGTATTATTTGGTTTTATTAATTTTATTGTCTTTCCAGTCAGCGTTTAAAAATAGGTCCTAGCAAAGCAATTTGTACAAATATTTTGGTTTATTATGTTAGATGGAATATTGTAATCAACCAGAGAAAAAATATTAATTCCTTCCTTACATAATACATAGGAATTACTTAATTCCATATTGTTTTCCTATTTCTTCACTAAACAAAATGTTCTGCGAATTATTCGCACGGGCCAACTAGTATATTATTAATAGCATATTTATACAAATTTATAACACAGTAGATAAAAAAAAGTAAAACAAATAATAAAAACTATTTAATATTCAATAAATAATTTGGTAATTATTTAGATGTCAGCCGCTCGGGTCACGCTTGGTTCACAATCACTTTGGTCACACTTGTTCTTGAAACGCCGAAAACACTATTTCGGATCAACCCGTATGCATTCGTCACTCCATGAACAAGTGTGACCGAAGTGATTGTGAACCAGGTTTAACCATTGCGGTTATCATCAATATAATTATTATCGATTCTTAATATAAGCACATATTCTACAAATTTATAAATTATAATGCATTTGATGAAATTATTTTATTGTTATGTAATCCCACTACTTCAAACTTTATACTTAACTTGTCTGTACATGTTTTAACATTACATGTCCTCCTCAGAATATATAGTCCAAGCTGTGTAGTTGTGTAATTCGCAATAATTATTGAAGCTATTCCTTACAAAACGAGTTCGTCTTCTGTTGAATTACGGGTTTGAATTATGTTTGAAACAAAAGCATAAGTTTCTATTGGAAATATGCAATAAGTGCTAGTATGATTTTAAAATAAATAAATACTGTCAGTTAAAAGTAATCTATTATTAATTTAGGTTCTCATTATATTCTTTGTCATTATAAATTCAATACAAGCGATAAAATAATTTTATTTTTAAATAAACCCACTACTTTGAACGAGACCTGAGCAAAATGTATTTTAAATATTATTCTAAAATACAATGTTTAAAATATTATTTATTTTAAAGAAAAGATGTATTTTAATTAAAAAATATTGAAATCGTTTTCAGAAAATGTATTTGGAATAAAAAATACTAAAAGTATTTTGTGTTTTATTACAAAAAAAAAATAAAAAAATAAGGATTCAAAATATTTTCTGGTGAAGGATCTGGATAGAATATAGGAATTTACTCTATTTGCTAATTTATTGTGTGTATTTGAAATAAAAAATAAAATAAGCTTTTTGTATTTTAGTATCTTGGAAATCAAATACAAATACTTGTTTTTATTTTGTATTTTAAAAAGAAAATTCAGTTAAATAATAACAACAACCAACATATAAATTTCAGTTCTTATAACACGAAAACATTATTTTATTTAATATTTTAAAATAATCTATTTGAAATACTGCCCAGCTGCTTTGAACTTTAGGCCCTACCTGTCTATGCAAGTTCGAACAATGTACTTCGTTCTCAGTTGTGTACCAGCTCTGTACCGAAGAACTTCGCAGCAATTATTCCTTACAAAACAATAAGTCCACTTTACATAATTCAAAATCGTAATTCATTAGGATTTTGAATTATGTAAAGTGAAAGCAGAAGTTTCTTGGCAACTGATATGATTTTTAAATAAATGAAATATACTAGTTAGAATCAATATATTATTAATTTACTCTCTTATTATAGTGTATTGTATACCGCAACAATTATTAAAGTTATTCCTTATAAAAGAGATTTAAAATCTCTTAAGGAATTGCAATTTTAAACTATCTGAGAAACAAACGCTCTAGTTTCCTTGCAGTTTAAAGTTAGGTGCTGATATATTTTAAAATAAATAATAGTAATTGTTAAATTAATCTATTATGAACGTAAGATCATACAAGAATTCTAGATAAATGTTTAAAAATAGGACCATTATGTATTGAAATATAAATAAAATTAATTATAACACTGAAAATAGACTAAGTTTTTGATGTTTAGGTTATAAAATTGTTTAAAATTGATCAACAGAATCGTTACCAGAATTTATTAGTCAATTTTATTTCTTTAATTTGTAAACAAAGTTTCTATAAAATGTTGATAAATAATTTCATAAAATAATTAATGGCCACTATTAAATATTTACTGAATTAGACAATTAAAGAGTGTTGATACATTTATACATTGTACTACTTTGATTATTTTATAAAGATCTTATTGAAACTTCAGGAGGCTCTTCGATATCCTTTTTATGTTAATTCGATCTATTCATCTGGCTTCTAATATACTTTATTATTGTATAATAAGCTAAAAAAAAAAAACTGGTGCGCGCAACACAAAACTTTGACTGACCCCTCTAATTTGAATAGAAATTATTTTCTGGCAATGTTGGGGTATTATAATTTTTTGAAGTGCATTTAAAATGGAGCTAAAGCTCAAAGCTTTCAGATAACAAATAACTAAGGCCAATAAAATTACAAAAAGACTATGTATTATATCGACGGTAGGCAATAAAAATGTAGTTTTATAAACCACATAACTTCAGTCTCTGAGCCTTTCAGTTGACAGAATGACTAACTCCAATTTCAACATTTTTGAGTATATCATTTTAGTGATATTTTTCGTTGGAAAAGTTATATTTATATAGAGAATGAGCAAGTTGATTCCAGAGTAGGTGATTGCAGTGTTGAAATATAGAACTGTGAATAAAGGTATACATTTTGCCATTAGAAACATCACTAAAATTAATAATAAATGCTGAAATTGGAGTTAGCCATTCTGTCAAAGGGCTCATATATGCGAATAGAAATGTGAAAGTACATCTGAATATTTCACCTGTAAATGATTATGGATTGTAGGTCTATTAGTTATTAAACTGCTATTTTCCATTATAAAGTTTACTAAAATGAAATTACGAGATTTTCATTGCCTTGCCATGGATAGGTCAAAGGTGGATAATGTTGGGATTTCACAAAGGGAAAATTCATCAAATTATTCACTAATTTAATTTTTTAAAAAGGTTACTTCATGATTTTATGGAATAAACAGCCAATAGATACCTAATTATTTAAATAAAATATAATATCTAGAGTTATCAAACTACAGTAAATGTATTCAAGATTAGAAGCATATCCATGAAATATTTTTATATTTCACTTCTTCTTTTACACAAGTAAAATGAAATAGTATTTTAAGCATTGGGTTGATTCGGTGGATTTTAAATACTTTTTTTCAAACTTAGGAAAAAATTTAGAAAAGTTTAGTAAGAAAATTTCATTTAATTTCCTTGGAAACATATGATTTTCGTTAAATTAATTTTCGTTTTCTGAAATTATAATTTATATTTTTTTGATATTATTTTTTTAAAAATACTCTGCTTTCCAACGATATACATTATGACTGTTATTTCCGGAGATTCATTTTCAACCTGGATAAGCATTTTTCTTTTTTTCTCCAGTTTTCAATTATCATATTCTTTCGAACTTCATGTCTTCATAGCTATTTTTTTTAGTTACTGTTGATAAAATAGAGTAATTTTTTATGAATAATCCATATTAAAGTTACTACTTTACATAAATGAACATTCGGCATTTAAGCCCTGTAAAGTAACATCAATGGGGATAAGACCTGATTGATATTAAATACCACTTAATTATACAATGATACATCGAGATTAATCAAAATCGTTATAGCTGTTTTTGGTAAAATTGTAAAAATGTGTTTCACCGTTGATATAAAGTGGCACTTCTAGTTAACTGATTTAAACGAAACGTTGCTGTAATGTCCAAGCCATATAAAAACCTGAAATGTTTCGTACAGCTTTTCGGATTTGAGCTAGGCTGTTCACATACACACAGACCATTTTTCAGGATTTGGTTATTTGGACTCAGGGAACCTCAAAAAAACGTGTATTTCTCTTGAAAACTCAAATTCGAAAATTTTCACCATCTCAATACTTCCCCTTACTATATATTACATATACCGGTAAGTGGAAGTTAAAACTAAAAAAAAAAAAAACAGAAAACAATACTCTGTGGGGCATTAACAGAAAAGTACCCAGAATTTATGTAGCACCAAAAAATTATAGCGACAGATCAATTTACTTCAATTATAACCAATATTCATCATTTTTACAATTGGTGTCTTTTTAAATAAATAATTGTTTGCTCCATATGTTTTTAATTCTAATTTTACCATACTATAATTTAAAAAAAAAAAGATTTTCTGTTTTTTTTTTTACTGGTTAGGCAATAAAAAAAAGTACCGAATATTATAATTGAGTTAAAATTTCCTGAATAAAATGACGGATAATTTACAATTAAGGGTTGAGAATAGTCTGTCTTCTTTCGGACACGTTCGGGTATTTTCGGAAATCTAGGAATAGAGTGCTCTGAGTGATCTTGAAACGTACCGCCATCTTGGATAAGCCAAATGTGACTAGTACCGATACTACTTTACAAACGTTGCTCCACTTTGAAGTTTTGGACAAAGATCGGATGATCGCACATAGTGCAATAAATGGATTTCAAATATTTGAGTTCCAATATGGGATTCGGAGTATTGACAATGTTTTTGGGTAAAATCTCACTTTATTTAAATCTCGAATTAACACTTCGGTGAATTTCAAACTGGCTCTTTTTGTTTGAAATAAAGGCTTTTTAATTATCTTTAATTACATCGCAGCTTTCGACAAAAAAGAAAAACAAACCCAGATCCTTTTTATTTGAGGTTGGAACCTTTTATTGGGGCCGGTTGGGTCATCCTCGCTTACATTCGGATACACTCGGCCATTCTCGGAATTAATATTTATAGCGTGGTCATGAGATTTTACGCCATCAAGTGGAGCAGCGATTTCAGTCTGGGAGCTCTGTGCGCTATGAGAGATCTAAAAGTACATTAGTCCGTGGTACAGACTCCTTTTTATCATTTTTTTATATATCTGTAATTAGATATATTAGAGATAAAGCAATATAATTATCTCATATCATCTATAGCGGTTGGTTTAAATATTTTCATTTCCATCCCATTAAGATTTCCCATACTCTGGTAAATTCTTAGTCTCAAACAATTGCATATTGGGCAGTTGTACATGATAAAGTGTCTCTTCTTTCTTAGTTTTCTTTCTGAATCTTCATTCATGCTTTCTATTTTTTTTTTAAAATCAAATAATGCAGCACCACTACCTTTTTATTTCACTTTGGCATTTTAAAAATGAATCAAAACCTTATTAGATCAACCATACAGGAGAACTCACAACTTTGTTTGCAATACAATCATAACCTTACTATAACTAATAACACTTCATAAGATCAACACACAAGAGCCATTCATAATTCATTTCAAATTTTTAGTGACTTCTTACCACGATAACACATCATAGTCCGTGGTATAGACCCCTTTTTACCAAATTATTATCATCCGGCTGAAACTTCGTAAATAGCTCCATCTCATCGTAACCTACAACTATTTTATTTACGAAAACTCTTGGAATTGGGGCGTTTTTAATCTGGAGATCTGCAAACTTTGTCTATTTTTTTTTTAAACTTGTTTATTGAAAATATTACAATCTGTCTCAAAGAGCATGTCTAATTAGTTACTAAAAACATAAGATCATAAGATAACTTGAGCTATAAATCGAAAAAAAAACGGTGGAAGACAAAAATATTAGCCAATTTGGCCTAGATAACCTCATTATTTTGACATTTTAGAGGTTAGATAACTCTAAACGCCTCAATATTTTTGAAGACCACCTTTTTACTAGATTTTGTACTTAAATTATCTTACGATTGAAGTGGATTAGTATTTAAGAATTTTTAGTACCTAATTAAATAGAAATTTTTAATAAATAAAATAGTTGTAGGTTACGATGGGATTAAACTTTTTATGAAGTTTGAGGCGGATTTTAATAATTTGATAAAAAAGGGTCTGTACCACGCCATTAACATAATCGGTTTATTGAAAAAGTCATAACGTGGCATTTTATAACCTCAAATAATTAACAACATAGATGAATTTTCCCTTCCTGAAATCAGAAAATTATGTACTTAGTGTAACTATATATGGTAGATAAAGTGGTTGGTGTCATTTTTATGAATATATGGTGTGTTTGTAGAGATCAATAAGGTAGAAATTCACAAAAAATATACTTGAAACTTAACCTATATCAAAAATGTATTTAGTTTATTTTTTAATGAATCTACGATGTATTTAATTTACAAAAAATAAGTCTTGTACTGTGTTTTAATAAATAGATCTGTATTACTTCTTTTTTTTTAAGAAAAAATAATTTTTTAAATATTTTATAATTTATTTAAAGTGAAGTGTGATTTCGTTGACCACAATCATTTTGGCCACAATTATCTTACGATTGAAGTGGATAGCAAATCAGTATTTAGGAATTTTCAGTACTTAATTAAATAGACAAAATTTGCCAATCTCCAGATTGAAAACGTTCCAATTCAAAGAATTTTAAAATAGAATATTTGTAGGTTACGATGAGATGAAGCTAATTACGAAATTTCAGGCGGATGTTAATAATTTAATAAAAAGGGGTCAGTACCACGCCATTGACATCATTGAAAAAGTCATAACGTGCCATTTCATAACCTCAAATAATTAACAACATTGATGAATTTTCCCTTCGTTAAATCATAAAATTATGTTCTTAGTGTAAGTATATATAAATAAATAAAGTGGTTTATGTCATTTTTATGA
The DNA here is from genome assembly GCA_928085145.1 of Nezara viridula. Lineage (NCBI taxonomy): Eukaryota > Metazoa > Arthropoda > Insecta > Hemiptera > Pentatomidae > Nezara > Nezara viridula. The sequence continues at coordinate 4,576,831 of OV725080.1, forward strand.
AATTGTGGTGTTTTTGTAGAGTTAATAAGGTCGAAACAAAAAAATTATACTTGAAAGTTAACCTATTTCAAAAATGTATTTAGTGAATTTTTCAATGAACCGACAATGTATTGAATATATAAAAAATAAGTCTTGTACTGTGTTTTAAGAAATAGATCTTAATGAACTGGCTGATCGAGCTGCCAAAAAAGCCATTACTGATGGAATATCTTATCGGGGAGTACCTGTAGAGGATTTTATAACTGTCATCAAACAGAAAATGAAGACAAAATGGGAACAGATATGGTCGAATTTAACGAAAATAAATTGAGTGAGGTTTAGATTGACGTTTCCTCTTGGGCATCGTCAAATAGGAATAACCGCAGAGAGGAAGTAATTCTTACGCGCCTGCGTATAGGTCATACACGCCTTACCCATGGATACCTGATGGCCCGTGATTCTTCGCCAACATGCCAAACCTGTGGGACTCCTCTGACAGTGAAACACATTTTAACAGAATGCAGAGCTTGCGAAACATTTAGACTCTCTTGTGACTTGACAAACGATCTACATTCCATTTTACAGGACAATACTAATGAGATTGATAAACTATCATCTTTTCTGAAATGTTCTAAACTTGAGGATGCAATCTAGTTCTCGATGAAAATACGGCAATAATGACCTTAGTGGTTGAAGCCTTAAAATATATTTAAAAAAAAAATAAATAGATCTGTATTTCTTTTTTTTTTTTAATGTAAAATTATTTTTTAAATATTTTATAATTTACTTAAAGTGAAGTATGATTTCATTGACCACAGTCATATCTATCCGGCATTTTGAATATCATGTAGTAAGGGTTCTAAAAAATACACCTCAGCGATCCATTTATGACTTTGGATACAGAGCAAAGTATTTTATTTTCGAAAAAAATAAAATTTAAATAAAATAAAAACATGTGATTTAAAATTTATTTTTTTAATCTTCAACAATTAGCTCAGTGACATTAGAAAATAAACGACAGAGACTCACTGACCGGCGAATATCGTGGCGGCTTCGGCCTTGCTGTGTACATCTTGTACCATCTTCCCGTACCCTCCTCGACCCGCATCGTAGTCCCTCCTGAACTCGTCCCTCACCTGCCCCCCGCTGCGTCCCCTCCCGAACTGGCGTCCTTCCACGAAGCCCGCGTCCCAGTCGGTCCGTACGATGCGGTCATCCAGTCGAGTCCCGTTCACGTACCTCATCGCCGACTCCGCGCTCTGTCGCTCGTAGTACTCCACGAAGCAGAAGCCGCAGGGTATCTTCTTGAACTTGTGCAGCCCCATGACGATCTTCTTCACATCGCCGCACTTCGAGAACAGCTCGAACAACTGCTCTTCCGTCGTATAGAATGACAGGTTACCGACGTACAGAGTCGTCGAATTGAGTAGCGTTTCCTCCTGTTCGGTTTTGGTACCGTGAAACCTCCGGTCGCGGTAGGTGCTCAATTCAACCGAAGGGGTAACTATAGAAAGACTAACAGAAGTAAGAACATTAAGCTCACACATTCTGATGAAGACCAACAAAACATCTATCAATAAACATATGTTTCATAAATTTATAATAAAATGATTGCGGATTAATGAAAGTTAGTTTTAAAAATATACTCGCTCTAAATAATAATTATTAAATCATTATAACTTTAAATACCAACAATAGGAACTACAATAATTAAAATCTTATATTTCAGAAACACAACAATAAAAAACAATTATTGCAATTTTACGAATACTGTCATATGTTTCTATAAGGGGACCCTACACGGTCAATCGGAATTGCGCTAATGACGTTCCGAATCGTAGTGTAAGGTAGTGAATGAAGTACTGATGGTGGTGCGCTGCGGATTTCCGAACATCCGAAAATCAAAGGTTCATTCACGAGAAGTGGAGGGGGGACAGAGGTAAAAGTAGTGGGGAGACTAACCATACTACTGGATAGGTTAGGTTACCTAGGCCTCACAACCATTATAAATTTCTGATTTTCATTATAAGTAAATAGTTAAATAATTTTTTATATCTCTTGTTTATAATTTTAAACCATTTTCAACTATTTCGTTTAAATAGTCATGTGGGCAACTAATTAAAAAAAAATGAGGAAACTTCACAATTTACTTTAGAAAAAAGAAAACTTTAACGTTATGTATATTTATCAGTTCTTTTCCCATTTTCCTCAACAAATTTATTATTTTCGCAATACCTTTCCTTAATTTTTGTTAGTAGTAGACTTATATTTTACTAACTTTTGTCAAAACGATTTTCTATGAGACTAACCTTACTACGAGATAGGTTAGTTTACCTAGGTCTCGTTATTAAGTAAATAATTCCATAAAAGTAAATATTTGTTTATATCCCTAGTCTATATTATTACTAACCATTTTCAACTATTTTTTCTTTAGATAGTCAAGTAAGCAATAAATTGGAGGGAAAAAAAAGTGGAAACTTCACATAAGTAATGATCAGTAATGATTGAACGTGTAAGGGTCTTCATGATCAAAGCGATAGCGGGCAATCTTGGCACTTCTTGTGACGTTCATTCATGAATTACCGTGGAGGGTCTGCTATACAATGATTGATTTTATTAACCTTAAAACACTCCAGATGTAATTCATAAGGCGACATTACATTCATTCATTCATTCATGTATGGCACAACATCCCGTTACCGAGACTGGGCCTCCTCCAAGAGCCTCCGCCAGTTGGCTCTGTCTTCTGCTGCAGCTCTCCAGTTCCGTACACCAAGCAGGGTTCTCGCATCATAGGCCAACTTGTCCAACCATCTCGTCCTTGGCCTTCCTACCCGTCTTACGAGGTGCAGCTCCTCCATCATTATTTTTTTTGGTATTTCAAGGGTGCTCATTCTGGTCACATGCCCTGCCCACCTTAGTCTGGCCAGTTTAATATACGTGACTACGTCGATGTCTGCATAGAGAGAACTGAGCTCCCTATTTTTTCTTTTCCTCCAGACATCACCCTCCTTTACTGGACCATAAATCCTTCTGAGGACTCCTCGTTCAAACACACTCAGCTTCATCTCATCGTTTTTAGTCATCGTCCAAGCCTCTGAGCCATATGTCAAAACAGGCCGAACAAGGGTCTTGTATAGAATCAGCTTGGTCTTCTTTGAGAGGTACCTACTTCTTAAGTGTCGGGCAAGTCCAAAGACACATCTATTGGCAGCCGTGATCCTTCTTTGTATTTCTTGAGCCATGTCATTCTTGCTATTAATTTCAGACCCAAGGTATATAAAACTTTTCACTCTCTCAAACTTAAAAGAACCTACCTCAAATGGAGACATTACAAAATGCCACAAAGACAAACTATTGCTAAAAAAAAAAAAAAAAACGAAAAATAAACTCCGGACATTTAAATTGTCATATTAAAAATATATAGAATAGGATTGAAAATAATTTTATTCTGGGACGAAGTCCCTTCAGAATAACAAAAAAGTACAAAATTAAAATGGTATATCTGGCCAAATGAAAACAAACATGAAAAGTAAAGATAAAGATAAATCATAAAAAAAATATTAGTTATACATACTATATACAAAATAAAAAAAATATATATATACAAAACTCTTGTAACCTTGCCATGACACTATGTACAATGGTAAAATATAAATATATATATATAGGGATTTAATTTTTGTTAACACTACATTTTATTTTTTAAAATAAAGAAATTCGTAATGCATCTTGTGGTGAATGTTTTTTTTTTTTAATAAAATTATCAACATCCGCCTGAAACTTCGTAAATAGCTTCATCTCATCATAACCTACAAATATTTTATTCACGAAAACTCATGGAATTGGGGCGTTTTCAATTTGAAAGGAGGAGGGGCATACTTTGTCTATTTAATCAGGTATTAAAAACTTGTAAATACCCATTTGCTTTCCACCTGAATCGTAAGATAATATGAGCAAAAAATAGAGAAAATAGATGATCTTCAAAAATATTGAGCCGTTTGGCGGGACCTACACCCCAAATTCTCAAAATAACGAGGTTATGTAGGATAAATAACACCAGTTTACAGTACCGTAAACTGCGTTAAACTAGAGTGTTCTTGCGACCATATTTAACACACATTTTATAAGTTTCTCGACTCGAACACATTTAAGAGGTTTACAATACTTAGCACTGGTTGCTACCCCTGGTTGCATACCCCTTGTATTTTGATTTTTGACATAAAAATAAAAGAAAGAACTAAAATAAAATTATAATGTTGATGAAATATTTCTGTATAACAATGTTTCTTAACATTCTTCTTCTTTGTCTATTTAATAAAGCAATTAGCCTATATATTTTCCTTGAACAAGTAGCAGAGTCTTAAATATATATATATTTTTTGGCTAAAATAAGTTTTTTGAAAATGAGGTTTTTTTCAAGTGACTGATTGAATTATTATTTTTGCTCAATTATAAATATATGGAAATATATATTTCTTCTCATAGTAGTAACGTTGCCATTTCAGTGATGCTGAATTGAGAGCCTACGGTTGGATATATGACCTCTCTGACTGAATGACTAACTCCAATTTCAATATGTTTGAGTAAAATCATTTTAGTGATATTTTTTTTTTTTTAACTTTCTTTATTGAATATTAATACATTCTGCCACATTGAAGGGCATTAATAATAAGGCTACACGATTCATTCAAACAATATGTACATACAATTAATATCAATAATAAAGAAAAAGAAATATAAAAAAAATAAAATAAGTAAATTGGTATGCCTGTGTACAAAAAAAAAAAAAAAAAAAAATGAAATAATAGATAAAAGCTAGATGAAGTTAAAGTAAATAAATCACATTCACACCTATGTACAATATTTACATTCACCCAGGGGACTCTTAGTCATGCCTTATTCCTCGACGTGGAAGCCAAGGCAGGGCTCCAGGAGATCCCAGTGCTTCTCTCTCAGCCGCGTCACTGTTATTTGAAACCAGTGGAAACTGATGGAGGGAACTATAGCAACAGACGCTCTTCGTCTTGAGTGGAGAATCTGGCCATTGCCATTACTCCAATATATACATATTTACAAAAGGTCGTTGGGCCACTGCCGTTTTAACCTCCGGGGAGGATTGTAGGGATGACTTTTTTTTTTTTTTATTGAGAAAAAAAAATACATTTTGCCTCAATTAAGGGTATTGAGTATTTATGATGAATGAAGTACAATCATACCATATATACAATAAAAGAACAACAATATTATAAGAAAATAAATAAAAATAAAAATTGGAGTAACAGAATAAGTCAAACTGATATAACATTAAATAAAAACCAAAAAAAAAAAATAAAAACACATTCAAACTTATTTACAATATTTACAGTAAGCCGAGGGAGCTCCGAGTCGGACCTTTTCCCCCACCTGTGGAGGACAAGGCAAGACTCCAAGAGATCCCAGCGCTTCTCTCTCAGCCGCATCACTAGGATGGGAATCCAGTGGAGACTGAGAGAGGGCACTAAAGCCACATACGCTCATGACTGTAGGGATGACTGGAGCTAGATAGGGATTGTGCTACAGGATTTGGATGATGAGTGAGTTTCGGATGAAATTTGGAAAATTTTTCTGGGATTTGGTCAATAACAAATGGGATATGAAGGTCATTATGGAGGGTTTTGTTGGATACATAGAAGGAAGTATCGGCTATTGTTCGGAGGATTTTAGACTGCAAGGATTGAATGCGTTTGATGTTAGAAAGTTTTGCTGTTCCCTACAGTTAGTGATATTAGGAAAATTTATAATATCTATACAGAGAGTGAGTAAGTTGATTCGAGAGTAGTTGATTGCACAGTGTCGAAATATAGAACTGTGAATAAAGGTATAAATTTTCCCACTAAAAATATCACTATAATTAATAATAAAAACTACTGAAATTGGAGTCAGTCATTCTGTCAACTGAAAGGCTCAAATAGAGATATGATAGTTATTGTAAGTATAACAGTTAATTTGCTAGACAAAATGTTATTGGTAAAATATTTCCCTGTAAAGAGGCAGAGATAGTTTCAAAATAAATATGTTGAGCTATTGTGAAGGCATTGAAGAGCAAACACCAAGGCATGACTTCTTTTCATGTTCTCAGCTTACTCTTTGTCCGCCATTTCCTCCTTGAGTTACCCAAAGAGGTCCCTCTTTCCAACGTTTGCCTTTGTCGAACAATGGACTCCTTAGTTTCCGAAATTGCCCAAGTCATCATTCAACTTGAGTGGAAACTTTTTTTAGAATTGTAAAAATAAATAATAGTTTTTTTCCATTGTTATATTATACATTGTTTCCACCCTGATACTTAATGTTGCAGGTTGAATTCAGCTATATTTCAAAGAAATTTTATTCTATAAAAAGTTTACTTGAATAGCTTCCTTAAAAATGCTCTCCTCCAAAGATATATAAAACTTTTAATATAAAACTTGTTTTCGATAAACTCTCTCGAGGAAATTTGTTTTTTTTTTCTGCACCACTAAAACTAATACCTTGGGTTCAGTACTTTGTTAGGAAGTAATTTTTTTTAGTCAACGGTTATGTAAGGAGCTGATTTGACAGAGATTACGGCCAACCGACAGGTAATCACCATTAATCAATTAATTTATTAAGAGTACCCACTTCATAGAGGATAAATATTAGTGTTGCCCAAAATCGGTTTTGGTCTTGCAAAGTGCAACCAACGCACAAGACCAACGCCGCCTGACTGTTGCAATACCAAGACCAGGACTGGAAAAAAATTGACGTTTTTAATAAAAAAGTAAGGCAAAATAGTTACTAATACTCGACAATCTTAGTTACTATATGTAAATAATTGGTATAACCAATATAGTTTTGCATTTAATTTCTCTAATTTTTCATTCATGCTTAGTTAGGTTTCTCCTATCTACAAAATACAGTAGTGTAAGACTGTTGCGAGACTCTTGTGCAAGACCAAGACTATGACCAAACTGAGTTTGCAAGACCAAGACTCGTCTGGGTCTCGCATTTGGGAAACACTACTAAACATGCCACAAGAGGGTCTCCCGAACCCAGGGTCGATTAATAGCTGACGTAATAGAATAAATAATTACTTGCCATAGCTGACCTCGAACCCACGACCTTATTCACAGAGTTACACCCGCTCACATAACTCGTTTTAAATTTCCATAACAATAAACATACCTCATCTTAATAAAAATGCCATGGCTTCCACAGTAGCTGGAGCAATACTACATCAGATTACTAACAAGGAGAGTTTACGAACGTGGGTTTATCTATTTCAATGAAACTTTTGTTGATACTAGGTCAAAAATTATTAGTCCTATGTCCGGGGGTCTTAACAAAACGCATTAGGAGACGAGAAAAAAAATATAGAATTTTTTACACCTATTATTGTTTTCTCACATTGCTATGTATGAGTTTCTTGTTTGTGCCTCATTTTATTTTTTATTTTTATATAAAATAAGAAAAATATATTGCCGAATGAATTCAATTGTACAATAAATTAAAAAAAAAAAAAGATTAAGACACTTCCAGTAAAGTTGGCCAAGTAAGTTTTTGTTGTGAAAAAAAAAAATCAGATTTGTGTTTCTTGCATACTTTCGAATTTATAAATACGAATTCGTCTTGAAATAATCAAATAACGAAAAATTGGAATCGATTATAATGTTGGATATGTTTATGTTCGTTGGTAACTGTTCAAAATATATCCTGTTCTGTAAAAAATTGAGCTTTCCCATTTACCGACAAATATTATTAGTTATATTGAGTTGACAATCGTTTTCAATGATGTGTGGATCTCTCATCCACTTTCTTTTGGAAGCATATTGTCAACTGACCAATGCGAATCGACAGAAGAGGGATTTCATGCTCGGTTGAAGCCTCTGCCCTCTAGTGATGGGAACTTCAAACACAGAATTCAACTGCAGCTGATCTCTAGTCCTGAATTATGGCTTTTCTGACTGAATAGTTCAAATTCCGATTCATCTGATCGTGTTGGTAAGAGGGTTTCATTATAGATGGTAACTGTTCATGTGATGGTGGTGAATTATTCCGCATACCATTCTAGTTAATATATTAGTTTATCATTGGTTAACGAATTCCACAACAGTCTAGCGATAAAAGAATTGTTAAAGGCACAAACGAGACATAACGTCTTGTAAAATTTTTATTAATCAATAATTAATAAAAAAAAATAGGATATTTGTGATTTTTTGTTTATGTTGTTTGGGTTGGTAAAATTTAGAAAAAATCCATGTTTTTCAATAAATCTAACTCCCGGAAAAGATCCAAAAAATATTAGTATGCATTTTTCATGATGAATGTGCGTTCGAATTAGAACCATTTATTTTTTAAAAACTATGTGGCTTTTTCTTTACCATCTGATAAAACCAGTTTCAGCTGTTTATCTTTACTACTAAAGTTACTATATCAAACTTTGTAGTTTGATACGTAACGTAGTTGCTACTGAGCAATAACCAATATAGAATTTTAACCTATTATATTTTGGTAAAAATGTTATGATTCCAAGAGATCTATATCGGGATGTAAATATTTACTGTTGATACCAGACCGGTTTTTAATAAATATATTTATCCCTGTTGAGCAAACGATACCTAGGACTCCACCTGGACAAACGACTAACTTGGAATCCTCATACCAGACTGAAACGACAAGAAACCGCTCGACATTTCCGATTACTTCAGCACTTACTAGACAAACGCTCTAAACTTCCCATTAATTACAAAAGACTCATATACATGATTATAATAAGGCCTTACGGAGTTGAACTATGGGATTCCACTAAACCATCGAATTACTCTCGTATCCAATCCTTACAATCCAAAATCCTTCGTAAAATCCTCAATGCTCCCTACTTTGTAACATATAAAAACATCCATAATGTTTCTTATCTTTCAAATCTGTTCCAATCCAGAAACCTACCATTCCATAATAAACTTCAGAATCATCCCAACCCTCTCGTTTCTAACCTTGCTTCCTCTTCAATTCCTGATAACTTTCCGAGGCGTCTGAAAAAAAGATGGCCCCGTGATCTCCTAATGTAGACATATCGTTAGAATGCTACCATTGGGTAGTTACTCAACAACTGTTCACGTCATTATATCCATATGTTCAAATTTACTAAATGTATTTCTTTAATACAATTGTAAATCATTTAGAAATAATAAAAAAAAATAAATATATTAAATTTCGCAGATATTACAGTATAGGCGCAATTTGAATCTACGGAAGTAGTAATGTGGAAATAAATATCTTTCTATAGAGAAACGATTTTGATTTCGTTTTTGAAATATCAACAAAATTCTTAAATAATAATTTTTATAGTGATCGAAAAATTAACATTTTCTGCTTGAAATTTCGTTTTACGCATTATTTTGAAATTAGGCTAATGAAAAAAAATTCTGATAACTTTAGAATGGCTAAACCGATAATATTATTAGGGATTTAGGCCTCTTTATGCTACACCAAATAGTTTTAATCGAACCTTTGTAATTAATAAGCACTAGAGATATAAAATAAAAATAGGTTAGAAGTTTTTCTTAATTTCTAACTTAAATAGAAATGAAATCCAAAAGTCATTGATGTAGGCGGGAAGAGTAGTAATTCTGCTTTCCAATGGTTACATTAATGTTGAATTTGAAAGAAAATCTTAATGAGTTTTGAATTCTTAATTTGACGGCCGAAAAAAGGTTGTATTTTTTAATTAATTTAAAAATTAGTTTTTAATAATTTCGAAGGGTCCTAAAAACGATTTAACTTGTTTTTTCATAAAAAAATTATATTTGCTTACTTTAATGGATGCGCGTTTTGTTTTTTATAATTTATGATACATTATAAATCATTAAATACATTAATCATATTTTTTTTTCTTATTTTGTACCAAAAAAGAAATTAAATGATTGTAACTTTTTTTTTTTTTGTTCTTCCCTACCTCGGCCTTTTAGGCTATAAGAGATTTTCCCGGACCGGAGGATGAGAGCAGGGGATTTAAAATCCCCTTCGGCACCGGGACGCGAACTCGAACTCGTACTTTTTTAATCTCATAACTTCGGTTATCTGGTTGCCGGGCAACTTGCTGTGCTGTGCACCTGGGTTAGTCCATTCCGCCACTCCGCACCCTGGAGAATTGTAACTTAACAACCGGAGAAAGCAAAGGCAAAAATAAATAACATAAATTTGGTTCCAAATTATATAAAATATTTTACTATGTTCCTAAGTCCCATTGGAACAAACGCCGAGATATGTGTCCAAGATTTTTCGATATTGAATCCCTGAAAAATGATAATAAAGTGGTTGAAATCGGAAACCCACAGACTATAGACTCTCCTTTTTGATGACGGTCTCAATGAGGTGCTAATGGTGGTTCGAGAGCCAGAAATTATGTCAGAAGTGTTGAGGTAGGAGTATCCATAAAACAAACTAATAAAAAACCAGACAACATCTATAAAAAAAAATTAAATACCCTCATTACTGTAACCATTCTCAATTTTTTTTAGAAAATTAGATTGAACAACCGAAATCGTAGATAAGCTATACATTATCTAACGCATTTTTTCATTGGAATAAACGGCCTATTGGCATTGATACCTAATTATTTAAATATATTATCATTTCTTGCGTTATTAAACTATAGTAAATATATTTAAGGTTATAAACATATCCATGATACATTTTTATATTTTAATTCTTTTTTTAATTACAATTAAATAATATTTCAAACCCATTGGCTTGATTCGGTGGATTTTAATTAATTTTTTTACTTAGCAAAAATTGTAAGCGTTTACATTTAGTAAGAAAATTTCATTTTATTTCCTGGGAATACATGTGATTTGTGTGATATTATTTTTTCTAAAATTCTCTGCTTTCCAACGATATATTATACGTATACATTCGGACTGTTATTCCTGGAGATTCATGTTCAACATGGGTAGCATTTTTTTTTCTCGTTTATTCAATTATCAAATTCTTTCAAAAGTTATATTTAGCCTTTTTTTTACGATTCCTAATAATGACAGATAGTCAATTATTTAAAATAAACTAAATTAAAGGTACTTTAGATGAAGAAATATTGAATATTAAATTAAAAACGACTCGAGAAAATTGTAAAAATGTGTTTCACCCATGATATAAAATGGCACTTTCGGTCAGGCGATTTTAGCGAAAAAGTTGCTGCCACATCGGAACTACATAAAAACCTTAAATACGCAATTTAAGGTTTTCGTGCCACTTTTCTATTTTTTTTTCATAGCCCTTTTTTATTTATTTTTGTCTTAAATCCTTTTAATTAGCTTCATAATAGTCCTTTGACTACTTAAAAGCATGTAAGGTGTATTTTTTGTCGTTTCTGAATATTTTTTCTAGATCTGTAATACAAAAGGCGATGGGGCTCAACTCAGGCTTGAGTTGACTTTACCCTTTAGAGCTTACAACTAAATTAATATAACATTTATCTTATGTGAGTTGTGGCCAACGTTTTAGAATTTTGGCTGGTAATAAGTTGTTGAAAAGAGGGTTCGCCAATTGTTGAGTCTTTTCAAAAAATGATTTTTTTCTTTTTGCGAGAAATTCGGGTATTGTTGATAAATTTAGTGCTGCTTGTATATCCAATGCCTTCATTCTCTGCATCGTGGTTCCTCTTACTATTTTTCTGATTATCCTATTTTCGAAATATTGTAACCTTTCCCCAGTTGTTTTGCAGACACGATCAAACAGAGGTGCACCATACAACAGAGCCGGCCGTATTATGCTTGTATAGATGAGGGGCTTTAGGCGTAAAGGTAGGTTTGTTGTCCTAATTCAATTTTGGAGTCTGTGCGTTTTAGAGCTTATTGTTTTAATTTTTTTGTCAAAATGTCTAGTAAATTTTAAATGCCTGTAGAAGTGGATACCGAGATATGTTGTCAGTTGATAATTTAATACAGTTGTTGTTAATTTTGAATTCATATGGCATTTTCTTTTTACCTTTTTGGTCTGAAAATATAATTCCTTTCGTCTTTTCAGAATTAATTTTTTTTTTTGCTAGGCTGTTCCCATACACAAAGACATACAGACCATTCTGCGGGAATTAGATTTTGAAATTGTAATATGTAGTAATGTACTGATTTTTAACAATTGCCTTAGGTAGGAGAGACTGGGTTGTGCCAGGGTATGGTTGCGATTGTCGCTATATTACCGAAACTATAAGAAATATCCAATAGGTTTAACGGGAAAAAATGGGAAGAGTTTAGGTTTGAACATGTTTCACAGAGTTACGGAATGGACTTAATCCGTAACATATAATAGAGTGAAACACTTTATTTTCATAAAAATATAGAATATAAAAGATTGCTGCCCAATTATATTGGGTTGCTATATACACAGCATACTCTCCAATCCTTAGTGCAATAAATGAACTTATATATGAATATACAGAAGTATTAGTTTATATTAGTTATATATATATATATATATATATATATATATATATATTTTATATATATATATATATATATTATTTTTATTTTTCCTTCCTTTCAATGTTCATGTTTTTTTTTGTTTTTTTCAACATTTAACATTCCCTTTCTCTCACTTATCTCTATTGTTTCCAATTTTTCATTAAATAAATAAATACATAAATTAAAACTCTCAGGCTAGCCATGCACGTGGTGGTGAATGATTCCCATAATAATAATAATAATAATAATAGTATTAATTTAATTTTTATTTTAATAATTGAGTTTGTTAAATGTGCCAATTGGTGAATCGTGTATTGTATTGACGGTTCTCATGACTCAAAGGATAAAAGAACAAAACTATCCCCAGAATGCCAGGTCAAGCTATCTCTTACAGCTTAGATATAGTTATCTCGAATGCACCGACTGGACAGAAGAACTATTATCAAGACTTAGGGAACAATAACATATTTCAGCTAAAAGGAACTTTTTCACAGACCTCATCTTAAGAATATTAACTATTGATGACTTCCTTTGCCGTCTTCTTCCGACTTCCCTTCATCCCCTTGCTATTCTTGGACATGTAAACCCCATGATCCTCTGGACTAATCACTCTTGCAGTTACATTCTTGAAGTCACACTCTTGCCTGGAGACCCATATATCCATAGTATTACTCTGTATTTGATGATGCCATTTGTAACAGACATTATGAATAATAAAGTCTTCACTGCCTCCGATATGTTAACTATAGGAAAGCATCAGCCATCGCGTGACATTAATGCAAGTAAAGGCCTTCATTACTTTTTAACTTAAGAAAGTAACTATTTTTATTTCGATTTCTTTAATTAATTAGTAGTTACTAGATTCTTTTTTAATATAGTAATGATTGTTTTTCCTCGTTATAAGTTAACATTAGTAGTTAAATAGCAGTGATTACTTATTCTCCCCTACGCTGTTTTATTTAAAACCAATATCGTTGGGCAGCATCTCTTTTCGCGAGAGTAGATCATCGGTCAAAAGGTTTCATTTCTTCCTATTACTGGATTTTCGTACGAATATTTGGAATTATATTTAAAATTAAAAAGCTAGTAGGATTGATAAAGATGAAAAGAAGGATGATAGAGTTAATATTCAGATTAATCCACTCGAGTTGAGGAGTTAGTTGAGTAGAAAGCCCGGCCACATCAGAGTGATCAATGAACCAGGCAGTTTGGTTAAGGGATAATGGCAAGTCATCTTTGGCATCTTTATTATACGTGTCAGGGTAAGCTTTCAGTCAAATAGTGAATAAGTTTAGTTATTATAATATTTCATATGTTGTTATTATTATTTTATTTATTTGTTTTCAGAGAACGCCCCATACAAATAGAGTTGGCTATAATGATAACAATGAACAAATTAATATCAAAAACATTTACAACTTATATACAAAGTAAAATTCATAAGGATTCAGTGACAACATCCTCTCCTGATAAAAACCAAGCATCTGACTGTATCCTAAATATAAACAATGAAATATAATACCCCATATAATCCAGTAATTCAAAATAATACATCTGAATATAGTAACTAGTAATAAAGATAAATACAGGCATATTATACAATATATAATATATAAACATGTCAATAGTAAATAGCAAATGATACAATAAAACAAGATATGCATATAAATATGTTTCATGTATGAATAATAAATACCACAAGCAGAACAAAGTAAATAAACTTCAAAGTTTTGGAAAAATATATTTAATGTTGTTATTCATTGAAAATAAATGACCACAATCTGCAACATTGCCTCGTGTAATAAAACAGGTTCTTGAGGAAGACTTCATTGTCAGTTTTGAATAATTACAAATAATTCGCCCTGGTCATGTTAACGGAATGAGGTAGGAAGTGTTGGCGGAAGTGAGCATAATTCGGGCACCGGGCAAAAACATGAAAAAGGTCATTTAGGTTAAAAAAGCGTTGAAATAGTTGGCTTGAAATAGTAATAAGAATTATTAAACGTTAATTTAATATTATTATTTCCAGAAAATCTAATCTGTGTTAGTGTTTTCGTAATATGGATCGGGGCATTTCATACGAGATAAGGCTGATGCTTATCACTCGCTGTACACATATTGGGATTCATTAGGCTGTACCTAGTAGGAGTAATCAGTTTTTGTTTATCAAGTTCCTCTGTATGGCTTTAAAACAGGCTTATCGTTTCATTCATCTTTAGCTGGAATGAACCTGCGTCTTCTAATTCCAGAATGAACTGTTTATTTACAGAGCACAACAGAGTGTGTAACTGATTGAACCAATTGAATTTATGACTCCCTTTGACACTAATATGTATTTCTTTTAATATTTAAATATTAACATAGAGATAGGATTCTTTGAATCATAAAATTATTACTGATGGAAGAGATGGTTTGTAGTGACAGACATACAAAAATCTATTTAATTTTAGGCCAAAATATACTACGGTCAACCATTGCGTACTCAATATTATTTTTACAAAAAATATATAAGATTTTTATTCCCCATTAGTTATTGCACTGTAGAAACTAAATAATGAATCCAACGATTTAGTTTGACACAAAAGTTTTTGTGGTAGAGATAAATAACATAACATAGAGACGAAACCATTTATTACGAAACTCGTTTATAAAAAATTAAAAATAAAATTAAACCAAACACATTACCTTTAAGTATGATAAATTACTAAATATTTACACTGAAAGGGCTTTGTGATGGGCAAATATTTTTTATAACAATTGGAACTGTCTCAATAATTTACAACTTGTATATGTTGATGTTTGAGTTGTTAAATATATTCAAATATGTTTTAGTGAAACAGTAGAACTATATTCATTGAATTTTTCGCTGGCAACGAAAGAAAAGTTTCGAATCGAATAAATAAATAAATACGGTTTTAATAACTAATGTTGATGGTAACAAAAAAATCTATATCATAGTTGTTCATTTTTATTAGAATCCTCATATAAATTTTAATGTTAATCAAATTATACTACAATATTCTCATGGTACATTTTATGTTACTTTGTAACGTTTTGGTTTATTTTATTTTTCATTTCAAATCAATTTATGTTATGCTGTACCTTATTGAAATGCGTTAATTTCTGTACGTATTTTTTATTAAATATTTTTATAATACAAAATAAATAGTATACTTTTATATAAAACCAGGAGAAAAATTCCAAAGTACATTATCAAGAGATGACATATTTTGAAAGTATATAGAAATATTAAATTACTGGCATAACCCAGTGAAACTTATAGTTCGCAGTACAGATCTCTTTTTATTTTGATTATTTTATTTTATGAAACTTCATAAATAGCTATATCTCATTATAATATATATATATATATATATATATATATATATATATATATATATATATATATATATATAGTCAAGTTTTTTATTCAAGAAGTATAGCAGAAAGCTGAAGAGAATACATATGATATATACATTAATTACAATATATATGTATATATATATATATATATATATATATATATATATATATATATATATATATATATATATATATATACATATATATATGTACTAGATTGGCTGGAGATGTAGAGAACAACATCAGTACGTGGATCCCTGAACTGGTGCAATACCCTGAAATTAGATGCTCTAGCATGCAACATAAGGTCCTATCTGGTCAGTGCATACATAAACGCCATACCCACGTGATTGCTTTATATTATATACTAGGAATAAATATTGGCAGAGCTGTTTGTCATAACCATATTATATTCTTCGTACTAGGTAATTGCTTTTGGTATTCTGTAATAAAAAAAATAATTAAAAAAACTAATTTAAAACAAACTTTTTTTTTTATTGATGCGATTTACATCAGTATACAAATAAATATACTTCAAGTAAGATCACGGAGACATCTTTTTTTCAGACGTCTCGGAGAGTTATCAGGAATTGAAGAGGAAGCAAGTTTAGAAACGAGAGGGTTGGGATGATTCTGAAGTTTATCATGGAAGGATAGATATCTGGATTGGACCAAATCGGAAACATAAGGAACATTAAAATCGTCACGGATGGTTTTATTTGTAACAAAGTAGGGAGCATTGAGGATTTGACGGAGGATTTTGGATTGTAAGGATTGCATACGAGAGGAATTCGATGGTTTAGTGGAGCCCCATAGCTCAACTCCGTATATCCAAATAGGCTTTATTATAGTCACGTATATGAGCCTTTTGTAATTAATTGGAAGTTTAGGGCGTTTGTCTAGTAAGTGATGCAGTAGTCGAAAACTTCGGGCGGTTTCTTGTCGTTTCAATATGGTATGAGGATTTCAAATTACACGTTTGTCCACGTGAAATTCATGGTATTGGATTTGTTCAACAGAGATAAGCGAGGTATTGTTAAAGGATACTGTAGGATAGGAAGTCATATATTTACGGAGATAGGATGTAATTAAGTTAGTATTTCAAAGAATCCGATCTATGGGTGAATTAAAGGCATAATTAATTGAATGGGAAGTTTTGGAAAAAACTGAGGATTACGAAGTTGTACATGAACTAGAAAATTAATTTTACTAAGGTGGGTAGAAAGATTAATATTCCCATTAATTAATTAAAGAAAAAAAGTAACATTTTTTTATGAGCCCATGTGCTTAAGAATCAATATTTATATTGATATTACTCATAGCATACTGAAACGACAAGAAACCGCCCGACGTTTCCGATTACTTCAACACTTACTAGACAAACGCTCCTAACTTCCAATTAATTACAAAAGACTCATATACATGACTATAATGAGGCTTATTTGGACTTACGGAGTTGAGCTATGGTGCTCCACTAAATCATCGAATTCCTCTAGTATCCAATCCTTACAATTCAAAATCCTTCCTAAAATCCTCAATGCTCTCTACTTTGTTAAAAATAAAACCATCCATAATGACCTTAATGTTTCTTTTGTTTCAGATCTGGCCCAATCCAGATATCTATCCTTCCATGATAAACTTCAGAATCATCCCAACCCTCTCGTTTCTAAACTTGCTTCCTCTTCAATCCCTGATAACTCTCCGAGGCGTCTGAAAAGAAGATGGCCTCGTGATCTCCTAATGTAGACATATCGTTAGAGTACTACCTTTGGGTAGTTTTTCAACAAGTGTTTTCACGTCATTATATTCAAATTTACTAAATGTATTTCTTTAATACAGTTGTGAATATCATTAAGAAAAAAAAAATACTTGATATTCAGATTTCAAAAATGTTTATAATATCGACTATCAATATGTCAGGCCGGATATTTTGATGGCATCGGTAGTTATAGGTCAATCTTAGGCCATCGATATCGCATCCCTGCCTCAGCAAGATTTTTTTTAAATGTTAATATTTATTATTTTTAAAATTTTGTACTTTCGTAGGCTCCCCTCAGATAGTTATTAGCCAAAAAAACATGAGGTATTTCTTTAGCTCTTAGTTCTACTACTTTAATATATTTTGCGAAATATTCTAGTCAAATTACCAAAATAATTTTTTTGATTTAAAAATTATAGTTATATACTCCTTTTTCCATTAATATTATTCATCTAAACGTTGTTGAATTAAAGCCTCTTAGCTCTAGGTTTGCTTAAGTCCTCGTCTCTAGACTTAAGTAGTGTCTATAATACTTGAATATGGATAGAAACATGCCTCTTGAAGTTTCAGTAAGTAGTGATATAGAAACAACTTTGAACTATTCATCCTATTTCAAACTAAACAGATTACTTGCCTTGCTCAGGTATAATAACGTAGTATTTTAATTATATGCAAAGTTATTATAATAAAATGCACTACTACTGCAGTATAGTTCCTAACACCAATGATGAAATGATAGCGCACATTTTCCTGTTTGTTAAGCCTCATTCTTAAACCCTCTATTGGTCTGAATTATGAAATTAAGTAAAACTATTTTAAGAACTTAAATTTGTTTACCCAATTTATTTTTTTTATTATTATTGAAATTTACAACTGTATTAAATGATAAATACTACAAGTGAATATGAAAAAGTAACATGACATGTACAACATGAAGAGAAACTACCCATTGATAGCACTTCAATTATATTTCTATCTTAGAAGGGCCCAAGGCCTTCTTCTTTTCAGACGCCTCGGAGGGTTATCAAGAATAGAAGAGGATGTAAGGTTGGAAACAAAATGGTTGGGATGATTCTGAAGTTATTATGGAAGGATATGTATCTGGATTGGGCCAGATCTGAAACATAAGAAACATTAAGGTCATTAGGAATGATTTTATTTGTGACAAAGTAGGGAGCATTAAGGATTTTACTAAGGATTTTGGATTGTAGGGATTGGATACGAGAGGAATTTGATGGTTTAGCATAGCCGCAAAGCTCGATACCGTAATTCCAAATAGGCCTTATTATGGTAATATATATGAACCTTTTGTAAATAGTTGGAAGTTTAGAGTGTTTGTCTAGTAAGCCCTTCAGTAGTCGAAAACTTCGGGCGGTTTCTAGTCGTTTAGTCTGGTATGGGGGTTTCAAATGAGTCGTTTGGTGGAATCTTAGGTATCGGATTTGTTCAACAGGGATTAGTGGGGTATTAAAGGATACTGTAGGAAAAGAAGTCACAGGTTTATTATCCAATTTTAATTTTAAATTACGAAACAAAAAGTCTATATTTTCTTTTTTACTTTAAATGTTTAAACCAAAATGATGTACGAAACAGAATTTGCATATTAAGCTAGATACATGGTAGAACGGTTAGAGAAACTTTTTTGATAAAATCGGTTTATCATAAGTGCTACTTTATTTTATTGTATATAGAATTAAATGAAGTTATCAGTTAGGTCTCATCCGGATTGAAATGGTCTAAGAGGGCTTAAATACCGAATTTTCCAAAACGTTTTCCTTTAAATTAAATTAAATTTTCTTTAATAGAAAGTTAAGTGATAATAGCAATATTATAGATGGCTATCTATAATGGAGTAGTACTGGGTATCTTAAGGTACGCCTCCCTAGCTTGGAATCGTAACCTCTCGCAACTACAGAAGAGAAGATTGGCGACAATCCAAAGAACGACCCTACTGATCACGAAGCGATGCAGGTTTTAGCAGGTGGGGTACCTCTCGACCTTCTTCTGCCAGAAGATAAGCTCAAGTATATTCTTGAAAAAGAAGGCCCAGCAAGTCTTTCGGAAAATCTCCAAGAAAGGATTGCTGCAGATCCTTCTAAATGGCAAAGGATAAAACGGAAGGACACCATTGAGCAGTGTAATCGACAGTGGGCAACTACTCATAAAGGCTATATCTTGAGGAAATACTTTCCTACCGTCTATTCAAGGTAGGAAGCGAAATGGATCCTCCCATTAGATGTCGCAATTCCTGACAGGACATGGGGATCTTACTATTATAATGAAGTTCATTTATACTATATGTACTATTAATAAAATAAAATAATTAAAATAGTTGCAAATTAATAATACTGAAGGTAAATATAATATTATACATTATATATATATATATATATATATATATATATATATATATATATATATATATATATATAGATAGATAGACAGATAAAAAAAAAACAACTTAATTCTGGGACTAAGTCCCTTTAGAATAACAATATCGTACAAAAGAATGGAGTATTACTGGCCTAAAACTTTGTAGCAATAAATAAAATTGATAAAATAAAATAAAAAGTAAAGAACACCTTAGGTGCACAAGCTATATACCATACAGATAAAACTATCTACAGAGCATTTAAAACTATGAACAAAACAATTAAAACTATGAACGAATCACTTGAACTATGAACTAACTATATATAAGGGTTGAACAACATATATATACACCTTGAGAAATGAAGAACGAAAAAGAGATAGAATGAGTTCATTTCATAAATAAAACTTCACCTATATATATATATATACATATATAAACAGTTAATTTTAATTTAATAAAAAAAAAATGTATGTTTTGAAATTCCTACGTCGATAGTAGGAAATGCATGTACTATCTCTTACCAAGTATTATGATTACATGATTGCTACACAATACATATATAGTATTAATAGTTAGCTGGTATCTGACTATTTTTTGAACAGGAATTGGAATAGGAGGTTTTTGAATGTGTACAGGGAAGGGGCATGCCGAATTTTGATCGGGAGGGAATTCCAAAAGGTGACAGACCGGTCTATAAAGGAGTTTTGGAATGAGGCAAATCTATGAGAAGGGATGTATAAGTCAGAGGGTCGAGATCTTGTAGTGAGGGAATGGATTGAGGACTTAAATTGGAGAAGGTTATAGGCATAAGAAGAACGATGATCGGTAATGATTTGATAAAGGAAAGTGCCTAGGAAATATTGTCTTCTTAAGGAGGGAAAGAGTCACCCTAACTCAGTATAGTGGTAGGAGGCACGGGAGCGTCTCGGGGTCCCAAATATATATATATATATATATTGCGTTTATAAGACTATTAACTAAAATGAACTTAAATTAAATCAAAATAACAACTTAAATACAGGCATACTTATATACAGTATTTAGAAATATTCATGAAAGAGAACTCCGAGCCTAGTTTTTCAACCTCACATATAGAAGGATAAGCTGGACTCCTAGAGATCCCGGCGCCTCTCTCTCAGGCGTGTCACTGGCATTAATAACCGAAAAAAAGTGACAAAGCTTTGCTGTTTGGGCATAGAAATAGGTGTTGTGATAAGGTAACTACTGACCTCCGTAACTACAGTAGTGGCATAGACCGAGTAGTCGAACTCCCAGCCGTACCTGCAGGGGACCAGGCTGCTGTTGGGCTGTGGAGACGTGTAGTTGAGGGGGGACATCTGTCCGTAGTCCCTGTCGTACATGTGGCATCTACCGCCCTCTGTAGTCTCAGGCCAATGCAAGCTGCAACAGTTAAAATATAATTAATAATATAATTATATAATATCCTAGTATAATAGAATAATAACGCCATATTATACTATATATTATATCTAAAAGATGTTTTTTTGTCGGTACGCCATAACTTCGTCAATTCTTCATCAAATCCAATGATTGACCACTGATTTTGAAGTTATTCTTCTCCTTCACATGCGAAAAATAGTCCTATCCCACTGAAATTTCTGGAAAAAATGTTATGAAGGAAAAGAAACTTTATTTACGAATAACTCAAAAAGTGTGAATTTTTACTTTCACTTACGTATATATGTAATATATAGTAAGGGTAAGTATTCCGATAGTGAAAATTTTCGAATCTCAGTTTTCAACGGAAATACATGTTTTGAGGTCCCCTGAGTTCAAATAACCAAGTGTCGCAAAATGGTCTGTGTGTGTGTGTGTGTGTTAGCAGTCTAGCTCATAAACGAAAAGTAGTACGAAACTGATATTAAGTATTTAAGGTTTGTATATGGGCTGGATGTGACAGCAACTTTTTCGTTAAAATCGGCTAACCGGAAGTGCCACTTTAAATGAACGCTGAAACACATTTTTACAATTTTCTCAAAAACGACTCTAACGATTTTGATCAAACTCGGTGTACTATTGTACAATTAAGTGGTCTTTAATATGATTTAGGTCTTATCCCAGTTGATGTCACTTTACAGGGCTTAAATGCCTAATGTTCATATATGTCTTCCTTTAAAGTACCTTTAATATGTTTTTTTTTTTAAAGTTAACCATTTCGCATTATTCAGAGTTACGAAGAAAATGCTACATATAACTTTTGAAAGAAGTTGATAAATTAATAGAGGAGAAAAAAATATAAAAATGCAGAAAAACCTGCGTTCCTACTGATTAACTGTAGCGCCTAAACGAATTTACCGATTTCAATGAAACTTCGCTAAAGTCATTTTCTCGATACCTTTTAAATTTATCTAACATACTTCGACGAAAAGAAGCTGGAAAGAAAGTTACGAGGGATGGTAAAATTAAATTCCGAATAACTCAAAAAGTATACACTTCTTTGTGGATATTGTTTCTCGGTTTGGTTTTTTAAAAGTTTATGGAATTTCCTAAAAAAACAAAAAAAAAATCGTTAAAATCGGACAAGTAGGAAGAAAGATATGTTCTCTAGTTTTTTTCCTGAAGAGGTGAAAATTTGGATAAATTTAAAATATATTTTTTTAATTGTTGAGACTAAAAAAACCTTTTTTCTACAGTAATTTAATAAAGTGTCTTTCCTAAGAACACCTTTCATAAGAAAGTAGTACCTAAATTTATACCTTTATTTTCAGTTCTATATTTAAGCACTGGAATCAACTTACTCATTGTCTGCATAGATAACTTTTTCAACTAAAAATATCACTAAATTGACATTACTCAAAAATGCTGAAATTGGAGTTAGTCATTCTCTGGTTTATAAAAGCAGATAAAGTGGATAGATTTTTATTGCCTGTCGTCGATATATTAAATAGACATTTTGTAATTATAATGGTCTTAGTGACTTGTTACCTGTAAGCTTTAAGCTTTAGCTCCGTTTAAAATGCACTACAAAACATTTTACAATAGTCCAGCATTGCCAGAAAATAATTTCTATTCAAAGTAGTTCGGTAAGTGAAAGTTGTGTGTTGCGCGCACCAGATTTTTTCTATTACATTTAATACTAAAGATTACTAAATTACCTACAAAACGATAAAAAATTGTAAAAATTGGACAATTATTAACAAAGATACAGTCCATTAGTTTTGGTGTACTTATTAATGTCTTCCTGTTTAAAGATATTGAATTTAGGAGTAGAATAGTCTACTACATTTTTTTTTCTGGCAGATATATTAACTTTATTATTTCTTCAAGGCATTTGTTTGTTCTTATATTTTATGTTTTTTTAATAATTTAGAAAATCTCATGATTGGGGTATTATTTTGTCTTTATTACCTTTCCAGTCAGTGTTTAAAAATAGCTCCTAGCAAAGCAATTTGTACAAATATTTTGGTCTATTATGTTAAATGGAATATTGTAATCGATCAAGAATAAAATATCAATTCCTTCCTTACATAATAAATAGGGACTACTTATTTCCATATTGTTTTGCTATTTCTTCACTAAACAAAATTTTCTGCCAATTATTCGTACGGGCCAACTAGTTATCTTTAATATTTTCTAGAATACGCTTACACTTAATATAGACTATTTTGATGCAGGAGGACAAGGCCACCTCTGAAAAGAATATTTGAATATTTTCAAGAAAAAATTCTTTTCTACAAATATAAGAAGCAGTTGCTCCGATTTACGAAATTAATAAACATACAACCGTAAATTGGTAAAAAAAAAACTAAGGTGTGAGCTTTACAACATACGATAGAAGTGAAACAAACAAGACGAGATGAATAATTTCGAAATATAAATTATAAATAATTAATCCGTGGTACAGACCCCTTTTTATCAAATTATTAACATCCATCTGAAACTTCGTAAATAGATTCATGTAAATAGTATCTATTTTATTTACGAAAACTGTTGGAATTGGGGCGTTTTCAATCTGGAGGGAGACAAACTTTGTCAATTTAATTAGGTACTAAAAACTCCTATATACATATTTGCTTTCTACTTGGATTGTAAGATAATTTGATCACCAAATTGATTAAAAAGATGGCCTACCAAAATATTGGGCCGTTTGTCCTATATGACCTCGTTATTTTGAAAATTTGGGGGTGTGGATCAAGCCAAACGGCTTAATATTTTTGAAGGCCACATTTTTTTTCAATTTTGTGTTCAATTTATATTACGAAGCAAGTAGAAAGCAAACAGGTAACTACAAGTTTTTAGTACATAATTAAATTGACAAAGTCTAATCTAGTTATAATCCGCCCCAATTCTAAGAATTTTCGTAAATATAATAGTTATAGGTTACGGTGTGCGGAAGCTATTTACGAAGTTTCAGGTGGATGTTAATAATTCGATATAAAGGGTTCTGTACCCCGGACTAATATCCCATTACAGAGAGGATGAAATGCTGAACACTTCTCCCGCTTACACTAGCAGGTCCAATTTTTAGTTTCTGATATATTTTAATCCATATCTTCAATAAAACTTGTTATAATTTGGCTTTCGACACTATTTTTCCCCTTTCGCCTCTCTACGTTCCCCTTTCCCCTTTCACACGACGTTGCATTAAGATAAAATTTTGAATTATAGCCTATTACAGAGAGGATTAAATAATGACCAATTCCCTCGCTTACAGTATGCAGCTCTGATTTTTAGTTTTTCAGATATTTTAATCCATATGCAAAAGCACTTCAATTAGTCGACTCCAGCCGAGTTTACCGGAGCGTTACACATCGGAAATCTGACGGCTCAGTCTAGTTCACTCTTCGTAAAAACTAACCTAAAAAAGTTTTACCTAAAAAAAGCGAAACATTAGAAACTTGCTGAAATAATGAATAATTATGAGAATAAGAACATAACGAAAGAATAAGGACAATGAAGAATGAAGTCTACATTCCAAAACTATATATTTCCACTACCTATTGTTGGTTGTGATGATTTAAATTTTCTTTTTTTAAAATTTATTTAATGATTGATTATTTTATGATGAATCTCGATGTCAAGGACAATGTGAGGTATTAACGTCCAAATAACAAAATTTCTGATTTCGAAATAATTAAATATACAACGACCCTTTACCGACGATTTTACACTAAATTAAACGGGCATAATAGCAGACTAATAAGAGACATGGCCACAGCTGACATGTCCCGCAACATGAGAAGGAGACTAAAAAGAAGTTGGATGAGAGATCTCCTTCCTTAAACAACCTAAGTAATTGAAACAAGTTAGGAAAGAGGTGCTGTTGAATACTGACTTTCCCCATGCCTGTCATGATATTATTTCTTGCATCTCCAGCTGATTATCAACAAAAAGTTGACAGGCGCTAATATATCTTTATAAATAACAAAATAAATAAAATTAAATTAAAGGTTATAATCAGGAGAAAGCATTCTGTATCATTTCAAAGATTCAAATATCTGTAAAACAGTAGATAGTAAAATACATGAATTGTATTAGAATTGGTACTGACAGGTATTATAGATAAAATATATCTCATTTTACAACTGTCTGCTGCAGTACCTATACAACAGCATCGTGTAGATAAAATTAATATCTCCAATAGTAATCTCTGTATTTTCAATAGCTCAATTATATAAGTTATCAAAATTATTTACAAATTCTGTGAATTACAATCTCACTGTTAGATTAAACATTAAATTACAATCGTAGCTATTAATACCTGTTAATTTTACCCGCTTGTGTTTTTCAAGGTAATATCCTCGGTCCCATTCTTACACAATTTTCTGACCTCCTGACCCTTCCAAATACTAATCCAAAATCATTTCCGATTTTAAAAACAAAAAAAAATTGTTTAACTTCCTGCACGTATGCAAAACGCCACTACTATTAATCGTGAAGGAATAAAAAATATTATCATAGATAAAGGAAGTTTTGTATTCTGGGGTGGTTAAAAAAATATGTTTGTGAATGGAATGGAAAATTTATACCTGATTTTTTTAAGTTTTGGACATCAAGGAACCAATTTGAATTGCACGGATTGGTGTCTAGTAAGTCCTATATTTATCCGTCTATTATAAAGATTTCATCTCATTAGGAAGAAATATTACACTGCCTATTGAAGAAATTGTAATAATTTTATTATCTCTCTACCCTAAAATATAAATATGTATTCACAGTTATTCTCAATCTCTAGTATTATACTAGTAGCTATAATATTAAAGCGTTGACTTCTGATTTTTATTGTATTAGGGTGAAGTACCAAAAAAAAATAAAATAAATAAAATAAATAGCAGGAGTTGTTATTATGTGTAATAACACTGTAATAGATGTTATGGCCACAACTAATCTTTATATGTCTGTTTACCATTTTTATTCTTTAGAGTCTTGATTATTCTTTAGGTGATTGATATGTTTATTAAATTTTCGTCGTTCTTATATACAGTTCCTCCGTAATAAATAATAATGTAAAAGTGAAAATATTTTTCCTCTTGAATATTTATGTTTGTCGTAATAGCGCATCTTATTTCGAGACCATTTGTATAGATCGGATTGTATCAATTATCTTTCTGCTAAAACCTTGTTTTTAGAGAAAATACAAACTGTTAACATTGATTGATTGCATCGGAATATAAAATTATTTTCAAAAATCCGCAGGGAACCCACTAGATATAAAAAATTTAATTTTTTTATAAATATAAATTAGTTTATTTTTATCCCAAAAGAAATTTTTAAAAGTCAACTGAACATATTTATTTGTCTTGTGGGAATATGAAATCATCATTATGCTATCCTGGTAGGCGAACGAACTGACAAGTGCTATAATATATGAGTGATGATGGAATATGAGGATTGTTTTTTCTTTGAGATCCTAGTATTTTTTTAAAGTCTTATTTGGAGTTTATCAGTTATCTCTAACGACGCCTACCAATTTTCGGGTAAGCTGTAAAATATATATTTTGAAGGTAACGGTGGGTCATCTTTCTTCTTCTTCGTAAATTCTTTGCAAATATAGAATAGAATAGAAAATTTAACTTTATTATGTGACTAAGTCCCCTTAGAATAACTATAATGAACAAATACCAAAGAAAATACATATCTGGTCAAATACTAACTTAATAAAGATTCAAAACAATATATACAGTAATTTAAATAATAGTATGTAAACCACTACAAAAATAAATGACATATTTTTATTAAAATTACTATATATATTTTTCAAAGTTAGTTTAATTTATCCTAATGTTTATATTTTAGCATCTAAATCAATGCTTTCCTCTTCTTACTTTTGTTATTTGATTTCATTTTTGAGAAGATTGTATTTTTATTTGTTTTAGTGTTTGCATATTATTATTTAAATTACTGTATATATTATTACATTTTGTATTAAGTTAGTTTTCTTTGCCTACTTTTGGTATTTTTTTCTATTCTCAAGGTTTTTCTTTTTCTTAGTATATGTATAAACTGTTATGTATATGTATAAAATCATGAACTGTTTTTTAAGATTCGTGTTTGGCACTTCGAGACGGTTTCATGTGTCCCACCTATATGCCGAGTCAAAGTGACTCTTCTCCTCTTCCCGCCGCCTATACTTCCTTGGGAATTTCTCATACCAAACGATCAACTCCCAGCACCCTTCCTATATCTGTTGTCTCCTCCAGCCAATAAAACGAGACCCTTAGTCCACTCCATAAAACGAGATCCCGTGTTTCTGACCTCTATATTCCATTCCACAGGACAAAAACCTACGAACATTCCTTCTTAGCCCGCTCCGTCTCCTACTGGAATTCTTTGCCACATAACATCCGTCATGCCTCTTCCCTGTCAACTTTAAAATAACTCCTTTTCCAATATCTCCTTACATCCCAAACAGAAGATTTACCGCCTTAAATTTCATTTTATGAACTGAATTTGCGTGAAGTAAATGGTGGTGCCTACTGTTTAAGTTTTAACATAAAACAGCAATGATCTTTGTCACCTAGTTTGACTATTATTTTGACTATTTTTTTTTCTCTTCTCCTCAGGTTGTGCTTTTTCTTTCGGGTATATGTGTTTATATTTTATACTTTTTGTCTTTCTGTGTGCCAATATGAGAATGTAGGTATAAATAGTTCCTTTTATTTATTTTTTTTTCCATTACACCACAAGTAATCATAAGATTTTATTTTATCTTAGTGTCTGCCTATTATTATATAAATCACTGTAGATATTATTACATTTTTTATTAAGTTAGTTTTCTATTAGATAGCCTATTGTTTATAAATTGTGTAGTTATGTATATATAAATATGTAATTTCTCTTCTGTTTTTTTCATCACAATTAAGTAATTTTGAGAAGATTTTATGTTCATTTGTATATATATATATATATATATATATTTTTTTTTTTTACTGGTTACACACTTTTTAAACAATGTATATAATATTAAAATTTTTAGAAGTTAGTTTTTGGCCAGATTTGTAATTTACTTTGTATTAACTCATCATTGTTATTCTAAAGGGACTTAGTCCCAGAATAAAGTTTAATTTTCAATTCTATTCCGTTCTATTATATATATATATATAGTTTATCAGTTATCTCTAACGACGCCAACCAATTTTTCGGGTAAGCTGTAAAATATATATCCGTTCTATTATATATATATATATATAATAGAACGGATATATATTTTACAGCTTACCAGAAAAATTGGTTGGCGTCGTTAGAGATAACTGATAAACTCCAAATAAGACTTAAAAAAAAATACTAGGATCTCAAAGAAAAAACAATCCTCATATTCCTTCATCACTCATATATTATAGCACTTGTCAGTTCGTTCGCCTACATAGCATAATGATGATTTCATATTCCCTCAAGACAGATAAATATATTCAGTTGACTTTTAAAAATTTCTTTTAGGATAAAAATAAACTAATTTATATATATATATATATATATATATATATATATATATATATATATATATATATATATATATATATATATAGAGAGAGAGAGAGAGAGAGAGAGAGACAGATAAACATATACACACACACCCACAGTTCATATATATAGTAAGAAAAAGCAAAACTTTGAGAATAGAAAAAATAGCAGAAGTATGTAAGAAAAACTAACTTAATACAAAATGTAATAATATACATAATAATTTACCCTGTCTCCCCCCCGTATATAAATTCCTAATTTCTCTTTTTTTAATTTAAGTTATTATTTTTGGTATCCGTGATAACTTTTCTATAAAATAACAACTGTTGTAGACTAAAAAGGTGCTAGTGTTAATTGAATTAATCCAGACAAGAGGTACTGCTGGGTGCTATCCTTCTCCATGTAAGTTACACTATCTTTATCAGGCGATATGCTGATTGTAAACTTATTGTCGGGTGCAGATTAATATTTGAAGGTAAAAAAAAATCATATTTAGGTAACGGTATGGGATTGGAGTGTATTTTACAAATACTTATAAAATTTATAATTTTGAGGAAAATCGCCTCGTTTCACACTTCCACCTTTACTCCATGCTTTAATTCATTTCCTCGACGACGTTTCAGGCCATTTTACCCATTTTCAAGTCTAAATATGTATATAATTATTATATAATCCATATAATAATATTTTTTATATAATTATTGTAGCCTTTGTCCCCTCACATTCCTCTAATTATAAATATTATTTTTGAAAAGTCAATTCCGTGGACAGTCAAAAAATTAAACATTATTTTAAATTTACATCAAATGTTATACATTTTCTTCATTTTAATACAACAGCCTTATGTTCATTGTGGCATAAGGCTGTTGTATTATTATTTAGCAAGATTAATGAACATTTTGTAGTTTATTGATCAATTACTAAGTGACCTAATTCCCAATTAAATAATTATGTTCATGGACACACATATATTTTCATTTAAATAATTTTTTTTGTTTGCAAAATGGTGTTTTTTATTTGTCTTATCATATTTTCACTGAAAATATTGTATATATTCTTTAATTTTGATTTATGTAATTTTTGGCCAGATGTGTTTTTTATTTTTGTTCATGATTGTTAATCTTAAGGGACCTCGTCCCAAAATAAAGTTTATTTTCTTTATATATATTTACATATATATAAAATTTACGCTCTTTTGATGTAACATTTAATGGGAATGATGTCTTTCTCATTTGAAAATGTTATTAGGTAACGGAAGTGTGAAAATTTACGGAATGAGGATTTTAAATGCGTTTTCTCTCAGAGACACTAATACCACTGCCTTTTAGATCGAAACTTAATATCGTCGTCGAAGAGAATATGGAATCTGTTATCATAAACAATACAAGCCCTAAAAGGTTTTAAGTATGGCTTGAAAGCCTTTTAATAATTCAGTGGAGTAAACGGAATTATTAGATTCGGATAAAGTGTTTTATAATAAGGATACTGGAAGATCGTTTGTACAATGTATGGGGTGGAATTTTATTAATCAAAAAACTTGTTATAATCTAACTTTGGAGGATTTTCTGGAAAATTAGGATAATTTTAGAGTTTTCACAGTTAATAATACTAGATGGAGCATTTTCCTGAAGTTAGTTTAAGCCAAACTCCTCGAGTGAAAACGCTGACTTAAGTCGAAGTTTTCTTAAGTATCGTCCTCTCTATAATAGCATCCTCCAATATCACATTTCTGATCCATTGTCTTTTAATTTCATCTTAAAAAAATAAATAAAATTTAAATATATAAAAATAATATTAATAAAATGTAATAATAATTTAACGATTGCTCGATATCTTTTCTTTATGGTATACTTAACCATAAGACTTCAGATACCTAACCTTTTGGGAAGTTTTTACAAAAATAAATAAATGTGATAAATTTAGGTCCGACACCGAATCAATTCTGGCAGAAAGACAACTAATATTGAAAAATTATTATTGGGTGAGAACTTTGTATACACCACTTGTTTAAATTCTTTCATTTTATTTTGACGCGTGGATCTTAGGTCAACCTTTTGTCGAATATTAGCCCAAGGTTATAGCAATATAGTTTTCTCAATCTATAAAAAATACAAATATATATATATATATATATATATGTGTATATATATATATATATATATATATATATATATATATATATATATATATATATATATACATATACACGTACTATATACATATACTCAGCGTTTTCACTCGAGGAGTTTGGCTTAAACTAACTTCAGGAAAATGCTCCATCTAGTATTATTAACTGTGAAAACTCTAAAATTATCCTACATCAAGGAACCAATATGAATTGCATGGATTGGGGTCTCGTAAATCCTATATTTATCCATCTATTATAAAGATTACATCTCATTAGGAAGAAATATTACACTGCCTATTGAAGAAATTGTAATAATTTTATTATCTCTGTACCCTAAAATATAAATATGTATTCACAGATATTCTCAACCTCTAGTATTATACTAGTAAATAATATGTATAGATATATATATGTATATATATCCGCTCCTGTCATGGTATTGACAATCAGAAGATGTGTTGTAATAAAATAAGGATTGACATTATTGGCATGAGGAAGGATAGTACCCAGCAGCACCTCTTACTGGTCATTATTTACTTCCTTGATTTAGGTGAGGAGATCTCGTATCCAGCTCCT
Source organism: Nezara viridula (assembly GCA_928085145.1). Taxonomy (NCBI): domain Eukaryota; kingdom Metazoa; phylum Arthropoda; class Insecta; order Hemiptera; family Pentatomidae; genus Nezara; species Nezara viridula. The sequence goes on from OV725080.1 coordinate 4,608,387, forward strand.
TTTTAGTCTGCTGCTGATGGACATGTCAGTCGTGGCCATGTCATTTATAAGTCTGTTTGTGTGACTGTGTAGTTTTAAGATGAAAACGAGAGTAGAAAGTACTGATATGTTGGTCTGTAGTTGTTTGTCATAAGTCGTTATGTAAAGTTTTGTTGTTGACGTACCATAGAGCTCCTGTTATAAGAGGTAAAATTTTGGATTGAAATGATTGTAGGTTTTTAAATGCTTCTTTTTTGCCGAATCGTAAATCTGAGAAGCCTATGTCCAGATGGGTTTGAGTATGTAGGTTGTATGTAATGTATTTAGTTTTTGTCGAACTTTCAACTTTGATTTCGAAAAAAGTGAGTAAAGTATTTCCAGTCACTTGTTTAAAATCTGCCGTTTCATTTATGGTTCAGAAAAAAACGTACATTAACAACATAACTTTACATGACGACTTTCGACAACCAACTATTGACCAACACATAAGTACTCTCTATTCTCGTTTTCATCTCAAACTACACGGACACAAAAACAGACTTATATATGGCCACGACTGACATGCCCATCAGGAGGAGACCGAAAGGGAGTTGGATGAGAGATCTCCTCACTTGAACCAAAGAAGTTAATAATGGCCAGGAAGAGGTGGTGCTAAGTGATATCCACTCCTAACCACTCCACGCCAATCATTATTTATCACAAGAAATCTGTTGATTGTCATTATTTAAAGTGAATAAAAAATCCTTAGTTACTTGGACAAACGACTGACATGGACATACCACATAAAAAAAAAAAGAAAAGAACTTAATCAGCGATACGGACTTCTTTCTAGGCTACTTGACAGACGTTCTAAATTATCTTTGACTAATAAATTAACTATTTACAAAGTCCTCATTAAACCACTTTGGACATATGGGGTCGAACTATGGGGAACAGCAAAGAAATCAAATATAAAAATCATCCAGTCATTCAAGTCAAAAGTCCTTCGGAAAATTGTAGACGCACCCTTTTATGTTTCAAACCTCACGTTACACACTGACCTTAACACTCCTTTCATCACGACAAGTGCCACGGACCGCTTTAATAATTTTCATGACAGACTGACCCAAAAAAAACACAAACCTTGGATTTTTAATTTTCTACTGAAAAGTGTTTCACTATCACTTCTATAATAGGCTCTCTCTTCTTACGGGACAACCTGAGTGCTATACGTTTGCTATAGCAGTAGAAACAAGAGAACTATTAAACTAAGATTATCTGAGACTCCGTTAGAGTTAAACTGCCTTGCTTATTCTAACGTTTAAGGGTTATGATTGTGAACCTGAGACCGAGCCATCATAATCTGAGAGAGATACTAGCATATTAATGAGACGAGGATATCCAGATCTAGTTAGCATCTGAAACAGCCGGAGAACAATTCCTGCCAGGACTCATTGTGAGAACGCTGGATCTCTGTCAACAATACGTTGTCAGTCAGCGTTGAAGTTTTGGGCACGGAAATCTCATTCCACGTTGAAGATAACTAATGAAATGCTTTGGTCCTCCACTGGTTTGATCGTTGATCTAACTGAATTGATATAAAGAAATCACACAAAATACACCTAAAAAGTTTTAACTTTAATTTTCCCATATATGAAATAAAAATATAAAATCTCGAGCGCGTATCACACGAATTCCACTTACTACCCTCTTTTTAGCAGAAATAAATGTTTTCGAACAAAGGGAAGTGAAAGTAAAAACGATGCAAACTATTTCACAATGGTTCATTATTTTCAAACAATTATATATTTAAAGTAACATTACCCTCGAAGGGACAAAGAAAAAGAAATAATAAGTGATTCCAATTACTGTACTTAGTAATATCCTAAAGAAATCAGCATTACTTCAGTAACACATTCAAACCCCTCCCTCCCCCCCAAAAAAAAACCAAGGATGTAATCTTTGCAGACTAACATATAAAAATCATCTAGAGACCATATCTTTGCTCCTAATTGTCCGATTTTAACTATTTTTTTTTTCTCGGAAATTCCGTAAACTGTTTAATAACCATATCGACAAAAAAGTGTCTACTTTTGAAGTTATCCGGAATCTAATTTTATCATCCCTCGTAACTTTTTTTTCAGCTCCTTTTCGTTGAAGTATGTTATATAGATAAATTTGAAGGGCATCGAGAATAAGACATTAGTGAAGTTTCATTGAAATCGGTACCTTTGTTTAGACGCTAGTCTATAGCAACGCATGGTTTTCTTCGCTATCTTGAAAGGAAAAGGTGGATAGAAATGTCGATGAAGGAAGATCATTTTCGGGTGACCTATAATTTTAAAGCCAAATTTGAAAAAAATCGGTCTAGTAGTTTCGGAGGAAATACTTTTTATTCGTTCTTCAAATTCTACGCATCCTGAAACATGAAATCTCAAATTTTGAGAGGAGGTTATGTTTTTAAATTTTTTAAACGATCACAATGGTTGATTATTCAAAATAATAAACCAAAAATAGGTTTGTGTTTTTGTTAATTAGAGTTATTTTCTTTAATTTTTTCCATCGATGATTCACACTTCCGGAATGGCAGTGGAGTGCCCAGTGGCATTCCTTGCAGTCTTAATTTTAAGCTATTTCTAAACAGGAAAATCTATCATCCAGTTTCAGTATTAGTCCGTGTTACAGACTACTTTTTATCAAGTTATTAACATCCGCCTGAAACTTCGCGAATTTCTTCATTTCATCGTAATCTACAACTATTTTATTTACGAAAATACTTACGGAAATGGGACGTTTTCAATCTAAAGATCGGCAAATTTTGTCTATTTAATTAGTTACTAAACACTTACAAATATTCATTTGCTTTCCACTTGGATCATAAGATAGTTTGATCATATATAACCTTATTATTTTGGCATGTTGGGGGTGTAGATCACGCCAAACGGCGAATATTTTTTCAGACCACCTTTTTTTCTCGATTTTGTGCTCAAATTATCTTACGATTCAACTGGAAAGGAAATGGGTATTTACGTGATTTTAGTATTTAATTAAATAGAAAAAGTTTGCCGTTCTTCGGATTGATAATGCTCCAATTCCGAGAATTGTCGTAAATCAAATATTTGTAGGTTACAGTGAAATGAAGCTATTTACGACCTTTCAGGTGGATGTTAATAATTTGATAAAAAGTGGACTTGTACCACGGACTATCTCTGAGGAGTATGTCCATATAGATTTAAGTAAGTATAGGTATGTATTTAGATTCTGTCTCAGTTCTAGTTCTGAAGATTCGGAAAATAATGAGTAAAGTAGTTTGAGTCGTCTATTGAGGGTCTTCCATTTCATTTTACCATGTGGCCCCATGTCATCCTTCTGCCAAAAAGAAGTCATATATAGTGTACGGTGTCCATCTAAGGAATTTGGTTAATTTCTTAATAGCATTTAGTAGGGTATGATTTTATTTTTCGGAGAATAAATGCCAGTTTTCCATAATTGTACTGTAATTTATCTAGGTTGTGTTGTAACGATAAGTATTTTTAAATTGAAAAAAAAATTAGTAATCAAATTCCAAGTTTTTTTCTCGAAGAATGTAAAATAAGCGTATTTAACATGTTTTCTAGTAACGCATCAGTTCCTAGGAACTGTTTTTACGCTTTTCGTTAATAGAAATGGTACCTCCGACTAAATAGTTTACTTTTCCATCTCCTCTCTCAGATGAGAACTGTTTGATAAAAACAAGTAGATCAAGAAGATCAGCGATTCTTAAAGGATAAAAGAATGCCAACGGAATTATAAACAAAAAACTTCACTCCAGTATTCTTTCTTTGTTTCGTACTGTCCATTAGTTTCGGAGGAAATACAAGCAATTTTTATTTATTTTTCGTATTTTACGTATTCTTGAAAATTTTGAGAGAGATTGAAGTTTTATAATTTTTTGTTCGATCAAAATGGTTCATTATTGAAAATAAACCAACATATAGACGCTATATTTACTTAAATCGTGGGAATTTTTATTTGTATTATGTGTACAAATTTTAAGTTGTAGGTTGCTGTAATCTATACAATTAAATAATAAATAATATCAACGATAGCATTTATGTAAACACCATATATTTATGTGTACATAATATTGTCGGAGTCCGTATTATATTAAGGTCATGTTACGCATGTAAGCTCGTTCTAATCTTCGGGCTAGCTCGGACGAGCTCGTATTCCTTTGGTTCCTTCATTACAACTATTATCCGTTACGATCTCTTATTTATCCTTTAGCTAATTATTAAATTCTTTAATATTTTGTATATAACTATTTTTATATCAAATATTAATGTGAAATGGTTAATTATTTAAAATAAAAAAAATTAAAGGTACTTCAGTGGGAATTAATATAGAATATGAGTCATTTAAGCCCGTGAGAGAACATCAATGAGAATAAAACCTACGTTATGTTTATTAACAACTGCTCAATAAAATATTTTTTAACGCCGCATATATTTTTATATTTTCTTTTTTCCTAATATTATTATTTTTCTCACCATTATAACTTTTTGAATATTAACTGAAGAAAATGTTTCTTAATATTTTTTTGTAATTGCCAGGGAATAATTGTCTCCAAAATGTATTTAATTTTATAATATTTAAAAGATGTCACTTATCCGCGATGTATTATCGCGTTTGTGTATATGCACCAACCCGGTTGTAATACTATGTCTTAAGGATTAAGACACCAAAGTACTGCGATGAGACTGCCGGGAAGGCAGTCAAGAGCGAGCTTTTCTGAATATAGGGTCTGTGCTGGAGATAAACAGTACCCCCCTCCCATCCCACTAGCTGCTCCGGGCTCAACCTCACCTTGCGCCACTTTCTCACCACAGCTGGATAGATCGACAGTCATCTATTACATATCGATCCCCCCACCATCGACTGCTTTTGACATCAACTGATACCTCAAAGGTAACCTAGTTCGGAGTACTACCCACTTGGATCATTCGTTTATTCTACACCGTCTCCGAAATACATTTAAAAATTAATTTAATAATTTTTCTCTCATAGGTAGCGTTTTATTTCTGTTTGGACTATATTTTGTATTATATTTATGTTTTATTTTTATTTCGGAAGTTTCATACCATATATTTTTTTTTGGGTTTCAACTTTGTATATTTCTCTTTTTTGTTGAATTTAGCTCTGTAAACATTCAAAAGAGAGGTGGTTTTTTTTTATCTTTAATCGATTGAATATTTTTTTTTTTTTTTTTTATGTGCATGAATTTTCCCTCTTTTATAGGTCTCATTCTTTTCCTTCATTTTAATTTTACTTGTAATTCCCTGCCTTTGAGGAAACTCACCGGGAAAAGGTTTGTATTTTCATTTTGAAATACTTCTGGACCCAACAACACTGATATATTGAGTTTAACCTCAAATACCTCAAATATGCAATTTCACTTTCGTACGACTTTTCGTTTTTGAGCTAGACTGTTAACACACACACAGACATACACACACAGACATACACACACAAACAGACCATTTGTGGGGATTGGTTATTTGGATTCAGGTGACCTCAAAACGTGTATTTTCGTTGATAACTCAGATTCGAAAGTTTTCACTATATATTACCTATATAAAAAAAAAATATCCTGTACCATTACAACCCATTAAGGGTCTTGTGTTCAATACTACTCAGGAGAAGCATTGTTTCTAGGTCAACTGTTGTGCAAGGAGGTGATTTGACTGAGTGAGATCATGCTCAACTGCCAGTTTTTCGTTAATATTCTAAATTCGTTTTCCTAAATTAATTATTTTATTATAGGTACCCACTTAATAGAGGCTAGGTGTGCTCAAGAACGGTCTTCCGACCCAGGGTCGCATCACAGCCAATGTAACAGATAAATTAATTTTCTGCCATGAACCGGGATTCGAACCTGGGACATTTATCATTGGAAGCTCAGTACCCTAACGCTGAGCTACACCACTCCATTACGTATAAAACTGTGAAAGTAAAAAACTGTTATACATGTGGATCATGTAAAAATGAAATAAGGATTGTTACAATATTTGTAAGTGAAGAAATTAATCAAAAGAGAAATAACCTTGTTGGTCTTCGGGATGAGGTAGAACACGCAAAACATTTGAAAACAACAGTCCTTGATAAACAAATCAAGCGTTCTTCCAAACAAATAACAACGGTTGTTTTTATTAACTTTCGTTCACCACTACTCGAGTCGTTTTTCCTTTTTTTTTTTTTTTTTTTCTAGGATCTTCCCGTTTTCCTGCGGGAGTTTCAGCTCATCATAAAAATAATGGAACAGCTTTTATTTTATTAGACGTTTTTTTCTGTTTCTGAATGTTGATATAAAAAAAAAATCATAGTTACTACGACAATAAATTAACTTGCACCTCACTGGAGGGGTTACTACAATTAAAATTACTTATTGAATACTTAATAGTTGACCGTTGTATTATTAAGGAAGGAGACCGGACTATCTCCTTCTATGGTGGCAATCATAAATAGACTAAATAGTGGCAAAACTATTAGAAGCCAATGTTTCGACCTGACTTTGCCGGGCTTCTTCAGGTTTAGAACCGACAAGATACAGAAATATATAGATAATTGTAGAAGTTACGTAATATTTAGACAAACAATTATAAACAATGTGAATAAACTTATTAAAATTATAAACAGAGTAAGCTAAGTAACAAGATCCTAACTGAAATAATTAGATTGTAACAATTGTTGTTATATAATACAATATATTACCAACTGCTTCCTGCAGTGCCCGATACCATGCCCTGTTGAAGACCTAAAAAGTGGGTCGAAACATTGGTGCAAACTATAAAATACTATTTTGATGTATAGTATTCATTTGACCGCACCCCCCGGCATTATATAAAATTTAGATATTTGAGCCTCTAAAATTGCCCTCCTTTTTTGACTTAGATGTCATACTTTATCATAATCTGTTCTAATGATAATTTTAAAATAAACATATATATATCATTAAATGTAAATTGAAAAATTATCCTCCTACCTTACCGACAGATATTTCAAAGTCAATCATAACAATGCTTATTCATCTCTTTTTACTCAGTCTGCCGGTGTTCCTCAAGGTAGTATCCTAGGTCCTATCCTTTACACAGTTTATACAGCTGACATCCCAACCCAATCCAACACTGTCATCATTACCTATGCCGATGACACGTGTATCCTATCAGTTAATAACGATCCATCTATTGCATCCATAACTCTTCAATCATACATCACAAGCCTTGAAAAATGGTGTCAAAACTGGAGGATTAAAATAAATTCCAATAAATCCCATCAAATAACCTTCACTCTTTGTCGTAAACCTATGACTTCCTGTCCTACAGTATCCTCCAACAATAGCCCTCTTACCCCTGTCGAACAAATCCGATAGTTAGGACTCCACCTTGACAAACGACTCACTTGGAACCCCCATACCAGACTGAAATGACTAGAAACCGCCCGACGTTTTCGACTACTGCAGCACTTACTAGACAAACGATCTAAGCTTTCAATTAATTATAAACGACTCATATATATGACAATAATAAGACCTATTTGGACTTACGGAATTGAGCTTTGGGGCTCCACTCAACTATCGAATTCCTCTCGTATCCAATCCTTACAATCCAAAATCCTTCGTAAAATCCTCAATGCTCCTTACTTTGTCACAAATAAAACCATCTATAAAAACCTTAATGTTCCATATGTTTCCGATTAGGCCCAATGCAGATACCTGTCCTTCCATAACAAACTGCAGAACCATTCGAATTCTTTCGTTTCAAATCTTGCTTCCTCCTCGATCCCTGATAACCCTCCGAGGCGTCTGAAAAGAAGGTGGCCTCGGGATCTTCTAATATAGAACTTTAATTTGAGTTCTACCAATGGGTAGTTTTTCTTCATGTTGTACATGTCATGTTACCAATTTCACATTTACTTATTGTATTTTCTATGTAATACAGTTGTAAATTCCATTAAAATAATTTTAAAAAAATTATCCATTTCAAACTCGAATAATGTCTGAATTTATTCATAACATCTTTAATTATTTTTCAGATCTGTTATTTTTACCTACAATTAAATAATTATGGCAACGAAAACGAATATTCTTGTTTCATGAATCATATGAGTGTTCAATGAACTATTTATTTTTCTTATCAGTTCTTAGAAACAGTAGTTCTTATTAATGAACTGCTCATTTAATGTTTTTTTTTAAATAGGAGGAACGCCCACCACTACTTGGCAATGAAGTGGGCCCCTTCAACCTAGGACAACACACTACCCTCATAGCAACCCTGTTATGCTTGGAGGATAGAATTTCTCAGCCTTACTATTTATATAGATTTAAGGCTCCTATACACTGGGTGCAATATGCAGTGTAAATATGTTAAAGTCCTCTGAGTCCAAATAACTAATTGTAAGTCTCGCCAAAAAATCGATGTGTAATTTCAAGCAAATACAATTACGTTTTAACTTAAGTATACTTGCAGGTTATAACATTGAGGTGACAGAATATAAAATAACATGTTTTTTTTTACTGAACTAAGGATGAGTTTCAATTTATTAGGTAAAAAAAAAAACTCAATTTAATTAATATTGGCATAAAGTTTAGGATGTATGAAAGTTTTTTTAAAGGGATCTTATTGGGTATCTGCAGTCCATTCATAAGCTAATAAAACAAAAATAGCCAATAATCGAAGATTGTATAAAAAAACCAAAAAAAACCAACAGAATAGTGTAGTAAAGAGGCTTAAAAGACACTTTTAAAGTGTTTTACTAAAATACAAAGTGCACTTGTATTTGAAGGAAATTTGATATAGTTTACTATGAAACAATATTTCTTTTTGAACTTGTTTATTAAGAAATATTACAATCTGTGTCAATAAATGTCCTTTATAATAGTGTACAGTGAGCACATTCACACTCTATGTACAATAAATAAAAATAAATTAAACATCAATATAATATAACTAAAGTTTAATGTATATAATAAAAAAAAAAAACTAAACTAATCAAAATAATTTAAATGCGAACATAGTTTTTTTACAAATATTTACAATATTCATTCATTCAGGAGAACTCCGAACTAAGCCTTTTTCTCCACTCGTATAAGGAAAGGCAGAACTCTAGGAGATACCAGCGCCTCTCAAACAGTCACAATACTGATATTAAGGACCATTATAAGCTGAGCAGAGGCGCTATTATCAGACATAGCTTAAGTGGAGAATCTGGTCTTTGCCAGAACTCCAATATCTGCTTAATTACAAAAGGTCTGTGGACCACTTCCGCTTCAACCTTCGAATAACGTCTGGAACAAATGGGATATTACGGTCATGGTGTAGGGCTCTGTTGGTTACATAGAATGGAACATCAAATATTGTTCTAAGGATATTAGATTGAAAGGATTGAATGCGTTTGATGCTGGAATATTTTGCTGTTCCCCATAGATCCAACTAAGTCCAAATAGGTTTCAGTTTTGTCTTTTAGATCAGTAATTTGTTGTCAATTGAAAATTGATTTTCTGTTCAGTAGTCTATATAGCTGGCCATATCGTCGGTTGAGTTCATGTCATTAAGTCTAGTATGTGGGTTCCATGTTGTTAGTATTCGGTCTAAGAGAAAACCAAGATACCGGACTGTGTCTGAGTAAGGAAGCTGGATAGAATTAGTGTACTGGTAGACAGAAATTGCTTCGGAGCGTGAAGTAATATGTTTGCATTTTGATTCATTTACTTTAATGCGTCGTTTATTGCACCAGTGTGCAATCAGGGAGAGGAACAAAAACAATTATTATTTACAAAATTAATTGTTGTTTGTTTAATGATCTCTAATAAAAAATAAACATAAAACTTAATTTTTCGGCTTTTCTGGCTTGCCGACCATAGTTTATAAAACATTTTTGTAGCTCTTGAGGCCTCTACCTCCTCCTTAAAGATTTCCGTTTATTTACGGGAAATTCTTTATATTGCTATACAGTTTCCTGAGGACATTTCAATACAGGTAGCGAATTTCATCATCAATTATCCCGATAGCCTTTATATTCTTCTTAATTCTACTGTGGCCTGTGAGTGCTCCAATAATTAATTCGATTTCCTTTCTATTTAAGCCTAGCAGCCACTTCTTAGTTCTAGAAGAATAATTGTTTTTAATTAGCTATTTTCCTTGTTTAACCCTTTTTAAGCCAAAGCCTTTAAGATTCCTTTCAATCCTTGCCTGCTCTTCTCCATGGCCATTGCCGGTCCTCTTAATGCCTACATCATACTGTGATCCTCTGTTAGTGATCCCTCCTTCATTTCTTGCTTACTCGTCGGCTATCTCACTGGCCATGGTGGAATTGTGACCGTGGATTAATTCCAGTTTCTAAGATATGGTCCGTATTTCTAACGTTTGCTTACATTCTTTTACCACTGTGTAGGTCTCCTTAAACAGTTCAAAAGCTTGCAGGCATGACCTACTATCTGAGAGGTTAATGTAAACAATCAAACAAACCTGTACCACTACAACCCAAGAAGAATCTTGAGTGCAATACTATGTGAGGGAGATGATGGGGCCGATATCACGCTCAACCGCCAGGTTTTCTCCCTTAATGTATGTTCGGAGAATATGAACAATACTTCCGTCCGAGTTTACGATGGATTAGCGTGTTAAAGCGTTCTTTAACTTTCTCTTGTTCGGTGAAGCTGGTTCGAATCCTGTCTGGGTAGATTAAAATTTATTTCGTGGCGGTACCACGGAATAAATCTAGATCTTCTCATTCTGGTTAAAATGGTTTGGTTTTACCTCTAGAATAACTCCACACTTTCTTATCCCACAAATGGAGAGGTGGAAAAAGAATAAAAATACTTCTCTCAGAAATAGATTCCTGTAACCTTCTTAAATTGATTATAGTAACTGTAGACTTGTTCAGTTATCTTATATTATATATATGAAATAACGATTAACAAATAATGGTCATCCCTCATTGAAAGGGACGACAATTATGTTTATTGCATAAAATAATATGGGTTACAATATATTTTATAATTATTAGTTTTTTATGTTCTTGGGATTAATATTAATGCATTTTCAGGCTATATAATAATAATAATAAAAAACCTGTACCACTACAACCCATGAAGAATGTTGAGTTCAGTACTATGTGAGGGTGGTGATGGGGCCGATATCACGCTCAACCGCCAGGTTTTCCTCCTTAATATTTTTTTTATTAAGAATACCCACTTTATAGAGGCTGGTCACCCCAGGAGGGACTCCCGATCCCAGGGTCGATCCGCGGCTAACAAAAAATTACTAGTCTTTAGCCGGATTCGAATCCAGGATCTTGAGCTCTGGAAGTCAGTGCTCACTCACTGAGCTACCCCACTCCCCATATAATAATAATAAATGCCTATAATTACTTAAAATTGTATTAAATCGATAATTTTTAGATTAATTTAGTTGAGCTAATCTCTCTACCTCTTGGCCACAACCACATCTGAGCATTGGAGTTGAACCACAGCTAAACCGGCTTGTGATTGATTAGGATTCAACAAGTACCTCAATCAATTGAACCGTCGGTGAAGCCTCAACCCTCATCATGAAAGTGCTTGTCATTAGTTCACCGCTACTAATACTGTTCAATAAATCCTCAGAATTTCAACTTAAATAAATTACTTCATTGATTTTTTTTTTACGCTTTTACAGGGATTATTTTTTTTTTTTATTAACTTAATTTTTCAACTCACATCTGTCAGAAGTTCCGACAATCAGCGAGTGTGATGTCAAGATGTATGAGGTTAATGTGTCTTGGAATAGGCGTGAGAGAGAGTGGAGTGCCCAGCGGCGTCCTTTTTGTCTTGAATTTAATATTTACAGTTAGTGGAGGAGATCCATCATCCAGCTTCTTTGAAGTCTCCTTCGGGTCTTATCGGGCATATTAGTTGTGGTCATGCCTCGATTCAATGAGTTGGTATGTCCGTCTAAGTTATTATGAAATTTTTTGTAGTATGTTCGTATGTGGTGGTTAACTGTTGGCATCTGTAAGTCTTTATGTAAAGTAATGTGATAACATGGGTAGTTTTTCTTCATGTTGTACATGTCATGTTACCAATTTCACATTTACCTATTGTATTTTCTATGTAATACAGTTGTAAACTCCATTAAAATAATTTTTTTAAAATATATCCATTTCAAACTCGAATAATGTCTGAATTTATTCATAACATCTTTAATTATTTTTCAGATCTGTTATTTTTACCTACAATTAAATAATTATGGCAACGAAAACGAATATTCTTGTTTCATGAATCCATATGCTTGTTCTATGAACTATTTTTTTTCCTTATCTATTCTTAAGAACTGTTGTTCTTGTCAATGAACTGGTCATTTACGTTCTTTTAAAAATAGCAGGAAAGCCCACCATTACTTGGTAATGAAGTGTGCCCCTTCAACCTAGACAATACACTACCCTCAGAGCAGTCCTGTTATGCTTGGAGGGTAGAATTTCTCAGCCTTACTATTTATATAGATTTAAGGCTCCTATACAGTGAGTGCTATATGCAGTGTAAATATGTTAAAGTCCTCTGAGTCTAAATAATTAATTGTAAGTCTCGCCAAAAAATCGATGTGTAATTTCAAGCAAATACAATTACGTTTTAAGTTAAGTATACTTGCAGGTTATAACATTGAGGTGACAGAATATAAAATAACATGTTTTTTTTACTGAACTAAGGGATAAGGGAGCATTGGCGATAGTCCTGAAAGTTTTAGATTGAAAAGATTGTAGTTTACGTATGTGAGTCTTTTTGGCTGTTCCGTATATCTGTGAAGCGTAGGTCCAAATGGGCGTAAGTAGGTATGTATACGCATTTAATTTCGAATGTCTTGAAAGGACTCAGTACAATAGCCGTAGTCTTAGGTTCAAAGTTTTTGTTTTGTTTTTGATATGTGGGCCCCATGTCATTCTTCTGTCAAAGGTCAGTCCAAGATATTGAACTTTGTTGAATATCCGAGAATTTGGATATTTCAAGGTAAATAGGAGGGCAAGTTTCACGTCGAAGAGTAAAGGTGATATGTAGTGATTTGTCTTGGTTAAGTTGAATTTTACAGAGTTTGCACCAGTCATAGAATTTGTTTCGGTGATATTGAAGAGTCTGCGAGGCGTATGTTGAATTTGGATGTCTAGTCAAGATTGTTGTATGCATAAGTTGTGGTAAGATTATCGACAGGATCTGGAATATCATATGTGTAAACGATATACAAGTGAGGAGCGAGTACTGACCACTGAGGCACTCCTGCTAAAGCTGGTTGGTATAACAATTTATTTTTATTTTATTAAATGAAAATCTGCCAAAAATTGATTCATGATTCATATTTAAATTATTAAAACAATGAAGATTAACTTTTTTTCCTTTCAAAAAATAAAGTAAGTATTATTGACTAAGAAAATAATTAGTAAACACGATAATAGGGATTACTTAATTTTTTTAAAGGATTCTTTTATATTTTAAATGATAGAGAAAACATAAATACTTCAGCTTAAAAAATTAGTTTTTTTGTTATATTTTCTCTTGTGTTGTAAAAATATAATGATTTTCTTCAAAACCTTATCGATCTGAGAGTAATGTAGTTATTCTTGAGAAAAACTTTTTTTAAACCGACGTCAATAAGCTTAAAACTTTCACCTTGCGTCTTATTCATTGTGTCATTGATATTGAGTGGAAGGATTGGATACCTGGATGTTCGAAAACTTAGATGTCCCCTTCAGTTCAAGTCCGTTGGAGAGCGGGGTGGCCAAGCGAGTTAATGTGTGTGTAAAACCTGTGTTGCCGGTAACCTGATAAACTTAAGATTAGTTCGAATCCCAGTGCTGGCGGGACTTTTATCAGAGACATTAATCCCTGCCCTCGCCCTAGCCACATAGAAAACCTCGTGTAGTCGAAAAGGTGAGGTTTGTGAAAAAAATAAAGAGAAGTCCATAGGACCAGATATGCTTCAGTATTGTATAGATTAATAGTTTTCTTAAATTCCTGCAATTATTGTTTTAACAAATATAAAACTCTCCATATATATTAATAAGAAGGAATTTAGCACAGAAGATTTCTTAGACGTCACACATGCCTCCGATAAAGTTTGGCATGATGGTCATCTTTGTAAAATTAAATCAATCATTTCACATACTTACTATTTAATCATCCTTGAGGATAGATTTTTCGTTGTCAATAAGGGTGGTAAATATTCTGACTATAGCCGAAACGGTGCAGGATTACCGCAGGGCATTATTCTATGTTCAGTTCTGTACTCTATTAACTCTTCTGATATTCCAAAGACGCCAGACATATTACTTGGAACTTACGCAAGCCATACTGTTATACTCTCGACGGATTATAATCTGATCGCGGCATCCGGAAAAATACAGATTAATTTAAATCTACTACAAGATTGGCTTGATAAATGGCGCACTAAAATTAACATAAATAAATGAAGTCAGGTTATATTTACACTTAGACGAATTGTCCTCCACTGACACTACAACATCTCTTTGTCAAATAATACAGAGACAAAATATTTGGAAATTCGAAATGGACAGACGACTGACCTGGAAATCGCACGTTACAACAATAAACAAGAGATTGAACCATCGACTGACATTACTAAGATGAATGCTACACCATAACAACAAACTATCACTTTCTAACAAAATTATTATATACAATATGCTACTCAGATGTCGGGTTTTCGCAAAAAAAAAACACTTACATACTATTCAAATCTTCCAATCTAAATTTCACCTATATATCACTCATTGTTTCTTCTACGTAACCAATAAATCGCTTCATGAAGACCTAAAAATACCACAAGTGAATTAAGAAATTTTACAAAAATGTTCACGACTCACTTATCCCCTTGTACCGACATTATTAACAAAGACACTACCACAAAACCTGCTACATTAATACATCACATTTGGAGTGCCTTCGCTGGGAGGTTTCTCCAATCAAGCATTCACGTTAATCCTGCAGATGAAGTTGACGAATAATGATTACATTTACAATATATGCCATAGACATTTGTAAAGTTTTTCAATAAAGAAATTTATTATTATTATTATTATATATATTAATTATGATAAGATATCATCGCTTGTATCATTAAAGCGAATCTTAATTCTTGAAATATTAAGCTATTAGTCAGGACAGAAAGGAAACAAGTATATTAGGCCCGGCCTGTAGTACATGATG
This sequence comes from Nezara viridula, assembly GCA_928085145.1. Lineage (NCBI taxonomy): Eukaryota > Metazoa > Arthropoda > Insecta > Hemiptera > Pentatomidae > Nezara > Nezara viridula. Next base: position 4,623,574 of record OV725080.1, read on the forward strand.
AACTAATTTCCATATCCACCGTAATGTCTCTCCATATTAGGTAAAGATACAAGAGCGCTGGCGGCGACCATGATTAGTACTAACGACTTGAGCCACTCGGGATATTAGTGGGGCTTATTAACCGTCCTAGCTGTTAGTCCTTCAATTAGTTATATGTAACGGGAGATGTTCATGTGGCCGAATTTATCGTAAATTTAAGAAAACAATATTAATTTAATAAATTCAAATATCAATAAAAAAACGTTGTAAATTATTCGACAATGATTTATTACTTCCAAAAAATTATACATCTAAAGTAGCATTACCTTATAGTTACAAAGAAAAATAAATAAAAGGTAATTCCAATTATTGGACTAATTTTTTTTTTAATCATTAGTAATATGCAAAAAAAAAATAGCATTACTTCAGTAACACATTCAAAATTTAAAAACCAAACAATGGATATAACATTTGGAATAGAACATATAAAAAAAACAGAGATCATATCTTTGCTCTTAATTGTCCGATTTTAACTACTTGTTTTTGGTTTTTAGGAAATTTCGTAAACTATTAAAAAACCACAATGGTTCATTGTTGAAAATAATAAACCAAATATATATTAAAATCGTGATATCTCTACTAATAGTACTTTGATTTCGTTAAAACTTTCTTCATTTTTTAGGAAATTTAAATACCTTTGAAAGATTTTATCACAACATCCCCAAAAAAGTGTATACTTGTTGAATTATTCGGAATTAACGTTTACCATTCCTCGTAACTTTTTTTCCAGCTTCTTTTTGTTGAAGAAGTTATCTATGTTATATAGATAAATTTAAAGGGCGTAGAGAAAATGACTTTAGCGAAGTTTCATTGAAATCGCTACATTCGTTTCAGCGTTACAGTCTATAGCAACGCAGGTTAGAAAATGCGCGAACGGCGGACGGACAAAAAAATTTTTATTCGTTTTTGGAATTCTACGCATCCTGAAACGTGAAACCTCGAATTTTGAGAGGAGGTTAAGTTTTTGAATTTTTTGGTCGATGACAATGGTTCATTATTGAAAATAATAAACCAAAAGGGAGACAAAATTAAAACTAAGGTGTGTGCTTCAGACCACACGATAGGAATGAAAACATCTACAAGGCGAGATTAATAATATAAAATATAAATTATAAATAATGGTTCACATTTTAAAAAGGATGAAATTCTGAAAATTTTCCCTTGCTTACATTATGCAGATTTCTCCATTGATATCTTTAATTTTATGTAACTTTACAATCCATGCGTTCTAGGTATATTGTAGTTAGGGTTAATTACTTTAATTTTAAAAAAAAGTTGATAACAAAGTTCTATTGCATAAAATATAGACATCAAAGCAAGGCCAATCTAAAAATGTACTTAATGATTTATAATTTATTAATTTTAATTAGAGATATTTAATAGTTTATGTTTTATCTAACGACTGTATTATATTTATGTGAAAATCTCCAGTTGGACAGTTATGTAATGTTATATATTTTCGGTTATACCTAACAATTTTTGCTATTATTATCATTTATATTATTTATATTATTTCTCTTCTTATTTTTTATATATTGCCAATAATGTTGCCAAAATAAAATTTCAATAATATTACCATTTGGACTATATATTAGCATAAACTCATTATCACCTAGTTATGGGCACTATCTTTTCGCCTCTTCTACTCGCTTAGTGTTGGATTAAGATACAATTTTGAATAATAGATTTACAAAGAAGACGAAACGCTTAACGTTTCCCTCGCTTACAGTGTACAGGTTTCTAAAAATCGGCCTATTATATATTCCTCTTAGAATATATTCCTCTTCATGATAACATTATATCCGTTCAGAAACGACTCCACCTGAAATAAATTTAATACACCCATTATTCGCAGAGAAGTGGAAAGATCAACAAGGCGAGATTAATTAAATGAAATATAAATGATAAATACTAGCTCATTATAAAGAGGATGAAATGCTTAGCATTTTACTTACAGTATGAACGTACAGAGATGAAGCGATGTGAATTTGTGAATGCCGCTGTGAAATAGTACCGGACGAATATGTTTTAATATTAATTAAAGGGAAGGTATTTTTTCAAAGATAAATATTTTATTTTTGAATTTATCATAATTTAGCGGAATCAGCCATAGTTTTAATTAGTGTTGTTATCTAAGTTAATGATGTAAATTTGGTGTACGAATGAGGTTTGTGTATTATATTCATAACATTATTAAGAGGTATTACGTTAGTGTATACCATATAAAGTAGAGAGATCGGTATTGAACCTTTGGATGAGGTGAATATCTGTAACTGGATTATAGTGCCGTGGAAAAAAAATTAGTGAGATATTCTACACATTATGGTTCCTGAGGTATATTTCGTACCATGTTTCTGTAAATGTTAATGTCCGAGTTAACCTCATAGTCATTAGATTTTGTTCATGACTGTAAAGAACCCTACGACTACATCTAGTGTTGCCCAAAATCGGCCTTGATCTTGCACCTTGCAAGACCAATACCAACTTTCGCCTATTTGTTGCAAGACTAAGACCAAGATTAATAAAAAAAAAATCGTTTTTTTGAATAAAAATTGAGGCAAAATAGTTACTAATACATGACAATTTTAGTTATTATATGTAAAGAATCGGTGTAATCAATATACTTTTGCATTTAACTCTTCTAGTTTTTCATTCACACTTAGTTAAGTTTCTCCTATCTAGAAAATTACAGTAATATCTCTCTAGTAATAAGCTAATAGGTAAATGCAAGACTGTTGCGAGAGTCTTGCGCAAGACCAAGACTCGTCTCGGTCTCGCATTTGCGCAACACTAACTACATCAAATTTAAATATTGATTGACGTCAATTTCTGTAATAATCAACCATGAGGTTTAAGTTGATATCCAAATAACTTTCTGCAGGATGAAGAGGATGTCCCGATTTCTGTGGGAAAATAGTGAGTGAAAACTTCTTTAGGAGCGTTTTGCACTTTTTTTTGTGGGGTGTGAATTAGATTGAACCGTCAGATTTCCGATGTGTAACTCTCGCTTGAATTATTTTTCCATATGAATTAAAATATTTCAGACACTAAAAATCGGATCTTCATATTGTAAGCCAGGGAATAGTTCAGCATTTCATCCTCTCTGCAACGGGCTATTATTAAAAATTTTGTCTTAACGCGACGCTGTGTTAAAGAGTCGAAAAGGAAAAAAAATAATGTAGAAAACCAAATGATAACGAGTTTCATAGAAGATATGGATTAAAAAATCTCAGAAACTAAAAATCGAAGATACAAGCGAGGATAATGTTCAGCATTTCATCCTCTTTATAATGAGCTATTATTTATAATTTATATTTCATTTTATTAATCTCGCCTTGCTGATCTTTTCACTTCTCTGCAAATAATGAGTGTATTCAATCTATTTCAGGTGGAGTCGTTTCTGAACGGATATAACATTATCATGAAGAGGAATATATTCTAAGAGGAATATATACTAAGCTTAGAAACAGAAAATGTATTACGAGAGGGGGGGAACACCTTCTCTTTGGCTTCGGTCCAGCCACTCCTAGCATTATCTCTCCGCGCCCTGGCTAACATATTTATCGCCGTATCTTTTCGAGTTTCCTGGCTTGGCGCTGTCCGGTGAGCTCTTATCATCTCGAGAGGATTCACGCGTGAAATACACGATGCTGATACTGATAACTTGGTTTTAATATTCAAATACTATAAAACCTTCACTTAACCCTCCAAACCAATAACAGAATTTGCGTAGAAGGAAAATCATTCCTAGAAGTAGAAAAATTCAAATACTTGGCCTCCACAATAACCTCAATGTATTATGAACGGGAAGAAACAGACCAGCGTTTAATTAGCACAAACAGAGCTTTCTTCTTCCTTTCAAAATATTAAAATCTCTAAAAATTTCAAGAAATCTCAAATTAAGGGTGCAACCAGTCCTAATATATTTTTTTTTTTTTTTTAGCTTTAATGTTTTATTCACACCTGTCATAATGCTAATGACAACCAGTGAATGTGAGATCGATTGATTAATAGAATTGTCATGAAAGGCATGAGGAGGATCAGTGCCCAGCGGCACCTCACTCGGCGTGATATCTACATTAGGCGAGGAGGTCCCTCATCCAGCTCCTCCTCAGTCTCCTACAGACGTTACCTGGCATATTCGTAGTGGCCATGTCATTTATAAGTGTATTAGTATGTCCTTGTAAGTTGTCATGGAATCGTTTGTAATGAATACGTATGTGTTCGTTAACAGTCGGCATATGGAGGTCAGTATGTAAGGTTATGTTGCTAACGTACCAAGGTGCTTTTGTAATTGTTCTGAATGTTTTTGCTTGAAAGATTTGAAGTTTGTTTAAGTGAGTCTTTTTAGCAGTTCCAAATATCTGTGATGCGTAAGTCCAAATAGGTTTTAGTAAGTAATTGTATGTGTTCAATTTCTGTCTAAGTTTTAGTTTTGAATTTTTTGAAAGAAGTGAACTCAGAATTCTTAATCTTTGATTTAAAGTTTTTCGTTTTTTGATTATATGTGGGCCCCACGTCATTTTTCTGTCAAATGTCAGACCAAGGTAGTGAACGGTGTCTGTCTGTGGAATCTGTGTATCGTCAAGGAAAACTGGAGGGCATGTTTCATGTCGAAGCGTAAATGTGATGTGCTGTGATTTGTCTTGATTTAGTCAGATTTTCCAAATTTTGAACCAGTCATGTAATCTTGTTAAATACTGTTGTAGGGTCTGTGAGGCGTATGTTGGATTTTTGTGTCTTGCTAAAATTGCTGTGTCGTCTGCATATGTCGCTGTTAAAATGTTGGGACTACAAGGTATGTCATGGGTGTATGTGATATAGAGTAGTGGAGAGAGTACTGAACCTTGAGGTACTCCTGCTGAGATAGACCTGATGGAAGATAGTTCTGACCCGTGTCGGACCGAGAAAAATCTATCGGAAAGGAAGGATTGTAGAATTAGATAATATGTAGGTGGGAGTATTGTCTTGAGTTTAAAGAGAAGACCCTGGTGCCAAACTCTGTCAAACGCTTGAGCAACATCCAGAAATACGCCAGTTGCATATACTTTCTGCTCTAGTGCTGTAGATATGTAGTCCGTTACTCTATGTAGTTGGTGTATAGTTGAGTGATGTGCCCTAAATCCAAATTGATGGTCAGGTATTATTTGGGTGTTTGTTAGTATATCAACAAGTCTTTTGTTCAGTAAGCTTTCAAAAATTTTGGAACAGATAGGTAGTAAGCTGATTGGTCGGTATGAGGAAGGTGAGTTTTTGTCCTTTTTAGGCTTGTGAATCATTATTATATGTGAGTATTTCCACTGTAGGGGAAATTTAGTTGTCCTCAGTATTGCATTATAAATAGTTGTCAAAAGCACTAGAGCTTTTCTAGGCATTTGTTGGAGCACTTCAGCGTTAATCAAGTCATGTCCAGGAGCTTTTCTTTTAGGCAACTTTTTGATTTGTTCAGCAATCTGTGAAGGTGTGAATGAAATAGGAGGTGAAGTTAGTTGTAAGGGCATGTCTAAAGTGTTTAGTACATTGTTATCGTGCACAGTGTTAGTGAAGTCTGTGTGTGGTACAAAAACAGAAGAAAGATATTCGGCAAAGAGTTCTGATTTTTCTCCGTCCGTCACGGCCCAGGAATCATCTTGTCTTCGAAGGGGTGCTGACACTTCACGATGCTTAATAAGGTTTTTAGTATGTCTCCACAAGCTTCCATCATCGGTTGAGAGATTTCTGATGTAGTTGTCATAGGTTGTTCGTTTGAATTTTCCAATCTGTCGCTTGAGTTCATTATTAAGTCTGTTGTAAGTTCGTTTATCTGATGGGAGTCTGTCAGTCTGCCATATTTTGCGAGCTCTCCTCTTCGCTCTGATCAAGTCCCTTATGTATTGTGGGTACATTGGTAGGAACTCATATTTTTGAGGTTTTGGTACTGATGAAGACCATGCTGCTTCTTGGATATTTCGTGTGAAGTATTCAACGGCATCCTCAAGTTCTTCTTCGTTTTTAATGGATAGAGGAACAGAGAGAGCAGTGTCCAATTGGTTCCTGTACCTGTCCCAATCCATTATGCCATTGATCAGGGACAGTTTTTTTGTAGCTTCACAAGGCTCTTCAAACAATACCAAATGCAAAAGGGAATGATCAGAGCAAAGATCTGAACTCGTTGTTATAGTGTGAGGTGTTGTTCGGAGTCCTTTAGTTATGAAAAAATCGAGTAAGTCTGGTGTTTTCCGTCTAGAAGTTGGCCAGTACGTGGGTGAATTAGGTGATATTGTGTCTAATGAAAGCTCATAAAGAACATACCTAAGATTCCTTCCTCTTGGAGTAGATAGTCTGGATCCCCAGAACTGATCTTTGGCGTTGTAGTCGCCTCCTGCAACAAAGCATCTACCAAGACGTTTAAAGAAATTACTAAACATCATGGGTGTCAGAACATACCTCGGAGGGCAATAAACCGCAGCAAGAGTAATGTTTTGTTGTTGTGTTGATAGTGTAATGGCTGTAGCTTGAATCTCTGGTGTTATGGGTAATTGTAAAGGATTATGTTTTAGAGTTGTTTTGATAATTATGGCAGTGCCTCCATGTGAAGTTCCATCTGGGTGGTCAGTTCTGTAGATTTTGTAACCACGGATGTAAAATTTAGAATGTGGTGTCAGATGTGTTTCTGTTATTAGTGCAATGTCAATGCGTTTCTCGTGTAAGTATATGTCTAGTTCGGTTCTATGTTGATTCAGTCCGTTTGCGTTCCATAGTATAATAGACATGGAGCCCACAGTCGTCTGATTACGGGGCATATTTTTGGGTAAGAGCGAGAGTAGCCTGAGATAGCTGTTGTAGAAGACTGAAGAGGGGCTGTATGAGGTTATTGAGACCGCTAATCAAATGTATGATATCACCTGAGGAGGTTTCAATAGTAGGGAGCGTTTGGGCAATGCCCCTACTCATACATTTAGGCCTTTGTTCTTGGTTTGTTGCCGGTGCTGGTTTTCGTTGCTGTCTCTGCTGCTGTTGTTCTGGTCCTGAGGGAATCGGATGAGGGTATTGAGGCTGATGCAGTGGTGGGAACTCGTGTAGTTCTGGTGGTGGGGGTTGAACTCTAGGAGGCCTTTGCAGAGTATGGTTTCTTGTGCGGGTCTTTCTAAGCGCTTTCAGAGTTTCGCAACCTCTGTAGTTAGCAGGATGTGGTCCTTGGCAGTTGGCACATTTTGCGACTGTTTCTCGAGTCTTTGTACAGGAAGTGCTTTCGTGACCCATACCACACCTTACACACCTCGGCTGGTGGTTGCAGTACGTCTTGGTATGGCCATAATGCTGACAACGTACGCACTGCGGAATGATCCTTTTTTTCCTTGGCTCTTCGATCTTCACGTGTGTGTAATACAGGAATTCAATGTCGAAAATTTTATCATTGAACGTTGCTTTGGACACATCAACGAAAAACATTGGCAACGGTGTTTTGAATCTTGATATAACATTTACGATGTTGGTTGCCTCGTAACCATAGTTGGCAAGTTCCTGTTTTATGGTCGCTGGAGGTGTGGCGTGGTGTAAATTTTTAATAACTATTCGAGGCGTTTTATCTTCCGGGAGTTGATATGTGTGAAAATCAGCTCCACCCCTTCTAAGACTGGTCACTAACCTACGGTATATTTCTGCGTTTTCAGGATACACACTGACTCCTCTCATAGACGTTTTCAACCTGAAACTGTTAGGGCCACCTTCATTGTGAAGATAGGTTACTAATGCCGTGTAGTCTTTCACATCGTTTATATGAATAGGTGGAGGTCTAATAATAATGGGATTATTATTTTCTGGCTGCCTATCTTCCGGAGTATTTGATAAAACTTCGAATCGATTGTTAGTAATAATAGTATCACTAACCTTTATTTGTTTGTGACGTGGATCTCTGTCTGAAGCTACATGTCGTTTTCGTCCAGACACAACTTCCCAGGACATAGCTTCTGGTGCATTATCGTGGTTGACTTCATTTGGTGAATCGTTTGAAGCCGAAGTTTCCGTCATTTTTAGCGGAAGAATCCGCTGCACCAGTAATTTTACTTCAATAGATTGCACTTATTTAACTCACGAATATAGAAGAGATAAAGGAAATCAACATGCAGTTAATTGACTTAAACTTGTGATAATTCAATAGAATTTGGAGAGAGAAATAAATTACGTTTGTAACCTTCAATCAATCCAGTCCTAATATATGGCTGTGAGACCTGGACAATAACCAGCACCTTAGAAAAAAAAAAAAGTATTGAAAGATTGGAGAGGAAATTCCTCCGACGTATAACTGAGCCATCTGGAATCAGACTACTAACATATGGAGAAGAAAAACCAATATAAAACTGCTTAAAGGAACTGGTCAATCAATATCCCAGGGTATGAAAACACGGAGAAAACATAAATTAATAAAATTCCAATAAATCACGTCAAGTCTCCTTTACTCTTTGTCCTAAACCTATGACTTCTTGTCCTACAGTATCCTTTAATAATAGCCCACTTATCCCTGTTGAACAAATCCGGTACCTTGGATTCCACTTGGACAAACCTCTAGTTCCCGACTACTCCAGCACTTACTAGACAAACGCTCTAAGCTTGCAGTTAATTACAAAAGACTCATATACATGACTACAATAAGACCTATCTGGACATACGGAGTTGAGATTTGGGGGTCCACAAAGCCATCGAATTCCTCACGCATCCAATCCTTACAATTCAAAATCCTTCGAAAAATCCTCAATGCTCCTTACTTTGTCACTAATAAAATCATCCATAATGACGTTATTTCCGAATTGGCCCAATCCGGATACCTATCCTTCGATAATAAACTTCAGAGCCATCCGAACCCTCTCGTTTCTAAGCTTGCTTCCTATTCGATACCTGATAACCCTCCGAGGCGTCTGAAAAGAAGATGGCCTCTAGATCTTCTATTGTAAATACATTTTTTTTGTTTAGAGTGCTGCCAGTAGGTAGTTTCTCAACAAGTGTTTTTATTTTCTGTTATCACATTCACTTAATGTATTCTTTCTTAATATAGTTGTAAATATCATAAATAAATAAAAAAAAAGTTAAATGGAAATAAGCATATTTCGTTGGAATGGAAATAGGCAGTCTAGTTTAATCGTCATATTTAAACTGCTCCTTTCTCAATGCTTCTGAAGCAGTTTATAGCGATACTTAAGAAGTCGACTTAATGCCTAATTTATATGAATAACATTGGATCGTATGATTCATAAACGATATTGGCATTATTAGAAGCTTGTCCTTTGTACTTGCCACAGGTCATATCCGCTTCATCTCATAACACTAAAGATTTCCAAATAAAATTTTATTATGGTATGGTTTCTATTTATATTTCGTTCGACATATATCTTGTTTCACTATACCATACCAATATATATATATATATAAATAGATAGATAGAGAATATGAATTAGTAATTATATTTTGGATAATGGTTTTTCCTTCATGCAGCCTGCAAGTTGCTGTCACAGCACTACTAGATAGAGAGAACTTTATCAATCTGTCACAGTGACTGTCGCAGGGTACGAAATCTGTTGAAATCTAATTGGCCACTAAGTTTATCGGAGTGGATTAGGTTTGATTCCCGCTCATTGATGTCTGCAGGCCTATCCACAGTGCTCTAGTATTCACTATTCCTCAAAATATCTCTCTGGATGAAACTCTCGAATAATTTTCGCGATTCCTGCTATATATTTTAGTAAATATATCATTATACTTAGAAGAAGAGACCACAGTGAAGGAAATATCAAATTTACTTTTTCATAAAAATATATTTACACTAGATACCAGACCAGTTTTGAATAAATATTACATTTGGCAGATAGTTACAACCTTTATTTCTTTATAGAGAAATAATTTCGTTTTTCGCGCTTCAAAAAAAAAATTTTTTAGCAATTCAAAAATTAATTTTTTGCCCAAAATTTTGGCTTAGACTGGATCCCAAATTTTGTGAACAACACAGAAATCGTGATGACTTTAAAAAGGCACCATCGATCCACAAAAGTTATTAGGTATTTAGGACTTAATTTGTTACAAGAAATGAAAAAAAAAAACTGACCTTCGTAAGAAAATTACAACCTAATATATAAAATTTTTTATTTATTTTTAGTTTAAAATGAAATTTAAAAGTTATAATTGCGGGTCTGAAGAGCAGTAATTCAGCTTTTCAAAGATTGTACTAAAGTTGGATTTTGAGAAAATCCTGAGTTATGAATGCTTTAATTATCAGCCGGGAAAAATCGTCTAAGAAAATCAAGTATTAAATTTTGAAATTTTTTATTTCATTCACAAATGGTATTTAAGAGTTTCAAAACACACTACCGAAGCTACCTTTTTATAACAAAAATTTATTCTGCATCTTTTTCTGGAAGCGCCTGTTGGTTCTTGCAATTTATAATATATTATAACCTATTTAATACTATAATAAATATTTTTTTATTTTGCACAAAAAAGTAATTCGATTGATATATAGCAATCGAAAAAGCCTGGCTAATGAAATACACAAATAAATTACATACATTTTGTTTGAAATTATATTAAATATTTGGCTCCTAGGGCCTATTAGAACGAAATAATATGTCCAATATTTTTCGATGTTTTATCACCGAAAAAAAATGGTTGACATCGGTGACAGACTGACTTCAATTTCTCCTCGTTAGGGTAAAATATTTTTTTGGTTTATTGTTTTAAATAATGAACCATTGCGATTGTACTAAAAATTTAAAAACTTAACCCCCTCTCAAAATTTGAGGTTTTTGGTATTTCTAATACGCATAATTTCTCCGAAACTACTGGACCGATTTCTTTCAAATTTGGATTTAAAATTAGAGGTCACCCGAGGATAATCCTCCTTCATCGACATTACTATCCGCCTTTTACTTTAAAAATGGCGGCCGAAAAACCTGCGTTGCTATACACTCTAGCGCCTAAACGAATTAACCGATTTCAATGAAACTTGGCTAAAGTCCTCTTCTCGATGCCCTTTAAATTTATCTTTATAACATACTTTAACGAAAAGAAGCTGGAAAAAAGTTACAAGGGATGGTAAAATTAGATTCCGAATAACTCAAAAAGTATACCATTTTTTTTGTCAATATTGTATATGTTTATTCAAAAGTTTACGAAATTTCCTAAAAAAAAAAAATCGTTGTACACGTTTTTTATTTGTTCTATTGCAAAGTTTATATCCTTTATTTTGGTTTTTGATTTTTGAATGTGTTACTGATGTAATTTTATTTTTTCTTACCTTTTATTTCTTTTTCTTTGTCGCTAGGAAGGTAATGTTACTTTAGATGTATAATTGTTTGAAAATAATAAACCATTATGAAATAACTTGCAGCGTTTTGATTTATATATGTCGAAATTTAGATCTTTTATATTTTTATTTAGTTTTATTGTGGTTTACCTCATTCTAAGAATCTTTCGGAGAAAAACAAGCTATTAAAAAACCGAGATGAACTGTTGAGAATTAACAGATGGTCTGATGGAAATGATGAATATGATCTGTCAAGCAATGGAAAGGATAGCATTCAGTACCATCTCTTCCTTGGCTTAATTCAATTATCATGCTTGTTAAGGAAAAAGATCTTTTATCCAGCGCCTTTTCAGTATCTTCCTCGTATTCATGAGCACGTAAACTGATAATTTATTTCTTAGAATAAAATATTGCTGTTTGTATTAAATTATTTATAATATATTATAAATTACAAAAACCATAAGATACTTATAATTTTAGTTATATTTATTTCAACGGACATTTACCTTTAAAAAAAATACAATATATGATAAAGAATACTGATATAACAAATAAAATGGATGCTGATATAATTGGTAATAGAAGATCATAGCCGTAAGTCATGATAATGGCATAACTGTCATGACAGATACTGTCAACTAAAGAAATTAATAGCCATTAGACGACAATAACTTTTATTGTAACGCCACTTCAGCTGGAATATATTAAGGTCTTTATGGGCTGCCTATGGAAATTTTATAGTAAGGAAAAATTGCGAAGGGGGGACTTTTAACACCACACTTTTGTAATCTTCTTCAAAATATTATCATTCTCACTGTCTGAATAGATTCCAAATGTCCTATTATAAAATAGAGTAAGTTTCTAAACTCAGCGCAAATTTCATCGAAGGAATCTATCAGTTTATTGGAGCAAGTGCCGTTGGACAAAAATTTACTCTGAGTTTAGGAACTATGAAATATTATTATACTTGGAAGGTTAAAAAATGTATGAAAAATAATACTGAATACTTGATAATTGACAGTTGTGTATTATTGAGTAAGGAGATAATCCGATGTGGCAGTTATAAAAATACTAAAATAGTGAAATAAAATAGTTTTTCACTATTTTAGTCTTTTTATGGCCGGTACTCCTGACCATCATCTTACTCAAAGAAAAACAATAAATATATAAAGAAATATTTCCTTTTTTTTTAGTTTTCGGCAATTAAAACTTCCAGGTATACAAACAATTAGCTATTTTGTTGATTTACATGTCAAGTTGACGTTTCGGGAAAATGATTCTAATCTTTAAAACTTAAATTCCGTACTTTCATAGCGATTTATGGCTAAAGCCTGATTTGCTTCTTTGTAATGATTTGAAATTTATGTGTTATAAATATAATAAAACATACTATCGGAATCATTAACATTCCTAGGACTAATGACTTTCTTAAAATAATATTATACAGCTTCCTAGCAAAAACAAGAAATATTTACGTTCTAAATTTTTTTTTTTAATCTTCAAGGATTTATTTGCCCCTGTTGGCAATCAGCTGATGGTCTGATAATAATGAAACTGACATGTCAGACATGGGGAAGTATAGCACCTAACAGTAGCTCTTATCCGGCTTGATTCAATTTTCATGGTTTGTTGAGGAAAGTGGTCTCGCATCCAGCTTCTTTTTCGTCTCTTCGTCGTATTGATGGGCTTGTCAGCTGAAGCTTGAATTCTTGAATTTAAAACAGAAACAAATACAGACTGGTTGGCCCGTGCGAATAATTTCATTAAATTATTCATCAGTGAACAAATTATAAAGTTGTAAGGAAATTAAATAGCGTATCATAAGATGAAGTAATAAATTTGTATAAAATATTTATTCATCTTTCAATTAAATCAAACAATATGTTTACGAATTACAACAACCTTTATCTTTGCTTATTATGGTCCCAATTCGATGATTTTTTTATATGAAGTTTACTAATCTTTAAATTAACAAAAAAAAAAAAAAGTTCTGGCTTGATGGTTGACTGTAGTGATTAATCGAAGAGAATGATGGTTGCGATGATCAGTAAAAAAAAAAGCAAAAATAAATAGTAATATTTATTTTTACATTTGCTGACGATTCGGCCCGAAGTTCAGACCTTCATAAGGTCTTCTCTTTAAGACTTTAATTTATTTTTTCAAAGAATATTTAATAGTGGAATCTGGTGAGCATAAATGAAATAATTTCTATTATGTGATATATTCGTGACTAAAAGTTTATTCTTTTTTTTTTTTTTTTAAAGACATATACAGTCCTTCATCCTACAGACCCATTAGCCTCCTTCCTATATGCTCTAAAGTTTTTGAAAAATTAATATACAAAAGACTTGTTGACATATTGACTGACCAACAGGTAATACCTGACCACCAATTCGGCTTTCGCACATTCCATTCGACGACACATCAATTGCACAGAGTTACAGACTACATTGCTGGAGCTTTAGAACAAAAACTATATGCAACTGGAGTATTTTTGGATGTTGCTCAGGCGTTTGATAGAGTCTGGCACCAGGGTCTTCTCTTTAAACTTAAGACTATACTTCCATACACCTACTATCTTATCATTCAATCTTTCCTCTTCGACAGATTTTTTTCAGTTCGGCAGGGCTCGGAAGTGTCTTCAGTCCGTCCAATCTTGGCCGGAGTTCCCCAAGGTTCAATACTAGCCCCTCTACTTTACGTTATATACACTTACGATATACCTATTGACGATGAGATCTTGACAGCTACATATGCAGACGATACAGCAATCCTCACAAAACATCAAGACCCTACACAGGCCTCACTAACTCTACAACATCATTTGCTTAAACTACAAGATTGGTTCACACTATGGAAAATTCGACTTAATCATGACAAATCCAAACATATAACATTTACTCTTCGAAAAAACACCTGTCCTCCAGTTTATATTGACAACAATCAAATTCCTCAAACAGACACGGTACTTTACCTTGGACTCACCTTCGACAGAAGGATGACATGGGGCCCACATGTTAAAATGAAACGCATGACACTTAACAAACGACTCAAACTACTTTACTCTCTTTTTGCCAAATCTTCGAAACTAAAACTAAAACAGAAACTGAATACATATACATACTTACTTAAGCCCATATGGACATACTCATCACAAATATACGGCATCGCTAAAAAGACCCACCTACAAAAACTTCAAACGTTCCAATCAAAATTATTGCGACTCATAACAAAAGCACCTTGGTACGTGACTAACAAAACTCTACATACTGACCTCCACTTTCCAACAGTTGACCAACATATAACGACCCTATATCAACGATTTTACACAAATTTAAACGGACATAATAACAGACTTATAAGAGACATGGCCACAGCTGACATACCTCAGAACATGAGCAGGAGACTAAAAAGGCGTTGGATGAGGGATCTCCTTCCTTAGACAACCTAAGTAATTGGAACAAGTTAGGTAAGAGGTACTGCTGATTACTTTCCTTCCCCATGCCTGTCATGTCATTTCATCATTATCGCCATCACATTTGCTGATTGTCAACTTATTGTTGACAGGCGCAAATACATATTTAATAGACAAAAAAAAAAAAGTTTATTCTAAATTTCTTATTCTGTGTTTTGTAAGGTTTCAATAAACCAAGAATGTTCTTTCGAGCAATTTTTAAACAAAAATATCCCTCACTGTGTGATAAAGATATATCTTTTACAGTTTCACGCATTAAACAACGTCTGCCAAGTAAGGTAAATTCCGTAGAATATATTGATACAGATATATTCTGCGGAATTTGGTGAACGGAAATGGTAAATATGATTTAATTGGTATCGCGGCACATATTTGGGATTACGGCCAATCTAGCTTGACTGGATTCGGAATATTTCCTAGCTTGATATTTCAGAATTATCACGAATATACTACAAGCTAGTTGGCTCGTGTGAATAATTCGCATAGTACTGCTTCATCAGTGCATAAATGTAATATGGAATAAGTAAATAAACTATACCTATTATGACAGAAAGAAATTACAATTGTTATTATTCAAAATCATATATATATATATATTCCGAGTCAAAGTGGCTCTTTCCCTCTTCCCACCGCCTATACTTCCTTGGAAATTTCTTATACCAAACGATCAACTCCCAGCACCCTTCCTATATCTACTGTCTCCTCAAGCCGAAACCTTTAGTCCACTTAATAAAAATGAGATCCCGTGTTTCTGACCTCTATATTCCATTCCAAAGGACACAAACCTATGAACGTTCCTTCTTTGCCCGCTCCGTCTCCTTCTGGAATTCTTTGCCACATAACATCCGTCATGCCTCTTCCCTGTCAACTTTCAAATACCTTCTTTTCCAATATCTCCTCACATCCCAAACAGACGATTCACAACCATAAATTTCATTTTATGAACTGAATTTGTGAGAAGTAAATGGTGATGCCTACAGTTTAAGTTTTACATAAAACAGCAATGATTTTTGACTTTTATTTTTACTATTTATTTGTATTTCTCTTCGCCTCAGGTTGTGCTTTTTCTTTCATGTATATATGTTTATATTTTTTATTTTTGTCTCAATGTGTAGCAATAAGAGTAAGTTCGTATATATAGTTCCTTTTTTACCTTTATACCACAATTATTCCTGAGATTTTATTTTATCTTAGTGTTTGCTTATTATTGTAGAATCACTATAAATATTATTACATTTTGTATTAAATTATGTTTCTATTAGATAGCCTATTGTTTATAAATTGTGCAGTTATGTATATATGGATATGTAATTTCTTTTCTGTCTTTTTTTTTTTTTTTTTTTATCGTAATAATATGTAAATTTGGAGAAGATTGTATGTTCATTTATATATGTATGTGTATGTGTGTGTATGTATGTGTGTATGTATATATGTATGTATGTATATATATATATATATATACATACATACATATATACATACACACATACATACACACACATACACATGTATATATATATATATATATATATATATATATATATATATATATATATATATATATATATATACACACATATATATATATATACACATATATATATATATACATATATATATACGTATACAAAACAAAACAATACGACATACATATATATACATAAATAGAAAATAAACTTTATTCTGGGACGATGTCCCCTTAGAATAACAATAATTAACAGTTACAAAAGAAAAAAATCCATATCTGGCCAAAAACTGACTTAACAAAGATTCAAAATGAAAAGAAAGACTTCGAACAAGCGACTGAAAATACTATACTAACTTTTTTCTAAATCAAAATTGAAAATTATACAAAAAATTAATACATACACTTACCTGCTCAAACCCATTTGACACACGCCTCGCAGGTTCAGCAAAAAAGACTCACTTACCAAAAGTAAAATCTTTTCAATCTGAAATTTAAGACTAATAACTGCAGCTCCATGGTATGTCAAAAACAAGACTCTACATACCGACCTAAGTCAACCAACCATTAAACAGCACGTACGTGTACTAACTTACACCTATCAACATACAACGACCCTTCACCAATGATATTTTCCAAATTTTAACGGACATAACAACAGTTTAATATGAGGCATGCCTAAAGCTGATATTTAATAAAATACTAAGAGATGACTAAAAACTCGTTCGACGCTTTACTTTACTTAGCAATTTAACAATGATTTTATTCATATTTAAACGGAAATAGTAACAGTTTAATAAGAGAAATGGGTAATGTTAACATATCACTAAATTTGAGAAGAGGACTAAAAAGGCACTGGATGTAAGACCTCCTTTAAACAATCAAAGTAATTGGATCAAGGAATAGTTACTGCTGGCTACTCTATTTCCTCTAGTCTGAAATGTCATTATTTCAACACAAAAATGCTATGAAGTAGTATTATTTTATAAAACCTAAAATTCCCGAAATAAATTAGCTATACTGATTAGTAGTTCATGAAATTAAAGTCTTCAAACAAGAACAGTTCTCTGGTTAATATATTAGTATAAATTAAGCTTTAATAAAATTATTTTTGGTTAAAATTTATTCAACATTAAACTATCGATAACATTTATCCTCTAACTCATAGGGGGGGGGGGAGGAAACATATTGACAGCTATTATATAAATGGGCGGATAGAGGATGAAATCTTTATCGGTCTGAAAGCCAACTTACTTTTCCTTTAGTCAAGTTGGAGTTAGCTTCAATCATTGACAGACTGACACACTTTGTCTGACATCCCGCAACGAGTCTGTCATTCTCCATTTCTTCAAGGAAAGTAAAATGTTTATGGAGATCAGATTTCTTTCCATCTCTTCTTCCTGAAAATCTTCTCTCTCTCTCTCTCTCTCTCTCTCTCTCTCTCTCTCTCTCTCTATATATATATATATATATATATATATATATATATATATATATAAACACACGTATTTAATTGGAAATAAGGTCACTTATTAACTATTCGATAAACTACTAAATGTTTATTGCTTCATAAGTTTTTTTATATATAAAAAAAATTTATAAAATAAATTTTGGACCATTTGCATTACTGATGGTTGTTAAATAATATGTGTCTCATAAGGATGTATTTGAATTGTAAAAACTAAATTAAAATTAGTTTTGCAGCCGAAACGTCGAATAAAGAATACAGGATATAAAAACTGTGTATATTTGGTGACATTTGGCCTAAAATATATATTAAAAAACTTATGAGAAAATCTCACCAAACCTGAAGGAGATTGCTTCAGTGTTTAGTCGACGTTTCGATAATGAGTAAGAAATAACTTGATATGTGTGCTGGTGGACTGTCGATGTGTCCCTGGCCTGAGTTTTGAAGAGAATCTCATTGTTAACTTATAAAAAACCGGGATCGAAACGTGGAATAAGTAATGAACATTTAGTAGTTTATTGAATAATTAATAAGTGACCTTATTTCCTTATTAAATACTTGTGTTAAAGTATAATACTCAAAGGTCGATTGAAGAAAATATGTATATTTGTAAATATATATATATATATATATATATATATATATATATTTTTTTTTTTTTTTTTTTTTTTTTTTGTTTCGGTTGGCTCTATAGACCTTGTAGATCTTTGGTCCTGAACCAGCCTATCTTGGGCTACTGCTTTCCAGTTTGCGGCATGAAGCTCAGCCGTATCTTTGTTAATATATAATATATATATAATTCGACCTTTATATATTCCAATTAAGATATCAATTATAGTCGGATAATAGGTCATAAAATAAACTTAAACGAGTTAAAAAAACTTATGTTTATTCTTTTTATTCAAACGTTTCGATCCCTTTTTATTTTTTTAACATAAATAATAGGATCCTCTTCATTTCGGGAAAAATAATACCTATCATTGACATAACAATCGTGTAACGTTATATAACGTTTTTGTACATTTGAACAATAACACCAAATTTTTCTTACTTTTATTTGAGCATCGATACCCGGGCAGCACACTGACAGAACCTACAGTAATGATCTTCATAAACATTTTAATACTAACAATAACAGTGAACACAACAATATCTGTTTGGTTGTGATTTAAATTGCCAAATTAAAACATTAAAATTTCTAAATTAATAATCTTCCCACAATCCTCTGTTCCGCGGTCTTTGGAATTCCTTAACGTTTGTATGAATTCATCTAATTTAAGTTAGTTTTGTTCTTTTACGACGGTGAATTCGGTAAACTAAAAACGAAAAAAAATAACTAAATATTTAAAACCAATATATAAGAATGATTTTCTGACTGTACAGCTTGAATATAAAAAACAAAAAAAATGTCGAATCGTTGCTGAAATAAATTTGAATATTTAGGTATGGAAACATTTATATCTTACATAGGATATTATTCAAGTTACCATGGTTTCCATTGCACAGCTGTTGGTTATTCATACTTCAAAAACAATTTAAAATTAGCAGATCTTACTGACATTTGTAGGACAATTTTCTTGGATTACGACTCATAACAGAATATTGGAGCCATTTTGGTTCCGAGTACTAGACATTAGGGTTGTAAACAGTCCCCAAGGACTGCTATAAACCCTAAAACTATAAACACGGCACTTCAGCTAGCAATAGATGTGCATTATGGACTTGTGAATTGGGCCATTTATTTCAGCTGTTCGTTCGCTAAGAACCATTTTCAGAACAAAATTGGCAATATCCAAGACCAGTTTTTACGTTTTAAACAATTCTTTTATTTTCTGTTTTTAATTTTAATCTGATATTTAGCCATCAAATTCCTAACTAATCTAATCCTTACAATCAAAAATCCTTCGGAAAATCCTCAATGGTCCTTACTTAGTCACCAATAAAATAATCCATAACGAACTTAATGTTTCTTATGTTTCTGATTTGGCCCAATCTAGATACCTATCCTTCCATAATAAACTTCAGAACCATCCAAACTCTCTCATTTTTAACCCTCTAAGGCGTCTGAAAAGAAGATGGCATCGAGATCTATTATAAGTAGATTTGGTGATCGAAATATCTTACGATCCAAGTAGAAAGCACGTGGGCATTTTCGAGTTTTTAGTAACCAAATTATATTTGAAGGTTACTCCCAATAACAAAGTTTGCTCCTCTAGATCGAAAACGCCCCGATTCCAAGAATTTTCGTAAATAAAATAGTTGTAGGTTACGATGAGATGAAACGATTTACAAAGTTTCAGGCGGATGTTAATAATTTGATAAAAAAGGGGTCTATACCTCAGAGTATTACTAAATGCATTTTTAATTCTTAATATAGTTTGTAAATATCTTAAATAAATTAATTTAAAAAAACTTTTATTTCATATTCAAATGAGCAATAACGCATCTTCATGTAACTGTTTAATTTAAGATATTTTTCTTGATAATGAGCTTGAGTAATCGATTACTGAGTGATTTATTAAGTTATTTACTAAGTAGCAGATCTCGTGAAGATTATATATATATATATATATATATATATATATATATATATATATATATATAATTCGAAGACTCTCTCCCTTCATTCGAAGACAATATTTCCTAGGTATATTCCTCTATCATATCATCAACAATCATCGTCCTTCCTACGCCTACAACCTTCTCCAATTCAAGTCCTCAGTCCACTCTCTTCCACAAGATCTTGACCTTCCGACCTTTACATTTCTTCTCACAGATCTGCCTCGTTCCAAAACTCCTTTATCGCTCGCTCTGTTAGTTTTTGGAATTCCCTTCCTATCAAAATTCGACATTCTTCATCCCTATCTACATTCAAAACCCTCTTATTCCAATTCCTGTCTTAAAAACAGTCAGATACCAGCTAACCTTTTATGTAAAATTACATATTATTTATAATAACATATTCACATATAGCTCATAACCTAAATACTTATTATAGATTCGACTTTCTTTTTTTTTTCAACAGAAACACAGATTTTACTGTTAAGTAGAATTTACATTTATTTTTTTCTAAAAGGGTTTATTTATATTTTAACATTGTACATAGTTTTAAGTATCTTAGTATGGTTTCAAGAGTTTTGTATATATATTATTTTATTTTAATTTGTATATAGTGTTTAGAACTAATATATTTTTTTTTTTACTGATTTATCTTTATCTTTACTTTTTATGTTTGTTTTTATCTGGCCATATATAAAATTTTAATTTCTCTACTTTTTTGTTATTCTGAAGGGACTTCGTCCCAGAATAAAATTACTTTCTATTCTATTCTGTTCTATATATATATATATGTACCCTGCATATCTACTTGTGGGTACTACCCTTATTCAATGCCTGTAATATTATAATAAAAATTGACCAACAAATCTGTTTATCGTCAATTTTATCTGAGTGAATGCAGAAATGGAGAAAAAAAACATTGTTTCATTTTCATGTAAATTCGGAATTCTATATATATTTTTTCATTTTGAAACTATAACTCACTACACATGATTAGATAAGCTTTAAGTGCATTAGTAATATTATCAATGAACTCATAGCGTTATGTTTGCATATTTAAGTTGTTATGTATACAATTTTCCACTTGCTGAGTTTCCGGGTTTACGCTTCGAGAATCGGGTCTCCATATGTATTACCATAATCAGTTTTATTAAGAATTATTATTTTATTAATGAAACCGCTCGAATGCTCGTGTTTAAACCAGAACATCCTCTCGAAGAAGATCTAAGCAACTGCAGCGGAAGTTAGAGGCAACAAGAAGTAGTCGAAGTGCGCTAGTTACGAGTTAGCGGAAGTTTTCCAAGATCAGTGAAGTCTCGCCAAGTTTCGAACTCGGTTTTTCGGTGATGTGTCGTCTCAACTTAACTTAACCATTAAAGTGAGAATATTCCCAAGTCCTTTCCCATCGCTGTAAGTGGATGCCGTCCCTTCATTGCCGCTAAAGAGGTATTCGTAAAATATTTCCGTAATTAATAATTTTTTTTTCAATTCATATATACCTATCATAAATATTGTATACCTATATACCTAACAAAAAATATACAGATTTAATAAGAAAAAAATATTTTTTTCAAAAACTTTATTAGTAAATAAGGTGCATATATAGAGAGAGTAAAGGAAGGAAATGGTCCGTGGTGGCGGTCATAAATAGGATAAATAGTGACAAAACTATTTTATTAAAAGCCAATGTTTCGACCCGACTTTGCAGGTCTTCTTCATTGCTAGAACGGACAAGATACAAAAACATAGAGAATTGTGAAAGTTACATAATATTTAGACAAAAAATTATAAACAATGTGAATAAGCTTATGAAAATATAAACAGAGTAAGCTAAATAACAAGATCTTAAACTGAAGTAAATAGATGGTAACAATTGTTATAGTGTAATATATAATATATGCAAATGTTGATATACTTCTACAGATCTACAGGAGAGATTGAAAGAAAATGAAAAAGGATATAATATGAAATAATAGACATAAAGGAATATGGAGAAAAAAAAGAGAAATAAAAAAAAAATAAGTAAATAAAATTAGAAGAATGAAAATAGAGACTTACAGGTGTGTTAAATTAGGAGTTTCACTTAGAACTGGAAAATCGGGGTAAGGGCAGAGAATTTGCTGACTTGTTTGGGTAATGGGGAAAACCTAGAAAATTACAGCATCTAAAATTTGAAGATATGGATGGACACAAGGGAAAACTACTATATTTATAAATTATAAATATAAATATATACATATACATATAAAATAGAATCAAGAGATTATATATAAGAGTACAATGTGAATAATAACAAAAATGGAAGAAGTAAAACGTAAAATATAAATATAGAAATAAGAGGCCATACATTGCAGAACTAACTTAGAAATATAGATAGGGAAAAGAAATGAATAATTATAATTATAGTTGTAAATAATTATGAATAATTATGGTTGTGCATATGTGAGGAAATTACATTTAAATATTAGATAATATTGAGACAAGGTTAAAAAGTCAAATGAATGCAAAGTGAAAACGGATGATCATACATTGTAGAATGTAAATATAAAATAAAAATAAAATAATATAGAGTGTAAAAAAAATAAATTACTCAAAATGTCCCCCTTTTGCCCTGACACAGGCATTTAATCTCCGTGGCCAGTCATCAATAGCAGCACGCAACACTTCTTGAGGAAAGCGCTCAACTGCTCGGACCAGAGATTGTTCGAGGCTTTCTAAGTTAGGGTGAGCTCTGTGGCATGCCATCCAGTTCGGACCAAAGCTGATAATCTAGTGGATTTATATCAAGGATTCCTGAGGACCAATCAGATGCAGAGATGAACTCTTTGATATTCTTTTGCAGCCACTGCTGAGTTGACCTGGCCTTGTGAGCTAAAGCGTAATCCTGCTGTAAAACCCAATGACTTCCAGCTAACAGATTATCATTTAAAGGCTGTGACAACATATTCCAAAATATCGTCTTCATAGTTTTTAGCGGCTGTTTCAACTCCTTTTACACAAAAATATAAAGAGCTTTGATGTTGCATCAAAGCAAACTCCCCACCAAACCTTCACTGAGGAAGGGTGATGACCTCTTTCCACCTTTGATTTCCTGGGCTTCTTTAAAGCTGTGTACGTACACACGATCATGTTTGCGATTAAATTTTTCTTCAATTATAAAACTTTTCTCATCGCTAAACAAAGTCTTTCGATCATGACAATTAGAGTAACGGCCAAAAAGCACTTTGCATCTATCCAATCTATTTATTTTTTTTAGGAAAGTGGTTAACCTTTGTCTTGTCATTCTTCGAAATGCGCCTATCCTAAGGTCACTTTTTATCATGCGAGACAGAGATTTTCATTTTCCGAACATGATTTGTTGTTTTCGAATGAGATTTCTTCTGATTCGAGCAGCCCCTGCTTTCACTGCATTTGCCGTTCTCACAGTAAGAGGACTTTCTGATCGACTTCTGTCACATACAGATAGGATCTCGTTATATCTATTTATAGTGCGGTACACGAACATACGGCTGATACACAAAAGTTTCAAAGCGTTGGAAATCTCTGATCTACATTTCCCAACTTTGTCGGTTTTCTTTATCACCCTACTCCACGTTAACTGAGCGAAAGGAAAATACAAACAAATCGGAATTATTATTCTGACATGCAAAGAAAATAACCTGATAGAAGTAGGGATTATCTAAATAATACTCAGGGATGTAAACAAAGTTCAACTATTTGACAGTATTTATGGCAGAACTAGGTATATATATATATATATATATATATATATATATATATATATATATATATATATATATATATATATATATATATATATATATATATGTATGTATATGTATAATAACATTTATTCTCACCTGTCATGGTAGTGACAATCAGGAGATGTATTGTGAGATAAATTAAATGATTGGAATCATAGGTACCCAGCACCACCTCTTACTGACCGTTGGTTACTTCCTTGATTTAGATGAGGAGATCTCTCATCCAGTTTCTTTTATCTCTACTGATGGGCATGTCGTTTATAATTCTGTTAATATGTCCGTGGTGTTTAGTTAAGATTAAATCGAGAGTAGAGAGTACATATGTGTGGGTCGATAGTTGGTTGTCGTAAGTCGTTATGTAAAGTTTTGTTGTTGACGTACCAGGCAGCTCCTGTTATAAGTCGTAAAATTTTAGAATGAAATGACTAGATTTTGTAAGCGTGTCTTTTTTGCAGAACCGTAAATTTGTGAGGCGTATGTCCAGGTGCGTTTGAGTAGGTTAGTGTATGTATTTAGTTTTTGATGAACTTTCAATTTATAGAACAGCTTGTGAAGTATTTTCAGTCGCTTGTTTGTTTCATTTTGACGTGTGAGCTTATTTTATTGTTAATCCGTACATATATCATTACAGTAAGGATCGAAATCGGTTTTGTACTAAATATAAGCTCCTGTCATGCTCAAATATCATGAATGGGGTACCGTTGGATTCAGAATTCCACGGGGGGTTAGCGAATCGTATTCTTCACTTTTATTTTTCTTTCTAAAATAAATAAAGTCGATACAAACATTATACTAGGCTTCGAT
This sequence comes from Nezara viridula, assembly GCA_928085145.1. Lineage (NCBI taxonomy): Eukaryota > Metazoa > Arthropoda > Insecta > Hemiptera > Pentatomidae > Nezara > Nezara viridula. The sequence goes on from OV725080.1 coordinate 4,648,420, forward strand.
ACTGGAACGGTGGTAGGTCTGTAGATCGATGCGGGACAAATTGGACCTTGAAGATTTTGATGCGTACAGCAAGTCCCGCATACTTCCTCCGGAACTATCGGATCCTGTGTTTTTAAGCCCAAAACGTACTATTTTCGAGATAACGCAAGGCAAGGGGTTCGCATCCACACAACCTGACGTTAATTGTAGTACTGTCATTGGATACATGTCTCATTTCGTCGACTTGAGGTCTCTATGATCGAGAAAGGAGGAGTTTATATTATTTATTTAATTCAGGCAAATTAGTTATGAAAGAAAAGAAACTTTATTGTCGAATAAATAAAAAAATACAGACGTTTCCCTTGGTTATTCCCATGATTATATAAAAAATTACTAAATTGTCTATAAAAGAGAAAAAAAAAATCATTGAATTCGGACAATTTTTCGCAAAGATACAGCTTATTGAAATTTGTAAATATGTTGGTTCCAAACAAAAATGAAGATTTAAATTATTTGTCGATGATATTTATCGATAAAGTAACAATTGATTCCTTATTTATCTTTTGATACGTTGCATTATTTTCTTTTCTTATTAATTTGGCATTTGATAGCAATATGCTGTGTGAATTTTTCGCACGGGCCTACTAGTTTATGATATCTCTATAATTCTTATCGATCAGTATTACTTTTTTGTATATTAATATTTTATTTTTAATTGTATTTATATTTATTTCTATTAATATATTTATATTTATTGTATGAATGAATAAATATAGCTCTGATACTTATTGCCCTTAAATGTAATATTTTTTATCATTATTCAACAAAACTTATTATTATTGTATAATATTTAATTACTAACCTTCTTTGTTAAATATTGCTAGTACGGATATCCATTGCCTTTACTTCGCTCGTTTACAATTCCTATCCAATATTTTCATTTTTTTTTCCTCATCCGAAAAAAAATAAATAAAAGCAGTATTTAATCTGTAAACAAGTGTGCTCTTTTGACTTTTGAGAAATGTAAAGATCTGGTTAGCAGTGTCAAAAAAAAAAAAAAAAAAACAAGATGAAAAGGGTCGATGAGTAAGCTCCGTTCTGAGAAAGATTCCTCAACGGTACTTTATGGCTCCCAACGAAATTTTTCCAGCAAACAAAAAGCTTTTACTTTTCCCAAAATATAAAGGAAAAAAAAAAAAAAGTTCGTTAAGAGTTTTGTCTCTCTGCCTCGCTGTTTCTTTTAGTTCACTAGGAAAAGTTGAAATTCACATTTTTAAGGTTTAGCAATACAATGAAAAATAGTAGGGTAATAAGCTTTATAAATAATTTGAATGTTAATTTTTCAAGTATCTAGCGTGTTGGAATAAATTAAATGTAAAATATTTTAACTAAATTATTCGATTTAAGTCTCCCCAATTAAACATCATCAGTTTATGGAAAAGTTATTTTGTGGCATTTAAACAGATACATAGATATAAAAATTCTGTATTTTGTGTATGGAGAGTATGGCTGGCTATTTTACGCTTTACTCATTACTAATATACAGCTAATATTAAAGAAGAGAAGAATAGTTGGGGTGATCAGTCAAATAAGAAGGCAAAAATAAATGATAATATTTATTTTTACATTTGCCGACGTTTCGACCTGAAGTTCAGGCCATCATCAGGGCTAAGAAAAGAACCAGATAACAAGGTATGAGAAACATACGTAGTGTAGGTAAAAAAATTAAAGTAAAATGCAGTTGTTAGAATCATTAAAATAGTAAGAACTAAGAGATAAATTATAATAAGCGGTACAATGTGTGGAATGATGAAGTAAACATAATCAAAAAAGGCGACATAAGTATTAAATTGGAAATCTTAGAATAAAATCTTAAACAGAAAAATATGAAGTTATATAAGAAATGAAAATAAACAGTAAAATTAAGATATTCTGAATAGAATATTTTAAAGGGATCCCTTCATCCCTTTTCTCTGTTTTAACTCTTTATTATATTATACATTGTCTGTACATCTTGATATACTTTACAATATCTTAATTTTCTATCTAACTATTCTATTCGCAATATCTTAATTTTACAATTTGTTTTCATTTCTTATATAACTTCATATTTCTTTCTGTTTTACATTTTATTCTAAGATTCCCATTTGAATACTTATGTCACCTTTTTGATTATGTTTACTTCATCAATCCACACTTTGTAACGGTTATTATTATTTATCTCTTAGTTCTTACTATTGTCATTTTTCTAACAACTGCATTTTACTTTAATTTTTTTTTTACCTACACTATTTATGTTTCTCATACCTTGTTATCTGGTTCTTTTCTTAGCCCTGATGATGCCCTGAACTTCAGGTCGAAACGTCGGTAAATGTAAAAATAAATATTATCATTTATTTTTGCCTTCTTATTTGACTGATCACCCAAACTATTCTTCTCTTCATTATTCACGACAGTCAATCATTTACCAATTATATAACTAATATTTAACATTTACAAAAAACTACACAATAAAGTAATAAATAAATGGCATAGAATAACAATTCATCGTTGTTAGCTGATGATTATAGCAGATTTAGTTTATGCCCATCATTTACTCTTTTCAATTTCTGCACAGTCTAGTCAATGAATGCACGAAAAGGAGGGTACACAATTTTTGACTTTGGGACATTGTTTGAAATAGTAAGGAAGGAAACATACTAAAATTCCTCATTCCTAGGCGGTGAGCCAGATGCGGGGGAGGGCCTTTAAGTTCAATTGTTTTCGGGTTTTCGCTTATATCAGCAAAACTATCCATCCTATCAGCAAAAAACATCATATACAAAATTTAAGCTGATACAATTTTCAACATGATTGATTCAGTTGGCCTCTGACTTTCATAGAGTGCGGTTGTACTGTGGAGTTATTCAGCCTGTTTCTATATTTCATTTATTCATTTTATTTTCATGTATTTTGTCTTCTTTTTTTTAAATGTAATTAATGAAACCCGGCGAAGAATTAAGTGATTCGCCCGGTGTTTCCCTCACTACTAAAACGAACGTAGACCAACTTACGGACGAATCCTGTTCTAAGAAGAGAGTTCATGAAGCTATTGATTCACCTCAATCCCGATCACCAGTTAAAAAAATGGGCAAGTACTACCAGGAAATCGCTCCAATTAAAGTAAGCAATAGCTTTAATCATCTTACTGAAATTGACCTTTCATCCGATAAGCACACTACAGCAAGTACTAGTTATAAAAATAACCCAAATGTTCAATCCAATGATATTAGAATACCACCGATATTTTTACACAATGCTAACAATTACAGACTTCTATTAAATGACCTAAATGCATTATGTATCGGACCATTTAATACGCAACTGGCCGGTAACAACACAAAAATAATGCTATCAACCATTGAAGACTACAGAACTATGACTAAATATTACGATGAAGAAAAAATTGAATATCACACATTTTCCTCAGATAAAAATAAATATTTAAATATTGTCATAAGGAAGGTCCCTTATAGCATAACCGAAGATGAATTAAAGGCCGAGTTAAATTCCAAACAGTTCGAAGTTGTTTACGTTTCCAGAATATTGAATAAAGATAAGAAACCTACTCCTCTCTGCTCAGTGTCTATTATAAACAATGAAACGGCTAATGACATTTTCAAACTTAACAATTTATTTTCTGCTTTAATTACAGTCGAACCTAAACACAAGAAAAATGATATCCCCATGTGTACCAACTGTCAGAGGTACGGCCACACAAAAAATTATTGTCATTTAGAGCCCCGGTGCGTTAAGTGCAAAGAAAAACACCACTTCTCTAAATGCCCGTTAAAATTCACAGATAAGCCATTTTGTGTAAACTGTAAATTGGCCCATGCAGCTACCTACAAGGGTTGCGTCTATTATCAAAATATAAAAAATAGAGTAAATTCACCTCTAGAGCCAACTAGTCAAAAAACTGAGAATATTTCTTCTAGACCTGCCTCCAGAATTACTTCAAAACAGTCATTCGCAGACACCATTAGACCGATAACAAAACAATCGGAACGAAAACCTCAGCCCACAGTTAATCAAAACATTGAAATAAACGGCGATAATTTACTGTCAACAATAACTAAAATTATTATCGATGCTATCAAACCGTATTTACCACAAATTATGACACACCTATCTTCGCTCGTAGCTTCTTTATTTACTAATGGACCCTAAAGTAAACACTATCTTATCTGCTACTAACTCGTTCGAGACTAACTGCGCATTATTCCAGATCACGTATTATTTCATTTATCTCCAAATATTAATTTTTTATATATGACTGCAGAACTAAAAAAATTAAATATTTTAAACTGGAATGCGCATGGCATATCATCTCAAAGAAATGAATTTAAAATTTTTCTTGAATCAAATTTCATCGACATAGCCTGCATAACCGAGACACATCTATCTCAAAACATCACATTTAGAATCCCAGGTTACAAAATCTTACGAAAGGATCGAGAATGTTCGACTGCTTCCGGCGGTGTAGCCTTAATAATTAAGAATAATATTAGCTTCACTGAAAACATTATTGATAATATTTTAAATATCGAAGTCATATCAGTTCGTTTACATTCATTTCCCTCTACAGTCGTTACGGCAGTTTATAAACCTCCAAACAAAAAACTACTCCAAGATGAAATTTTAAAACTCTTGCCATCAGGAGACCATTCTTTAGTTCTAGGTGACATGAACAGTAAAAACATCTACTGGGGCTGTCGTAAATCAAATTCTAGCGGAAATATTTTGCTAGAAATTTGTTCTAGGCACAAAATTCAAATCCATACGCCAAATGAACCTACTTTTTATAGACCAGGCTGTAATATCGATATTTTGGATATTGCACTCACCAAAAATTGTAGGCTTCCTCTCTCATCTCACGTTATCACAGCCTTAAATTCGGACCACATCCCTGTATTAATTAATTTTTCAACTGAGCTAAATGTAGTGCCGAAGCGAAAATCACTCATTAATGGAACGATTGACTGGGAATTATACAAAATCTCAGTAGCTGAGAAAATAAATCTGAAAAATAATTTTTCTACTGCCCTTGAAATCGAAGAAAATATAAATAAACTAAATGAGTCTATCTCGAATAGTCTACAGGAAGCAACCGTACGACCTTTCCAGTTAGTGAGGAAAAATTTTTCAAGGAGTTGCCCAAAATCAATTCTGTCAAAAATTAAAGAAAAGAACCATGCAAGGAGACAATGGATGCGCAACAGAGATCCTACTTACAAAAAGACATGGAACCACCTCAAACACGTAATTAAAAAAGAACTGGATGAATGGGTGTATTCCAAATACCAAAATTACGTAAAAGATTTAGACCCAAAGGACCAATCTCTGTGGAAGGCTACTCGGCGTGTACTAAGCAAATTTGAGAAAATTCCTAGTCTGGAAGAGAATGGTGGATACATCATCAGTGACGCAGAAAAAGCTGAAGCATTTGCAGATTACTTTGAGAAAACGTTCTGTAACCCAGAATGCGAAAGAAGTCCGCATTCACCAAATGTTGACGTTGAAGATTATTTAAAATTGCCCCTAACAACTGTACAGCTTCCGATTAAATTCACAACCCCTAAAGAAATTCAAGAACTAATTAGGAGTCTCAAAATTAAAAAAAGTCCAGGACATGACCTTATACCAGTTATTGCGTTAAAAAATTTTCCTAGAAAAGCTCTCGTTTACATTACGTCTATATTTAATAGCTGTCTACGCACTGGATATTTTCCCGAAACGTGGAAGAAAGCTGAACTCGTAGTAATTCATAAGCATGGTAAAAATGCTAAACAAGTCAGTAGCTATAGACCGATAAGTTTATTACCCATGGTTGGAAAATTACTAAAGTCAGTCATAAAAAGACATCTTGCATCCTTTTTACAATGTAATAGCATTATTCCTGATTTTCAATTTGGTTTTCACTATTGTCATTCCACTTCACACCAACTGGCAAGATTATCAGAATTCATAGTAAATGGATTTGAAATGAAAAAACATACTCTTGTCACGTTTTTAGACTTTCAACAAGCGTTTGATAAGGTTTGGCATTGTGGTCTATTGTACAAGCTAAAGAAAGTGGACACGCCCAAATATTTATATGACGTTCTGAGCTCATTCCTCAACGGCAGAACATTTACAGTTAGAATAAATAATATAAATTCAACCTTAAGACAAATCCATGCCGGCACCCCACAAGGTTCTGTTCTTTCTCCCATACTTTTTAACTTTTATGTTCACGACATTATCCAATCCACAAACACCTCCATAGCTATGTTTGCCGACGATACAGCTGTCTTTTCCCAACACAATGATATATTAATAGCCAGAAATACACTGCAGTCTTACCTAGTAAATCTAGAACAATATTTAAAAAATGGATGATCTGTCTCAACACCGAAAAATGTACAGCAAAAATTTTTACTCTTAGACGTCCCTCAGACCCACCTGAACTGATTCTCAAAAAATTTTTTATTATTAAAAAACACTTTATTCAGAAATATTACAATTTGTCACAGTTAAGGACACTTATAATAGAGTTCAGAGATTGCATTCATACCGTATATACAAAAATATAAATAAATAAAGTAATAACAAAAGAATAAGAAGAAAGAACAAAAGAGTAAAGAAAAAAAAAATATATATACACATAAGTAAATAAAAATAGAAATAAAAGTAAAACAAACACCTTATATAAAACATACATTATTTACAATTTGCCAGGTGATCTCCGAACCAATCCTTTCCCCTCCACATGTGGAGGGGAAAGGGAGGCTTAGGAGATCCCTACGCCTCTCCCTCAGCCACTTCACTGGTATTTTAAACCAGCGGAGGATGAGTAGGAGCGCTACAGCCACAGACACTCATGACTTGAGTGGAGAATCTGGCCATTGCTAGAACTCCAAAATATCCATATTTACAAAAGGTCTCGTGGCCACTGCCGCTTTAACCTACGAAGGGGATTGTAGGGATGGGTGGTGCTTGATAGGGATTGTACAACGGGATTTGGGTGATGAGAAAGGTTCTGGTGAAATTTGGAAAATTTGGCTGGGATAAGATCAAGAATAAATGGGATGTTAAGGTCATGATGTAGGGTTTTATTGGTTACATAGAAGGGAGCATTGACTATTGTACGGAGGACTTTAGACTGAAAGGATTGAATGCGTTTGATGTTAGAAAATTTGGCTGTTCCCCATAGTTCTAGTCCGTAAGTCCAGATGGGTTTCAGTATTGTCTTGTAGATCAGTAATTTGTTTTCACCAGAAAGTTTAGATTTTCTATTCAGTAGTCTATATAGCTGGCCATATCGTCTGTTAAGTTCCTGTCTTTTAAGTCGAGTATGTGGATTCCATGTTAGTCGTCTGTCTAAGAGAAAGCCAAGATACCGGACTGTATCTGAGAAAGGAAGCTGGATGGAGTTAAAATAAACTGGTGGGCAGGTATTACGCCGAAGGGTGAAGGTAATGTGTTTACATTTAGATTCGTTTACCTTAATGCGCCATTTCTTACACCAGTGTTCAATCAGGAAGAGGTGCCTTTGTAAGTTTGCGGACGCTGTTTCAGGATCTGAGTTGGAAGAAAGGATAGCAGTGTCATCAGCGAAAGTTGCCAGGAGGGTATCGGGATGGACAGGAATATCAGCGGTAAAGAGAATGTAAAGGATGGGGCCCAAGACGCTGCCTTGAGGAACGCCAGCCTCAATTGAGTAACAGTCGGAGAATTCGGTGCCACAGCGAACTCGGAAGGAGCGGTCGAAAAAATAGGATCGAAGTACTAGGTATAAGGACTGTGGTAGATGGATTTTAAGCTTGAAGAGTAATCCGGCGTGCCATACCCGGTCAAAAGCTTGCGCTATGTCCAGAAATGCACCCGAGCAATACTGCTTGCTTTCTAGGGTTGAGGATATATGGTCAACAACTCGGAGTCCTTGCTGGACAGTGGAATGTTGGGAACGAAATCCGAATTGATGAGTAGGAAGGTTATAGGATTCAATTATAGGTAGGATTCGTTTCAGTAGGATCTTTTCAAAAATTTTTGAGAGGATTGGGAGTAGGCTAATTGGTCTATAGGATGCTGTATTGTTGGAAGGTTTGCCTGGTTTCAGGAAGAGGACGATGGTGGAATGTTTCCATAAAAGAGGGAAGTGGGTAGTTCTTAGGATGCAATTGTATATATATGTAAGAAATATGATGGCTTTAGATGGAAGTTGTCGAAGGATCTGTGGGGTTAGAAGGTCATATCCAGGAGATTTGCGAGGTGTGATTTTCCGTAAAAGGTATTTGACCTCAGAGGGATTAACAGCTTTAGGTGGTAAGGAGAGTGGGATAGGTATTGAGAGGGATTCTTCTACTTTTACTGTGTGGCTGGGATGGGATTCTGGATGAGGAGCGAAAGTATAGGAAAGGTGTTTGGCAAATTCCTCGGCTTTATCTTCATCAGATGCTGCCCAGGAGCCATCATCTCGTCGAAGAGGGTGGGAAATATGATGGGATTTGAGGATTTTTCTGGTGATATTCCAAAGGGAATTATCATGAGCAGAGAGTGTGGTGAGGTAGGAATTGAATGATTGGGATCTGAAGGTGGCTAATTCTTTTTTTAATTTTTTACAGTGATAATTGTAGGAGTGGCGGTCGGCTGGGTGTCTGGTACGTTGCCATAATAATCTGGCACGGCGTTTTATGTGGATTAGGTCAAGGAGGTGTTGAGGTAAATTATGTTTCTTAAGGATTTTTGAGGAGTGATCAGGGGAGGAAGCAGTCCAGACTGCTTCTTGAATTTTGGTAGTGAAGGAATGTACTGCATTGTCCAGGTCTTCAGAGGTTTTCAGGGTTACTCTGAGGTCAATTTTATCGGAGAGGATTTGATGAAAGAGTTTCCAGTTAACTGGGCCTCTGATGAAGGACGGAGGAGAGGGTTTAGGAATAGGAGCTAGTGATACTTGGAGTATTAATGGGCTGTGGTCTGAGGAAAGCTCGTCAAGACGGGCAACGGAATGGTTGAGAGCACCTAAACCATTATGGATAAAGAAATCGAGGATATCGGGATTACGGTTAGGATCAGTGGGCCAGTAGGTAGGTGAGTTGGGTGGAAGAAGGGTAAAATTTTGGGAATTGAGTACAGACAGCAATGTTCGACCACGAGAATTCGTGGTTCTTGAACTCCATTGTTGATGCTTGGCGTTTAAGTCTGCACCCAAGATGAAATGATGTCCTAAGGAAATGAGGAAGGAACTAAATTGGATATTGGAGATGGATTGGTTTGGAGGGCAATACGCTGATGCAACGGTAATAGGAAAGGAGAAGGTTTTGATTACGACTGCGGTGGATTGTAGGAAATCGTATGTAGGCAGTGGGAGTAGGTGATGGGAGAGGGATTGGTGCACAATGACTGCAGTACCGGCATGTGCTCTACCGTCAGGATGGTCGGTACGGTAAGTTATGTATTGTGGTATTTTTAGGAGCTGTTTTTTAGTCAGTCGAGTTTCCGTTATTAAGGCTACGTCTACGTTCTTGTCTTGTAGTAAGGCTGTTAGTTCGTGTATGTGATTTCTAACACCATTCGCATTCCAAAGGAGAATGGATATGGGTTTGATGGAAGTCATTTAAGGATTTTTTAAAGGAGGGATAAGGTGAGATACTAGGTTAGTGAGAAGTGATATCAGTGGGGTAACAAGGGATTTAAATTCTGAAAGAAAGGATGTCAATAAGCTTGTTAGATCTGTAGCATTAGGCGGTGGAGGAACATATTGGATTTGATGTTGGTGAGGTTGTTGTTGATTAGGTACATTAGGTGGGATAGGATATTGAGATTGGGGTTGAGTTTGTTCTTGCGGCAGGGCCTCACATACATTAGTCAGGTCTCTACCCCCAAGTAGCTTGGCAAAAGAAACCTTAGAGTTCACAATTTTAGCGGGTCCTCTTCTTGGTTTAGGTGTATCATCAGGGTCCCTGGGTTTCATATATCTCGCTTTAAGATTTTTATAAATTTGGCAGCCTTTGTAGTTGGCTGGATGGCCTTCCAGGCATAGGGCACAGACTGCTGGTTCTGTAATTGGTTTATTACACTCGCCAGACTTGTGTGTTTTACCACATTTCACGCAGCGTGGTAAGTGGTGGCAATAAGACTTGGTGTGGCCATATGCTTGGCAATTATGGCACTGGATGAACTCTCTTTTTGGGTACGGTTTTTCGACCTTTACGCTGGTGTAGAAAATTCTATTCACATCGTATATTTTTTCGATCCCAGGCGATGGCTCTAGATCGACGAAAAATAAGGGCAATGGGATTTTATTCTTTACACCTGGTTGTTCTTTATTTTCTTTTAAAACATTGGTTATCTGACGTATTTTGAACCCTAACGCCGTTAACTCTTCTTTAATCACTTCTATTGGGGTTGAGGAGTGTAAATTTCTTATTACAACTCGTAGTGCTCTTTCCTGTTTCAACTGGTATGTGTGAAAGTCCGCATTTGTGTCTGTTAAATATTTTACGATTTTTCGGTACGCTTCAGGTGTGGCCGGTATTATTTTTGTATCATTTATTCTGTTTAGGCATGTATAGCTACCTGGGCAGATTTTATTAAGTTGAGTACACAACAATTGAAAATTTCTCAAATTTTTGACAAAGATAGGAGGTGGGCGTGGTTCTCGAGGTATAGGTGCATCTTCCATTTCTTCCCTGTCATTTTCAAGCACCTGGTATGGATTAGGTGTAAAAAATGGAGATTCCATTTCTTGTGAAGACGTACTTGGCAGTGGTTGAGACACAGATTCTTGAGTGTTCGCTGGAGGAGTTCCGGGGGGTGTTAATCGCTTACTACGACGTGTTTTCTGTTTAGGCGGTGAATTACGTGGGGTAGAGCCAACTGAATGGGACCTCTTAGTTGACATTACTTGGTGGTAATATCGCATATAAAAAAAAGAAAGGGAAAAAAAAAATAAATAAATAAAACTACGTCTGCGTGTTATTACAATGGATGAACCACCGGCTGAGAACCAGCCAGTTACGTGGCTCAGCCACAACTGGAGAGGGGAGCCGTCAGCTGTTATGGCTATAGAGGTTAAGCCTATAGACGCTAAATCACTAAATTCACTGTCTGTAATAGTACACAGTAAATAACAACACTACTCACTGTGGTGTTAGTCCATTGTTGTTGTTTTGATGTCTGCTTAACTAGTTTTTTTTTTTAAAAAAGTAAAACTGAGCACTTATTCTACTAAAAAATAGTAAAACTGTGGGACACGACGTGAAATGTGGGTATTCAAATCAGGCGCATGATTCTCAAAAATAAAGAACTAAAATGGAACCCAGCTAGTGAAGCAGTAAAATACCTCGGAGTTTATTTGGACCGCCGCCTTACGTGGAATTACCATATAAATAATAAACTGACCCAAACATACGCAAGGTTAGCAATGTTATATCCCATAGTAAATAGAAAATCTAGTTTAAAACCAGAGACAACTGTTCTTATTCATAAAACCATACTAAGACCCTTGCTAATGTACGGATGTGAAGTCTGGGGAGCCGCTTCAGCTACGAAAAGAAAAAAACTACAATCCTTTCAAAACAAGGTATTAAGAATTGCAGTAGATGCCCCCTGGTTCATAAGAAACGCCCAACTACATCGAGAACTAAAAGTGGAAATAATAGATGAATTCATCAAAAAACGATTTAAAAAATTCCATACGCAGCTACCAGCAGTTAAAGGTGCAGTGGCCTACAACTTAGGAAACCCAACCTCATCTCGAAGACTGAAGCCCAGACTGATCCAAGACATCATGTTATGAACAATTAATAATTTTCTCTTTATTAATTGTAATTATTCAATAATTATAATGTATAAATAGTTAGGGGTGTCTTTTGCAAAGACTATACCCCACCAGAACAAATCGTTAAAAATCATCAAATTGTTACAACAACCATGTAAGGCCCACCAGGCCGATCTGGTAATAAATAAATTAAAAAAAAAAAAAACATGATTGATTACATAACTTGTTTCGACATCTCACTTAGTTTCCGAGATATATCAGCCCTCAACTATGGCTAATTTAAAAAAAAAATGTTAGCCTTATATTTATTACTGCATTTCGGGTTTTCGTTTATATAAGAAAAACTTTCCATCGTATCGACAAAGACTTTCTATAAAAAAATTAAAACTGATAAAATTTGCAATATGATTGATTATAAACCTTTTTCGCTACCTGTCGTTGTTTGATTTTAAAAAAATTACCTCATGTTTTTTACTGTATTTAACTTGCGAACTCTTGATTGCTTCGTTCTACGATTAAGTCATGGGGAAGAAAGCTTTTAATAGTTAAATATTCTTCAACAATGCCTTATTTTATTTAATTATTTTACTAGTTTATCTTCAACGATTCAAAAGTTAGATCAATTATAACTTTATTTGTCGATCCCAAGAATTTGCAGGATAAAATAATTGTTATAATATACGCTATTTTATTACTTTCTAGTAGTATTGAGTACTATAGTTTTTCTATAAAGACTATAGTATAGAGAGTTAGAGCAATATAATAACAAATATTATAAAAATTTTTTTTTCCCACTATTTACAAAAATGTTCTTAAAAGCTCAACTAAAATCACATTTAGTTGCTTTTTTACATAGTATTGTACATAACCACGCATCTATATTATTCTTATACAAATATATTTAATAGTAATGGTAGACCTTATCATTATTATAGAAAGCTTATTATTGACAACTGTAAGTTTTTACTTTCCTACCTACAAAAGGTAATGAAAGTATTGCGATCGGGTCAAATTTCCGACATGCGGTTTTCGACGGATCTATACGTTTCAGAGCCCTGTAAATTCCAGTCTCACTGTTTAAAACCAATAAACTGTTTAGCTTATTCTTTTCAACGAAGAAAGGTAACGAAATTCTCTACAAACCTATATAAAAATTGTTTATTTCGAACAACTAAGTAAACGAACATGTAACTTGACGAAGTTACATAGTAGTTACTATTCAATTTCGTATGTGAGATCTAAGTGAATGAGTGAAAAAAAAGAAAAGTAAGAGAAAGTAATAAAATCTGTTGCCCGCATCACGCAAGTTTTTTTTCGACTTTTAAGAGAAATTATTTTTTGACAAAATTGGGCTAAGATAAAAAAAATTTTGATTAACAATATTAGAGGGTATTGAATATTTTACGCTGATCTTCCACAAGCCGGTTTACATTGCTTTAGTTTATCTAAGAAATTGTACTTAAATGTTTTCTTTGTTCAATTTTCAGGAAAATAAATCTAATTTAATTTTTTTTTGTAACTTAATTAACGTATTTAAAGATATAAAAACGTTTCTGAAATTGGTTGGAAAGTCGTGTGAGTGGATTATTTTTTCTATTTTTCGTGGTGTTATTGGATGATATTTAATTTTTTTTTTATTGATGATATTTACGACTGTATTACAAGTAAAAATACCATCAGTAAATTTAAAGAATTTACAAAAGAATATAATAACATGAAATCACTTGTTGAGAAACTACCCACTGGTAGCACTCTGAAAATGTATTTACAAAAGGAGATCTCGAGGCCATTATCTTTTCAGACGCCTCGGAGGGTATTTAAATTTTTTATTTTTTTTCGTGTTGTAAACAATGAAAAAAAATTATTAAAATTCTGCATTTATTTGATAATGCTATATACAGATCGTACACAGTTCGTCGACAGATACAGATAAATATCTGAAGTTAAAAATCATAGAAATTTTTTTAAAAAACTTAAACCTTGGTTCATTGGCTGTTCATGGCATCGATTTTAGGCTAATTTGAATCATTTAAACGAAATCCATTCGTTTTAAATATTAGACCACTGTATATTGATTTTATTCTTAATATAAATGAAATAATAATTGCGCTTAAAATTACTGAAAAGTATTGTATATACGTCAACTGGTAGACATTTAACGTCCTAGCTCCTTTCTTATTTCCCCTAACACATGTGGCGGGGCTTAGCAACGAGATGAGCAAGGGGGCACTGATGGATTGCTTGATTAGATTCATCTTCGCAGTTCGCTATCGTTCTCATGTGGCTTACAGCGGTGTAAGGCCCTTTGCGGCAAATGAATATGCGGTGGGAAAAAGAATTCAATTAAATTGAAACTAGCTCGAATTAGTTAACTTTTTTTAGGAGTAGTAAGGTTTTAAGTCTTATGGTGCGTTTAGGCATTTCTCAATACATGAAAAATACAAATATAATATTTTTTTTTTCTCTCTTTAAGTATGTTTCCGCACCTGTCATGGTGTTGACAATCAGCAGATGTGTTGTGATGGTGAGGATTGGTATTAAAGGCATGAGGAAGGATAGTACCCAGCAGCATCCCTTACTGGTCATTATTTACCACCTTGATTTCATTGAGGAGATCTCTCATCCATCTTCTTTTTAGTCTCATCCTGATGGGCATGTCAGTCATGGCCATTTTTCGTTTCTTTGTGAATCCCCATCTTGTTTCCGGTTTGTGTTTTTGAAATGTCTACAACAACAGATCACCCAACTATCATTTCTTTATTATTTTTTGTCATAAACTATTGCAATCGACTATGAAAAAACCTTTTTAAAAAATCACCTAATTTTATTGTATTAAATTCTATTAAGTGAACTAAACAAGAAGTCAGAACGTAAAATACAGGAATAATTAATTCAGAATTGGGTAATTCTATCAACGCCGGCTGACTTAATTGTATGCTTTAGCAATTCTAGTGGTTATGGCTTCTCGACCCGAAGTATTCGTGACTAATATTGGACTTACCATCTCCGAGGACTTACTATTCACAACTGGATCCGAACGATGAAACTTTTGATTAGGAAATTGAGAATGTGAGACAGGTATGGTTGGCAACACTATTCTATTTCTCTATTTTATTCTATTGTAACTTGGCAGTTCAACTTCTAGGAACTTTAAAAGCGATGTATGGGAGGGGGAAGGAGAGGTTCATGAAGCAGTTCATAGGAGTTCGAAAAAAGTTTATTCTAACTTTAGTTAAAGTAAATACTAGTTATAGTTTGAACGTTCAAACTTTGAATTTTTTTTTCTTACATCGTTTCCATGACAATTCTATTAGTATAGACGAGAGAAAGAGCAAGTTGCTAAAGTCAACGCTAAACTTATCGATGGAAAAATGGTGTTTAAGAAATTTTTCAAATAAAGGTCATTATTAATTTTTGTATTCAGTTTTATCCATATTTGAAGTCAAATTTTAATTTTCTTTGTTTTCTTCTGTATATAGATAAATATGAATGAATTTTAGATTAATTTATTTTGTTATTATATCTATATGTTTTGATATAATAACAAAATAAATTAATCTAAAATTCATTCATATGTTTTGCGGCGAATCAAATGGGCTTGTAAAGTTGCTGGGCTTAGTAACGAGAGAATTCCTAAAAGGTTAATATTTGCTGTGCCGAATGGTAAGCGTCCGAGGGGTAGATCGAAGCGAACGTGGGAAGATTGCATTAAAGCCGATCTGAAGGGACTGGGTTTGGACGACGAACGGTGGAGGGAGGTGTGTAACAAGCGATTAGTGGTGTCGGCATCGAACCTTCGGGTTCACTAAGCCTTTTATTATTATCTATATGTTTTAATTGTGGGTAAATGGTTGACTGTCGTGAATAATGAAGAGAAGAATAGTTGGGGTGATCAGTCAAAAAGAAATGATAATAATTATTTTGACATTTGCCGACGTTTCGACCTGAAGTTGAGGCCTCTTCAGGTTTCTGTCTCCAAAGATGTAAAACGGAGAAAATGTATTTTTAGCTGTTCCAAATGTTTGTGATACGTAAGTCCAAATAGGTTTTAGTAATTAATTGTATGTAATAAATTTCCGTTGTATAAGTTTTAATTTGCAGTGTTTCCCATGAAGTGAATTTAGAAGTCTCAGTCTTTGATTTAGTGTGGTTTTTTTTTCGTGATTTTTGGGCCCCATGTCATTTTTCAGTCAAATGTCGGTCCGAGGTAGTGAACGGAGTCTGTAGAATGTGAATATTATCAATCAAATCTGCTGTGATTTGTCTTGGTTTAGTCGGATTTTCCAAAGTCCAAAATCCAGCCATGTAATTTTGTTAAATACTGTTGTAGGATCTGTGAGGCCTATGTAGGAAAATGACATTACGTCTCTCGAGAGAAGATGATTTCTGAGCCGTGATCGTCGCAGAAATAATCGGAATTCTTTTAGAATAACTTTTTATACTACACACAGACTTTACAAATAATTTAATTTGCAAACATTTTTAAAATGGACCATTTAAAAAAATTGTGATCAGTTAATTTTTAGAATACAGGAATCAGTCTGTAATTGTAATTTTAATAAAATATAAAATATAAAATATAATAATATCAACGAGAAAGAACATGTGAAAAGATCAATTATTTATTTAGGCATGATGATGATGAGTCTACTTACATTTTTAAATCTCTTGTTTGTAAATGATGTGATAGAATTATTTCTAATAGCTTCTGCAGCAATACTTCTTTCTATAAACCTTTAGGAAACATCACCTCAATGTCTATTTTGATATGAATGAGGAAGATTTATTGATAGAGACTACTTTGTTTATTATAAACCTTGTCCAATTGAATACCATATTTTTTGTTCTCTTTTGTGCCCTGTACTATATCAATAATGCAGCCTCTTAGCACTATGTATATAAGCAAAATTTTAGGAATTTTAAAATATCAGAGCTTATTTCACACACACATAATCCTCACTGGTACAATCTTGTTAACTCTTTACAAAGCTGATTCATTTATTTATTTAACTTATTGTTAGAAATATTATTATTTATGTTATAATAATTAAGTAGGCTAATATTTTATTTTCCTCTTGAAATCCTTTTTTTTTTTTTTTATTAATTTAATGGAATTTACAACTGTATTACATAGAGAATACAATAAGTAAATGAGAAATTTGTAACATGGCATGTACAACATGAAGAGAAATTACCCATTGGTAGAACTCAAATTAAAGTTATATATTAGAAGATCCCGAGGCCATCTTCTTTTCAGACGCCTCGGAGGGTTATCAGATATCGAGGAGGAAGCAAGGTTTGAAACGAGAGGATTTGGATGGTTCTGCAGTTTGTTATGGAAGGACAGGTATCTGGATTGGGCCAAATCGGAAACATATGGAACATTAAGATCTTTATGGATGATTTTATTTGTGACAAAGTAAGGAGCGTTGAGGATTTTACGAAGGATTTTGGATTGGATACGAGAGAAATTCGATGGTTTAGTGGAGCCCCAAAGCTCAATTCCGTAAGTCCAAATAGGTCTTATTATTGTCATATATACGAGTCGTTTATAATTGATTGAAAGCTTAGATCGTTTGTCTAGTAAGTGCTGCAGTAGTCGAAAACGTCGGGCGGTTTCTAGTCGTTTCAGTCTGGTATGGGGATTCCAAGTGAGTCGTTTGTCAAGGTGGAGTCCTAAGTAGCGGATTTGCTCAACAGGAATAAGTTGAGTATTATTGTAGGATACTGTAGGACAAGAGGTCATAGGTTTACGACGGAGGGTAAAGGTGATTTGATGGGATTTGTTGGAATTTATTTTTATTCTATAATTTTTACACCATTCTTCAAGGCTTGTGATATGTGATCTTCAAATCCTAATTTGGATCTGTCATGAATTTTACGATACACAAACGATAAGCTGTAATTAATTTGTAAAATAGTACTTTAAGAATGAGATAGGATAGTACCTAGCAGAATCTGTTGCTGGTGTTTATTTGCTTCTTTAATTCAGGAAAGAAGATCTCTAATCCAACTCCGTATCAGTCGCCTTCTGATTGGTACCAATATGATTTCTAATTGTATTTATTTTTAAATATTTGCATTATTTAGTTACTACACTCCTCTTGTGACGTAATGACGCCTTCAGTTATCAGTGCTGCAGCCAGCTTTACTTCTTCCTACCTCTTTGGAAATCGATTGTTCAGGCAAGATACGAAAAATCGATTTAGTTGTTTAAAAAACAGATGTTATACAAAAAGAGATAGTTTAGTGTGATTACAGTTTTTTTCGCTGACGTGAAAAATGTACAATTTTTACTTAGCGGCATAACAATTGTCTGGGCCCATCACTGTATCGTAATATCTGTGCTAGAGTTGCAATTCTTTTTTAAGTATTTGTTAATTGGAAGCATGATTTTATTTTTTCTTTATAAAACTTTTAACCTTTTTTTTCGTTTATTCTGTAATTAATTTTTCTGCAGCTGTGTTTCTCATTTTTGTTTAACGTTATTTTTTTTTAATTTAAACTTTATTGCTCATAGCTTTTGTATTGTTTTCCAAAAAATTAAATTGTATGTATCAATTGTAAATTGTGTATTTATTCAATGAATCTACCAGAATCCTTTAAAATTATTATGTAACAGCGAAGTTTATTTTAACATCGATAACCTAAACTAATATCAATTATATTCATCGTATATTTAAGCCAATAAATCTATCTCATCTCTTATCTATCGAATTTCAGAATATCTTCGATGATTCTACTGAATGTTACTTTTTGTTGTTTTTATTCACTCGTGCATATAAGTATTTTATAAGAAATAAATAAATGGATAAACGAACAAGTGCATTGTAAGTCGATTTATACAGAAAGTATTGCTGATAGGCTAATTGATTGCGAACATGTGATGATCAAGTATGTGGTTATCGCCCTTAAATCATCATTTCGTTGAATATGTAATGATGAAAATTTAAAGTCAGCTGATCGTTATCATTAATCTTTCATTCATGGGTAGGTTATTTTGCAGTGTCATCTAAATCTCATTTTGATTCCAAATAATTAAGTTTTAAGTTGAGTTTGTGAAGTATATTATCTTTTCTTAATTTGACTGGGTCTTACTTCATTATCAGTCTGTTTCAGCGTTTTGTTAAATAACTTATGGACTGTAGTATGATGAAAGTATTAAGTGCTGAGTTTTCTCTCTCTCTTTATTTGCGGTTAAAGAAACACAAGGAATCTTAAATATCCTTTGCCAAGCGAAGATTTGTTTAATACAACTTCTTCTTAACTTTGTGAAATTTTGCCTAAATAAGTAATGTTAAGGGCATGTTGATTCGTTCCTTTTTTTAGTCGAATTTTTTTCGAAAAATAAGATATTTTTGGACTATATCGAGTTTATCGCAGATGGGTAAGTAGATATTTTATATCCATTGCAGAACTCTCATAACACGATTATGGGTGTCTAAAAGATTTCTGATGAATGTATTATTGAAACTAAATCAATCAAAATCTTATGGCAACTTAAAATCCCATGGTAATGATGACTATAGATAATCAATATTATCGAAATATCGATATTTTCCTGCCGATATTTGATATTTTACCATCGATTGTATTTACTTCTATATCATTGACTATCAATATAGTCCCTTCGAAATTGTAATATTTTAATTTATATCTAATTGTTTTCTTCACATAAGTCATACAAATAAGTCCTAAGACCAACACAGTACTTTACATTGGACTAATATTCGACAGAAGAATAACCTGCGATCCATAAGTCAAAATGAAACGACAGACTTTAAACAAACGACTGAAAATACTGTACTCACGTTTTTCTAAATAAAAATTAAAAGTTCCACAAAACCTAAATACATACACTTATTTACTCAAATCCTGGACATACGCCTCTCAGATTAACATTTCAGCAAAAAAGATCTGCTTACAAAAACTACTTTTATACTAATTGCAATATAAAAGTTTACAACTTATAACAGGAACTCCCTGGTACGTAAACAACAAAACTTTTTACATAACGACTTACGACAACCAATTATCGACCAACACATACGTACCCTCTACTCTCATTTTCATTTCAAACTACGCGGACACAACAGACTTATAAACTACATGGCCCCGACTGACATGCCCCTCTAAACTGAAATTGTAAATTATTGTTGGCAACGAATTCAAGTCTGAAATATGTTTTATTATATTGATAGTTGAAACTAGGTTATTAAAGCTTTGAGGTTTGTTGTACACTGTAAAATGAAACTCTTGTTTTAATTCCAATCTAAACATTTTTTTTATGATATGTGGAAATAAGAAATTTGTGTTTAATTTTGGAGCTCCTTTAAATATTCTCCCATATTTTAATTTAAAATATATATTTATTATCGTTAGGATTTCTTACATCACATGTTAATTGAAATTGTGAAAAGTAAAAAAATGCCTATCATTTTATTTATCACAATAAATTTGCTGATTGTCAATATCATGGCAGGTGCGAATATATATTTGCAGTGAAAACATAAAATAAAAAACGCTGAAATTATTTCGCAATGTTTTATTATTTCCAAACGGTTATTGTACATCTAAAGTAACATTACCTTCCTAGTTACAAAGAAAAATAAATAAAAGATGATTCCAATTATTGGACTAAACTTTTTTTTTTAATCATTAGTAATATGCTAAACAAATTAGCATTACTTCAGTAGCACATTATAAATTCAGAAACCAAATTAAAGGATATATCCTTTGCAGTAGAACAATATCGACAAAAAAGTGTACACTTGTCGAGTTATTCGGGATTTAAATTTACCATCCCTAGTAACTTTTTTCCAGCTTATTTTCGTTGAAGTATGTTATACAGATAAATTTAAAGGGAATCGTGAAAATGACTTTACCGAAGTTTCAATGAAATCGGTACATTTAGGCGTTACAGTCTATAGCAACACAGGTTTTTCGGCCGCCATTTTGAAAGTAAACGGTTGATAGTAATGTCGATTAAGGAGAATCATCCTCTGATTTTATATACAAATTTGAAAGAAATCGGTATAATAGTTTCGGAGAAAATGCGCGGACGGCGGACGGACAAAAAAAATTTATTCGTTTTTCGAATTCTACGCGTCCTGAAACGTGAAACCTCAAATTTTGAGAGGGAGTTAAGTTTTTGTATTTTTTGGTCGCTCACAATAGTTCATTTTTGATAGTAATAAACCAAAAAGTCACTAAATTTCGACTCTGCTTTTGGATTATTAGATTTTTTTCATCATTCGAAATATTTAAATAAGCTCCTTATTTTAAGAGTATTTTACTGTTAGAGCTTTTTAGATAATGGATCATTTAAATGCATAGTCGAGGGTTAACCTAAGTTAACTAAGCTGCTCTGGGATAAATCTAATATGATTGGGTTGGTTGGACTTGAGCCAAGATGTCTGCGGCTTTCTACTTCTTGCTCGCATTAAATGGAGAAATGAGCTGGCTTCCTTATGGCAGGAATTGGTTGCGGTTTGCCAAAGGCAAATTGGTACTATACGTTGAAATTAATTAATAATGGAAAATACAGAATATACAAATGATAACCATCTAGAAGTTGGTTACAAGATTATGTAGACAACACGCCAGGCGATTATATGTAATTTTAAATCTGACAAAAGTAAGACCAATTCGACAGGAAAAAAATGAGACCAGACAGTAATTGTAAATGATGATAAAATAACCTAAAATGTAAGCAAGATGATGAGATCTACCGTAGGTCTAGATTTGTGTAGAGGTGGGAGGTAAAGAGGCATATGGTGGACAATCATCAACAATAAAAATTAATAGAAATGTTGAGGGGACAAGAATATCGTTTCGCCATCCAAAATGATTTGAAGAAAAAAAAATTAAAATTCATAAAAATAAACTACATTAATTAGGGGGAACATACCAGTTATGGACAGGGAACCTAATTATGGACAGGTTGCACTTTAATTGTAAATAATAAGCTTCCTTGTTGATTTAAAGGTTCCAGTTTTTTTTCTATATTGAAGAACAATGCCCTCTATTAACAACTGTATGAATAAAGTTTCCAAAAGAAAATTTTATAATGCTTATCATTGTTGTTTATATTGTGCTCTTGAGATCAGTGTGTTACACACCTTCCTACTAACAGTTTTGCTAAGAATAAGTTGAATATTTATCTTATCTTATCTTTATCGTTAAATTAAGATTTTAAAATTTTTCTGAGGTATGTTCATTACTGGTACCGACCCTCTGTCCATTACTAGAACTATTGAATTTCTGGGTGTCCATTAGTGTAAAAAGGTGTTTTTTAAATGATGACTATACCTGCATAGCTGAATATATTTTTTTAAAAATTTTAAATAGAATTAGTAGGCCCTAGAGATTCTAAATGCCCAATGGAGAAGTTTGTAACTATAATAATAATTACGGCGGCATAAGACAAAAAAGACAACAATTTCCATAATTATGTCCATACCTGATGAGCTTACTCTACCGTATGTGAATGAATAAAATATGAACACTAAAATTGCTTAGGAAAATAAGAAAAATAACTGGCTAGTCTATGCTCTAGAAATAAATAACGAACTATATTATCACGACCTGAATATTTCTATTATTTAAATTTCCATTTATATTCAGGTATAATATAGTAACATATCCTATGATTTTATGATTCATTCACCCTCATGAGCAGCCCTTTATTTTCACGTGATATTCTTATCACATTTTTTCGTCAAAGTATTTATAAGATATTTTTACGTAACTAGTCAGATTCATTCTATACATATTTTTATTGAATATTAATACAATTTGCCAATTTTAGAGGAAAATAACTATTAAGGCAAAAAGTCTTCATTCATACATTATATACAAATATTAGAGAAGAACTATAAATAAGAAATAAATAAGAAAACCAAATATGAATAAATCATCTTAAACACATTCATAACCATGTACAATATTTACATTTACCCAGAAAACTCCGTGCCAAGCTTTGTCCACCACTTGTAGAAGGCAAAGCAGGATTATGGGAGATCCCAGTGTTTCTTTTGCAGCATATTCGATATCATCGACTATCGACATCGTCCCTTCGAAATTGTAATATTTTAATTTATGACTAATAGTTTTCTTCAATTAGGCCTCAGACAAATACAGTTATTTATTTTGGATTAATATTCAACATAAGGATAACCTGCGGTCACGTCAAATAAAACGACAGCCTTTAAAAAATAGACTGAAAATACTGTACTTTTTTCTAAATCAAAATTAAAAGTTCATACACTTACCCACTCAAAGCCATCTGGACATAAACCTTTCAGATTTACATATAGGCAAAAAAGATGTACTTACAAATACTGCTATTGCCAACCAAGATTTTTTCCTATCAAATATGTTATAAATAAACAATGAGTTAGATCCACACTGGCTGGTGTAGTGAAATGTTCAAACGCACCTAAATGAACAAAAAACTAAACAAAACACTACCATATGGAAATAACCATTTAAATATTTATATTTATAAATATCTAAATCGAAAGAAAAATAAAAAACTAAATACATATACTTACCAACTCAAACACATCTGTACATACGCCTCACAGATTTACGGTTCAGCAAAAAAGTCTCACTTACAAAAACTACAGTCATTTAAATCTAAGAGTTTACAACAACAGACAACTTATAAAAGAAGCTCCCTGGTACGTAAACAACAAAACTTTACATAACGACATCCAATTATGGACCAAAACATGCGTACTCTCTACTCTGGTTTTCATCTCAAACTACACGGACACAACAACAGACTTATAAACAACATGTCCACGACTGACATGCCCATCATGATGAGACTAAAAAGGAGCTGGATGAGAGATCTCCTCACCTGAATAACGGAAGCAAACAATGACCAGGAAGAGGTGCTGCTGGGTGCTATCCGTCCTCTTACCTATAATGCCTATAATTTAATTTATCACAAAAAATCTGCTGATTGTTAATACCATCATAGGTGCGGATAGATATTTGTAGTGAAAAAATTAAATAAAAACAAGTCACTAAATTTCGACTCGGCTTTTGAATTATTATATTTTTTTCATTATTCAAAATATTTAACTGCTAGAGCTGCTTAAATGATAGATCATTTAAATGCATAGTAGATGGTTAACATAACACTAACCGAAACACAACCTTCGAAATTATAATATTTTAATTAATGACTAATCTTATTTGTTCAAATAAGTCCTCAGACAAACACAGTACTTTAAATACATAAATCCCCAATATTTCGCGTGAATACTTTTTAAATAAATAATGGATAAGTGATATATTTTAGTTAAACTAATTCAAATGTAAAACGATTAATTATTTTAAATAAAAAAATTAAAGGTATTTTACAGGAAGAAATTTGAAAAAAATCGGAATTTAATCCATAGTAATATCAGGTTGCATAAATGAGGATAAAACCTACATTAAATTAAAAACCACTTAATCTTACACTGATATAATGAATTTTATTAAAATAGTTTGAGTCATTTTTGAGAAAATAGTCAACATGTGTTAAATCAATGATATGAAGTACCACTTTGCCGATTTTTACATTCCGGTTGTAATATTCTTGACATACAGATCTCAAATACGCCATTTCAGTTTCGTACTACTTTATGATTTTTAATTAGGGTTTTTAGCTAGGCTGTTCACATACATACCATTTTTAGATATTTGGTTATTTGGACCCCAGAGACCTCAAAACATGTACTATTGAAAACTCAAGTTCAAAATTTTTCACGACCGTAATACTACTATACCCTTGCTATACATTATTTATACTGGTAACTGAAAATACAAATATAATAGAAAATATTGCTTATTATCAACATATAATTTGCCGAATCCGTCTATACCATGTCACGGTCTTTAATTAGAAAAATTGTTTCCGCAACAAACTTGCCAGATGCTCAGTGGAGTTCGCAAAAAAGAAAAAAAAATCAAGAAGCAATTAAATATTACTAACTATTAAACAAACGCCACGCTATTTAATTTGTTGAATTTGGAAAATAGTGAAAACCATAAAAATAAAAAAATTAAATAAATTTAATTAAAAAAAAAAGCTTAGGAAGCGGAGTGAGCTATGAACTCGGAACCTTTGGGTTTAAAAACATATGTTAATTAACCTTATAACCTATCGAACCTTCTTACTTGGTTAGTAATGACTTCCCCTAATCCCTCGAATAGGGTATACAATTCCTTATTACATCTAAAAAAAAAAAAATATAATATATACATAAACATGAAAACAAACAGAAGAAAATAAAACTGGCTATCATTAATACTAATGGCGAATTTACTTATTTCTATTAATTTAAATAACTGTTAAAGGAAATGAAAATTATGAACAAGAAATTAGATTTATAAGAAAACAAAGACAATACAATTAACTTTAGGAAAAAAACTTATATGTACATATTTACAATATCTCACTGGTTGAACTCAGTCTAATTGGCACATTGGGTTATCTGAATAGCGGGAACTTATTCGAACTAGCGTCGTCAGTGTCTCCCCAGTCTATCTCCTCAAGCAGTGAAAATGTTCATTCACCAACTCGTAAAATCAAACTGCACTCGTCGCCGATAATCACAGGTTCTTGTAGAAGAAAAGAAAATCCGGTGTACACCGTAAAATTATAATATTTCACACACAAAAATCCTTAGCGTGCCTCAACACTCGCGAGGTTTAACCATCTCCCTTCTAAACTCTCTTTTGTTTTTCCTCCCAATCAGCTGTTGGTTATTCCAATCCGAAATAAAATGAATACTTAAAACTAAGACTTGTTATAAACAATTACTTATTATTAAAACTAATAATAAATACTTAATTTTATATTAAACCCTATTGGAATTAATAATAAAACTAGCAATTATTTTACGAACTTATTTTTTTTTTGTGTTTCATTTTTCGTTACAACCACTCAGACTACTAATATCGCCCAAATGCTCTCTCATATGGAAATGCAGCTATCACTCCTGACTTACTCAATTAAAAGTCCGCTTTGATCAATCGATTCACAATAACTGTCGATATTTCTTTGGTCCTGTGAAATTAATTGGGTTTGGTACGTCATCAACCCATTTTCAGATTTCTGAGAGAAAAAAATATGAGTTTTTTTCTCTGGGAATATGAAAAACACTGGGATGGTAAAAGTCTATCTTTTTTTTTGGCAAGTATGACTTCATAAACTAAGTTCATTTCATAAAAAAAAAAAAAAAATTACTTGTATACAAAGTTAATTATAATTGAATAAAAAAAAAGGTTAAAAAAATATATGTATTAAAATTCCTACGTAAATAGTAGGAAAGCATGTACTATCCCTTACAAAGTATTATCATAAGATTATATGATTGCTACACAATACATATATAGTATTAATAGTTAGCTGGTATCTGACTGTTTTTGAAACAGGAATTGGAATAGGAGGTTTTTGATATGTATATATATAAACTCATAACTCAATAGTTGGCTTATGCTTGCATACTTATTTAATTCATATCGACATACGGCTGATAGATTTGTGATTTAGCAAAAAATACATCCTTCCAAAAACTAAAAGTTTTTCAATCCAAAATTTAAGGCTAATAGCAAATCTGCTCGTTTTGAAAAAAAATCTACATACTGACTTACAACAACTATCGACCAACACATGCATTCTTTTTTGTTTCCGCTTTCGTAATAAATTTCACAGACATAACAACTGGCTAATAAAATATATGACTATGGCTGCCATGGCTACCAGAAGGCTATTGAAATGAGCTAGTTTAGCTAATCTCTTTTCCTGATTTAAAGAACTAAATAAAGACCAGGATATATATTATATTTATATTTTCAGAAAATATTATAGTTTTTATGAGTGAAATTTTTAAAAAATCGTATTTTTCGAAAACGCAATGTACTTAATCTAATTTCTATATCTAGCTAGCTAATATATATATCCATACATTATATATATATAGAGAGAGATCGGCGAGTCAGATAATTTGATCCATCTCATTAGGAGTATAGGCGTACCCTCACCTGTATTATAGGACGTGGTTCAATCCTCGCTTATCATCAGGTCATTTGGTCATTATGGTAGGCGGAGGGAAGATTCGGATAGAGCTGAGTTTCGATTTCAGGCCACAAAGGGCAAAGCTAATCTATATAACGGCAATGTGGTCATATATAATATAACGTCGTTATATTTCAAATAAATTAAAAATTTATTTTTAATTTATTTATTAATTTAATGGCGTACACTAACTAGAAAGAAACGAAATATTATTATTGTTTTCACCTAATCTCTTTCTAATAATAACATATAAAATTTGTTTTTTTTAGATCAAAAGATTATTTTGCTAAACAATAAGCTTTAAAATAAACATATTTTAAACTTTTTTTTTCTCTCTTTATACTTCTATGCACACCTGTCATAGTATTGACAATAAGCAGATATGATCTCATTGTTGAGAAAATCGGCATTAAAGGCTTGAGGAAGATTAGTACCCAGCAGTAGCTCTTCCTGGTCTTGGTCTACTTCATAATTTAAACTTAAACTTCGCCGATGACACATGTTTGCTATCTGTTAATAACGATCCTTTAATTGCATCCCAAACTCTTCAATCACATATTACAAGCCTTGAAGAATGGTGTAAAAATTGGAGAATAAAAATAAATTCCAACAAATCCCATCAAATCACCTTTACCCTCCGTCGTAAACCTATGACGACTTGTCCTACAATAACTTTCAATAATACTCCACTTGAGCAAATCCGCTACTTAGGACTCCATTTGGATAAACGTCTTAATTGGAATCCTCATACTAGACTGAAACGACAAGAAACTGCTCGACGTTTCCGACTGCTCCAACACTTACTAGACAAACGCTCCAAACTTTCTATTAATTACAAAAGACTTATCTACATAACTATAATAAGACCTATATGGACATACGGAGTTGAGCTTTGGGGCTCCACCAAACCATCGAATTCCTATCGTATCCAATCCTTACAATCCAAAATCCTCCGTAAAATTCTTAATGCTCCATACTTTGTCACAAATAAAACCATTCATAAAGACCTTAATGTACCACATGTCGCTGATTTAGCTCGAGCCAGATATCTATCCTTTCATGATAAACTTCAGTCCCATTTAAATCAGCTTGTTTCCGCTCTTGCTTCTTTCTCGATTCCTGATAATCCTCCTAGGCGTCTGAAAAGGAGATGGCCGCGTGATCTTCTTACTTAAAATTATTTAGAGAGTGCTACCACTGGGTAGTAACTCTTCAAGCCTGTACATGCCATTATTTATATTTGCGCATATTTACTTGTTGTATTTGTATACAGTTGTAAATTTCATTAAATAAACAAAAAAAAAAAACTTAAACTTAACATAAAATTATGAATATTTACTCTTATTTATCTTACATTTTTAGGCGCATTTTTCACTTTTTTGTGGAGAGTGAATTAAATTGAGTCGTCAGATTCTCGATGTGTAACGCTCTAGTAAAGTCGGCTGGAGTCGATTAATTTTTTTTTTTGTATATTGATTAAAATATCTCAAAAACTAAAAATCAGATCTGATTACTTTAACCGAGGGAATTGTTCAGCATTTCATCATCTTTGTAATGGGATGTTATTCAGAATCTATCTTAACGTAAATCCGTGTTATGAAAGCAAAAAGGAAAAAAATAGTGTTGAAAATCAAACGATTAAGAATTTTATGGAAGATAAGGGGCCGAGTGGGCTAATGCGTGTGCACAGCAAACTGATAACAAAAGTTAAATGGAAAATTATTACGAGGTCAAATACCCGCTCCCTCCCCTGTACCATGAAAAATATGCTCAGCCAAGAAGACGGAAGAACGAAGGAGAGAAAAAAAAAAATAACAGTTTTATGGAAAATATGAATTAAAGGATCACGGAAACTAAAAATCGGACCTGCGTACTGTAAGCGAGGGAAATGTTTAGAAATGCATGTACTATTATTTATAATTTATATTTCATATTATAAATCTTGCCTTCATTACGTTTTAAATTCTATCGTCAGGTCTAAAGCACTATAGTTCTTTAACAACAATAGTAGGAGATTTAGTTGCTTTCAATTTTTTTCACTGAAGTTATATTTGTTCTGTATTATAACAGTGTCTGTACATGAAAAAAGAATAAATTCTATGTGTTTTTGTTTATTTTTAAAATTTATAATTCATTAGTAATTATTTAACGATTTATTAAAATTTATGTTTTAAGTAATAATTTTTACTCTCTTCGTAGCTTCATCTGATCCTGTCAGGGGAGTGACAATCAGCAGATTTGATGGAAATATAGATGGTAATGGCATGACATAGATGAGGAAGGATAGCACCCAGCCTCTTCCTGATATTCATTTGCTACCTTAAAGCAGGGAAGGAGATCTCTCATCTAGATCCTCTTCAGTCTCCTCCTAATAATATTAGTAATACAGTAATACAGTAATATTAACACGTTAAAAAGAAACCGAAGACTTTAAACATGCGACTAAATTCTCTCTTTTTTCCAAATCAAAAGCGCATATCAGACAAAAACTAAATACACACATATACTTATTTAAACCCATTTGGACACAGACCTTACAGATATTTACAAAAATCCAATCTTTCTACTCCAAAATTTTACAACTAATAATAGCAGCTTTCAGGCACGTAAACAACAAAACTTGATATACCGACTTACGACAACCAACTATCGACCAAGACATAGGTACTCTTTAAGCACGATTTCATGTTAAATTACAAGAACACAATAACAGACTTATAACTGACATGGCCACCGTTGAAATACTCATTATGAGGAGATTGAAAAGGCGCTGAATGAGAGATCTCCTTCCCTGATTAACGAAAGCAAACAAAGATCAGGAAGAGATACCGCTGGGTGCTATCCTTCCTCATGCCATTAGTCGCTCTCATGACAGGTGCAGATGAAGGTATGAAGAGAAAAAAAAATAGTATAAAATGATTAAATTAAATTTCTTTTTTTTAAAGCCAGGAATTCGGAAAGTACAGTGGCAGTTATTTAAATGGAACATTCAAATATAAGGCGTGCAATAACTCTTAAATTATTTCAGTAGAAACTTACAATTACAACTAAAATCTAGTTGTAAAAATTAGAAGATATATTGGAAGTTATGTTATATCTTATATAACTATATATACATATATATATATATATATATATATATATATATATATATATATATATATATATAATATATATATATATATATATATATATATATATATATATATATATATATATATATATATATATATATATATATATTATAAGGTTCGGAAGTAGGTACATAAGGAAAAGTGGATTTGCAAATCGACACCGCTCTGGGAAGCGTGTAGACAGAGGAGTTCGTCAAGATATGGGTATACCTCCCTCCTTTCTGCTAAGGTATTCTATTGGCTCCATGCCATCATCAGGAATAGGACATGTCTTCTGAGTCCTTTATTCGACATCATCCAGTTTTATTCTGTTGTACAAGTCCTCGTGTTTTATATCTTACTTATCCTCCGATATCTATCGTGTATTTTCTCTCTAATGCACTCGAAGTCCAATCGATATTTGAAACATATGTTTATCTGTATATAATAATAAAACCTTTCCATGTCTATTCAGCCCATACTATTGGTAAAACTGCACATTTTGAATATTGTCTGTCTTAAACCGCTTTAACTGCGTAGTATTCATATTTTACTAGAAGAAGAAGAAGAAATAGTCTTTTTATTTACCAAATTTCATAATATTAATTACAAAAATAATATTTTTTGATTTACACCGAAAATCAGACGTGCTACATGGTCTATTGACCGTCAGTGGAGTTTGTATTTCATAACAAAATTATATTTTCAATGTAAAAGTTATGTAAATATACATATATATTTTTTTGTCTTCATATTTCATCCACACCTACAAAAAGAATTGACATTTGAAGCATGAGGAAAAAATAGTACCCAACAGCACTTCTTCCTGATCTTGATTTATTTCCTTAATGTCAGCTGTGGCCATGTTAATAAGGCCGTTGTGATGTCGGTTATGTAGTTTAAGATGAAATCTGGAATAGAGATCACTTATGTGTTGGTCAATAGTTGGTTGTCGTAAGTTTTTATGTAATGTTTTGTTGTTTACGTACCAAGGAGCTCTAGTTATAAGTCCTAAAAATTTGGATTGAAATATCTGTGTACCTTTTGTAAGAGCGTCTTTTTTGCAGAAGCGTAAATTTGTGAGGCGTATGTCCAAATGGGCTTGAGTAGGTAATTAAATAGGTAGTTGAAACTTAATACATAAATATTTTAATAATAGCAAATTTTATTTGTTTGCTTGAAGTGTTTACAATTTATTTGTTATAGTTTATAATGTATTGATTTATTTTATAATTATAATTGTGTAAAGTTCAAAACATCAACTCTGATTATTATTACCCATCTGATCACCTTCAATGAGCTTTTGTCATCAATATAATTTACTGAATTTAAATGAGGATAAAAAGTGAAAGTTTTAGAATTCTAAACTTTAATTGCATATT
The DNA here is from genome assembly GCA_928085145.1 of Nezara viridula. Lineage (NCBI taxonomy): Eukaryota > Metazoa > Arthropoda > Insecta > Hemiptera > Pentatomidae > Nezara > Nezara viridula. Next base: position 4,679,776 of record OV725080.1, read on the forward strand.
GATTATATATATCTTTCTGAATTTGAGTTCTTAGTAAATATAAATTAACTCTCCATGGTTTAACACCAACACAGTTAGAGCAATTTAAATTTAAATTTAATGTACGCAAAGCTATCAGATTAAGTATGTCCCTGAACCATGCGATTTCTCTTTAAATGATCTGTAGTGCTAATATTTTTGGATACATATGTAGTGGAAGGTTAACATTTTTTATAATTATGTCTTACTATATTTCATGATTAAGAATATATTATACATGAGAAAAAATATATAATTTTCTCCTTTATTCCTTCATTGGTACACCAAAACCATTAACCATTTTACAGCTCTCAGGGGTGATATATTTTTGACGAAAGCGGTGGTATAAGAAAGAAAGAGCTTTGACTTAAATTAAGTTTCACGGAAAATTGACGAATCTCCATTTGTGGTATTAAACTTGAGATGATTTGGCTGGCATATAACCTTGTACCGTTGGTTGAAATTTATGAAAATTGTATAAAAATGGTCGAAAATGGATTTTATCAAATTTCTTTCTCTTAGGTGTGAATTTCTTTATTTATTTTAATTTTATTTCTTTATTGTCTTTTTTTTGGCAATACTACACTTAAAATACTCTTTCTTTAAATGGTTTGGTTCTTAAAAGACAAATCATAGATCTTGAAATATAGATAATTATACTGTACAACTATGCAGAAGAAGGTGAATTTTAAAATCTTGAAACACGTAAAAATAGTAATAAAGCAACGAAGGAAATAAATAAATAAATAGGTATATGACAGAATAGAAATGTTAGACGACTGTCTCCAGTTAGCATTTTTTATTATTATTATTTTTTATCTAACACACGTAAGTTACTTTTAACGATAAGTGTTATACTCTATCTACCAATCTTATATACAATCTGTATGTGTTGTACTATCCAACAAGCGACTTCATTGGTCAAAAGTGACCGCCTTTATAAGGATTCTCCAATAGGATATGGATGAATAGGCGGAGGTCTATTGGGAATGGGGTGCGGGGATTGGCTCTATTTGAAGGGAAGAGGGGGGGAGGGGGTCTTGAGATGGTCCTTGAGTTATGGCCGGTAGTTCACACATCTTTCAAAAGGAATCGTAGCTTTTTATTTGGGTTTTGGTCGGAGTTCTTCCAGTGTGGCCAAAAATAAAAATGATTTCTAGCTTTCATTTTATTTCTTTCTTTTTTTTCAGTTTATTCTGGTATATTTTTTCATTAGATAAAATTTATTTTTATTCCAGATAAATTAGTAATCTACAATGCTGTAAATACTCATAGCGTTTCTCCGTGTAATACTGACATTCCTTTATAAAAAAAGAATGATTGTATTTATCATAGTTGAGCACTAATTAGTATCATAAACATTAATTTTATAGTAAATTACTTATTTTAATTCATATGGAGATACTTATCACAAATATATGGTATTAGTAAAAAGATCCACTTACAAAAACTTCAAAACTTCCACTGACCATCCATCTTCCAATAGTTGACCAACATACAACGATTCCAAACTAATTCCTACGTACATCACAGCTGACATACCCCAGAACAAGAGGAGGAGATTAACAAGGAAGAGGTGCTGCTGGGTACTTTCCTTTCCAATGCCTGGCATATCATTTATATTGTCAGTATATTCTGTATTTCCAGCACATTTCCTGATTTTTAACAAAAAGTTGACAGGAGCAAATAAATTTTTAATATAAAAAAGGTGGTAAAATGGACTATAATTTTAATAAAAAAATGGCTAAATGTTCCGAAATATTAAAATAAAATTGTTTTAAAGACCACTATAGGAATTATCGTACATAACTGTTATTGTTGTCACCATGTTATGTAATTATTTCTTTTAATAAGAATAATCTTAACAGAGAAAAAATTATAAAAGGGTTATACATTTTAAAAATATTTTTCATAGGTGATAAATAGTCAGGTCATTTTAAAGGTTTTGTTAGTGCCAACGTTTCAAGCCAAACATGCGGGTCATCATAAGAGCACTGAAGGTGTTCAAATACTGGTCCTCAAATTCAACAATCGAGTATTTCAACACCTTAGATGCTCGATATAAGCTCTTGGGTTGAAAAATAACACATACTTGGGTTGAAATATCAGCACCAATAAAAACTGCGTCCTGACTAGTTAGAACTTATGTTATATAGAATAGTCGAATAACTTCCTTCAATAATTCGTTAAAAATATTTTTTAATTTCTTTTTTGTCCTACTTCTTCCACACTACCGAAGATACTGAAAGGATTGTATTCATGTGGAAGTTTAAAATAAAAATATTTTGTTCGGAATCGAAAACATCCACATACATTTTATCTTTAATACATTAAGGAGGAATTGTGAATCCGTATATGTCTACCTGTAATCGAGTTAATATTCCTGCCATAACAGCTATTGCCATTAATCCAATTTTTATGAACTTTTGAGGGTTTTATAGGATGGTACTTATCATGGTTTCATATAAATTCCATACTACATTACATTTTGTACTTTTACTTATGGATGCACTAAAATTATTTTGAACTTAATCAATGAACTACACTCTTAATTATATAACATCCAGTTAAAAAAAAAATGTTTACGGATTGGTCTGAGAAAACACCACTTTTATTATAGTTCTTGATCCACTACAGTGATGAGTTATATTGAAATTTATATTATTTCCAACTCCAATCTGAGACCGTTATCGATAGAAGAAGCCCTTTGTAATGAACAAATATTCAATAAAAAAGAATTCCGCGAGGATATTTCACATAATATATATTTTTTAATCCGAGTAAATCCAAGTAAATTGAAATGGATCATTTTACTGCCTCTCAACAAGGAAAATACCCGTCGGTGTTTATTTTTTTATTTAAAACATAGAATCGCTAAGTCTCAAATAAAAAGTCTTTAGTCCATTATAAAAATATAAATAAAATAAAATGAAACAAAATATAACAACGTCTATCCCAAGTTTTTAAAAATATAATAACTTTTTTATATTAAACATTATGATGAAGATATTTCTTTTTCTTTTGTTCAAGAAGATATTTTTCATTGTAAATACAAATACATTCATCTTACGTTGGTCGTATATGTATCCAATATTATTAAAATTTATGTATTTCCTTGTTTAAGTTTTTATATTTCTAATTAGGGCGACTTGAAAGAGCACAAGTATTGGTGGTGGCCCCTTCAATAGGTAATACAACACTACCCGCACCACAGCCCAGTCGATTCGGGTAGGTAGAGTTGTGCCCCTTATTTCTATTTTGATTAATTAAAATTAATATAATTGCCATCGCATTTGCTGATTGTCAACTTATTGTTGACAGGCGCAAATATATATTTTATAGACAAAAAAAAAAATATTTTGTGAATTATCGTTCTAATGGAAAGAGGGACATCTATACGTAAGTAGGGGATATTTTTTAAGTTATTTAGGCGAGTTTTACCAATCATTTAAAGGTTTTTTGTTTTAACATACAGTCTATCTTGTACATTGGTAACATTATAATAAGGGGTGGGATGGCCGAGCGGATTAACGCTGTGTGCAGCACCGCGCGTTGCAAGGCAACCCGGATAATATGATTAAAGTAACACCGAATTCGTGTCTCGGTGCCAAGGGAGGTTTTTACTCTGGCATTGATTCCCCGCCCTCACCCACTGGTCTAGGGAAAGCCGTATAGCCTATAAGGAGAGGGAGGGAAGGGAAAAAAATATCAATACCATGCGATTAATAAAGAGACGTCGATAGGATGTATTATTGTGTATGTATTATTTAATCAAAATTAAAATACTATATATCTACAAATATGTAGTTTGTAAAATTTTTTTTTTTTATCTCGAAGAGGCCTAATAAAAAATAAATTTCCTGTAGCATTACAACCCATGGAGGGTCTTGGGTTCAGTCTTGATTCTTTGTCAACGATTGTGGAAGGAGGTGATTTAACCGAGGTCACGATCAACCACCAGGTTTTTCCACTTAATTAATCATTCAATTAATCGGTGAGGTGGCGCTGAGCGGGCTAACGCATGAGTACAGTATCGCGCGTTACCCGGCAACCTGCTAACCAAAGTTATAGAATATAAAATATGTAGAATTTTTTAGTCCCATCCTTTGGGTTTGGTGCCATTTTCTCATAATTTAACATATGTCTATTTTAGGCCATAGGTCACCAAAAAAAACACAGTTTTTCTATTTATTTCATGTATGTTTATTCAACGTTTCGGCTTCAGGAGCCATTTTCAAGAACCTGCAAAATAAATTTTAATTTACTTTTTACCATTCAAGTATAGCCTCAGACAATAAACTTGTATCATTCACCTACCATGCACCGCGCCATAAATTTTTTTAAAATTTGTCATTACGATATGATTCGTCCTAATTCATTCTTTTATTTCAAAGAATGTCGTTTTACGTTTCTAAAAATTATAATATATAATTATAAATTAAAAATAGACTGCTATAATTAATTTAAAATTTTTAATTTTCGATTTATATACCTCTATTTGCAGACGGTATCAAGAAAGGATTATCGCAGCATACCACAAAAAATGGACATAAATTTGATTTCGATACTGCTTCCGTGTTGCATAGAGAACAAAATATTGGGAAACGTAGAATCATTGAATCCATTTTTATCACTAAAAATCTAAAACATTCAGTGAATCAACAGACAGATGTTGATAATTTAAACACGTTTTATGCTAGCACAATTGACAAAATTAATATATAACATACTGATATAAAACAGCTGATCACTAGTCCCTCCACCCCACTCCTTATGTAAGTAAATCCAGTCCTGTATGAATGCCCTATTGAAGAACAATACTTTCTTGATACCGTCTGCAAATAGAGGTATATAAATCGAAAATTAAAAAATTTAAATTAATTATAGCAGTCTATTTTTAATTTATAATTATATATTATAATTTTTAGAAACGTAAAACGACATTCTTTGAAATAAAAGAATGAATTAGGACGAATCATATCGTAATGACAAATTTAAAAAAAATTTATGGCGCGGTGCATGGTAGGTGAATGATACAAGTTTATTGTCTGAGGCTATACTTGAATGGTAAAAAGTAAATTAAAATTTAGTTTGCAGGTTCTTGAAAACGGCTCCTGAAGCCGAAACGTTGAATAAACATACATGAAATAAATAGAAAAACTGTGTTTTTTTGGTGACCTATACCCTAAAATAGACATATGTTAAAAAATGTAGAGTTCGCGTCTCGGTGTCCTGAAGGAAGCCCCTCGAAGAAGTTAAAAGCTTTATTCTGGAATTGATTCACCACCCTTATTCCATTGTCCGAGAAAACCCCGTATAGCCTTAAAAGGGAGGAAAGGGGAAAAAAAAAGTCGTAGGTGGACTCTATACGGTGAGTCGGAATGATATTTCTAGCTTGATTGACCTCGTATTGATGATACAAGGTTAAAACTAAAGTACTGATGGACTGTTTTATGGAATGCAGATCTCGCAAGCTTCAATTACAAGGAGTGGAGGGAAGATTAACTTAACTACGAGGTAGATTAGGTAGGTATCTCAACTAATGTTTATTCCTAACTTTTATTTTAAATGAACTGTTAAATCATCCGTATATGTTTATAAATCATATATATATATATATATATATATATATATATATATATATATATATATATATATATATATATTTTAAAATATTGGAATAAGCAACAAATAATAAAAATATATAAAACTACACATTTTGCCTATGAATCATATTCGTTAGTTATTATTATATTATTTCCAACATATTTATGATTTAAGTAAAAGTTTTACCTTTAATGTTTTAAATATTTGAGCTTATATTTTTCTAACTTATATCAAAACGATTTTCTGGAATTAGGAAATAATGATTATAGTTCCACATTTATATTGATATCCAATAATACAATGGTGAATTGCCAAACAACCTTGCTTTCTGTCAACCACATTAATAACCTCATCAGAGCTAAAATGACGTCAATCTGACTGATACTTGTAGGACCCGATTGTGGTTGAAGTGATTCTTATCAGTCATGCGATTAACATTTCTGATTGATCATGTAGGATTACTTTTAAAAAAAATCTAATTATTTTATAACTATAAGCTTCTCATTCAAATGACTGCCTTACCTCCAACCTGACACTAAAGCGAAGATATTGAAGGTCAGAGACAGCCTTGCAAACTGGAAAACCCTTTGAGATCTAACTTTATTAAAGTTCTAGTTAGGATTTCCGCGGCCATTTGTTCTTCCTGGTCCTTAATGAAGATCGATCATTGGCCCCGTGGGCTTTTGCAAGGAGTGATTACTTTACGAATGCTCTGCGAACTCCCTCTTACCTCGAACATATGGCTGAGGCACCTTTTATCAGCAGCTAATTTAACTTAAAACCTAATATTAATTAACCTAAATATTAATAAGGAAAATCGCTTAAAATTTTAACACAATATTATCGCTTTCAGCAGTGAAGTATATAGTAAGGGTAAGTATTGGGATGTTAAACAAGTTTCCAGCTTTCTACGGTAATATACGTTTTTATGTCCTATGGTCCAAATAACCAAGTCTTAGCAAGTGATAAGCAAAGTGATCTATATGTAAAGTATGCGGAGAGAGGAGCAAGGAATAAACAGATCAAGAAGGTAAGCGGCGTTTTAGGTTGTAAAGGTTTGGAAAAGGAAAACTAAATTGCCAAGGATAAATTGACGTCGGAAAACCAAATAGAGCCACTTCAACTCGGCATACCAATATATAATATACATTTTAACTAATTAAATATATTCCTAGTCATATTAAATGACGACAAAACGCGATCCTTTAATCAGATCGGGATGACCCTCAGAGGCGGACAACGTCAGGGAGCTTTTGAGGCTTTGTTATCTCTAATTGTATTATTATGAAGGCCTCATTAAAGAGGGCTTTCATCTTTATCGGTGACTTCCTCTCGCAAATGAAAAATTGCTGTATCTGGACTGAATGGAGCTGCGGAGAATGGTTGGAGAACAACAGCTGTTGGCTTACAGAACGAAACAAGACCTATCTAAAGAATCTGGAAAAAAAGAACATATAAAAAAATACAAAATCACTGACTGAATTAATAAAAATGGTACTCATGTTTGAAAAGATGATAAAATCATAACAAATAACATTTATACTTCGACGAGACACTTTTATACATATTCAAAGAATTTAAATAAAACTGGTTTTTTACTTCAACTGTTTTATTCATGACATATCTATATAGAAGTGAGATTAAAACGCCCTCGCCCACAATCAGTAAGTCAAATTGATCTCCGTAGTTATTAGCCCTGATATCCGCGATATATATTTCCTGCGTGTTTGTTGATTGGAAATGGATGATACCATAAAATATTTATATCTGATCAATTTCATAAAAGTAATGTACCGTATACAAATTGAACGGTAATTCAAATGTTATCCGCTTAAAAATCAATGAATAAATATAATACTAATAATAATAATGAATTTATGTAAATGACATTAACAATTTACAAAATGTCCATAAAAATCGCTCATGTTTTGGTACATTTTACACTAGAAGTAATCTTAAAGCTAAAAACTTTAGTACAGTTCTTTGTTATTTGACAGAAATAAAAATTATAAAAACTTAGATAAAAAAATCAATAATAATATTAATAAAGGAAGGAGATGGTCCGGGGTTGCGGTCATAAAAAGGCTAAATAGTGGTAAAACTATTTTATTGAAAGCCAACGATTCGACCCGACTTTGCAGGTCTTCATCAGGGCTAGAACGGACAAAATACAAAAAGATAGAGAATTGTGGCAATTACATAATATTTAGACATAATTTATAAACAATGTGAATAAGCTTATTAGAATTATAAACAGTAAGTACAATAAAATATGGACTAAGTAAGCTGAGATATAAGTAACAAGATCCTAAAATAAAGTAAATCGATGCTAACAATTGTTGTAGTATAATATATAACAAATGAAAATGTGAGTATAATTCTATAAAATCTACATTGTCCGTTCTAGCCCTGATGAAGACCTGCAAAGTCGGGTCGAAACGTTGGCTTTCAATAAAATAGTTTTACCACTATTTAGCCTTTTTATGAACTCAACCCCGGACCATCTCCTTCCTTTATAATGCAACGGTCAACTATTAAATATTCAATAATATTAATAATATAAATAAAATTGGTATATAAATAAAGACAACAATGATAATAAAATAAAAAATATATTTAAATAAAAAATCTAGTTTATGCTATAAATTATAATTATAATTATAATTATGGTAAAGAAATGTAATATTTTGTAGTTTTATTTTAGTAATTTTTTATTCAAGTAAGTTTAATTTTTTATAAGATAAGTTTGTGTACAACTGTGTTTGTATCTACGTAAGCGTTGCTTGTTCTATTGTTTTAATTAAGGGATTTACTGAAGTGCTTGTTGCGATGAAAAACTTCTCAGTCTGAGGGTATCTGAATCGTTTAACTCCAAATCGAACTTGAAATTCCAAATCGCTTAACATGTTGGTGATTCTTGTTTATCTCGAATTATCCTTTAAGATCCGATCCTCGTACATAGATTTTGTACACTTTCTAATTTTTTATAGTTTGAATCACATATGTATCTCCCTACAATAAATATAAATAATCAGTAATTTAACGGACTCATCATAACTTTTAACGAATTTATCTTGTTGCTACGTAGACAATTTCTTTGTTCATTGGGTTGGTACAATGATTTCAATAAAAAAAAAAAAACTGTATATATTTGGTATATTTTTTCTTATTTGGCCTAAATATGAATTTACGATGTTTAATGTCCAACTCATATTTTAAATATTTTGCAAGATATCGAAATATGTCATCCAATTAAAGGTTCCTAACGCCTATATCTCGGCAATTTATAAATTTAAAATGCTTCCAAACCAATATGTGAAAAACAAAAACAAAAATTAAGAAAAATCATTAAGCAACACATCTCGTGATTCAAATATTCATATATGGTGACACAAGCCCACATCAAAATTTAAATGGAAAAAAATAAGAAAAAGAGAAAAAAAAAATCAGAAATACTGACATACGTAAATACTGCGTTTCAATCAAAATCTTGCAGGGCAATAACTAAAGATCTCTTGTGTGATTTTACTTTACATATAAACCTACACATGGGAACAGTTAATGCCGCATATGGACAAACTATAAAATACACACACATATGGACATAAGAGAACAGTATCTCCTGTATTATACAAACTTTTATAGCATGGCTATAAGCCATCATGTACCGTTAGGGGTGTCTTTTGGTATGGGACTATACCCTCACTTTACTAACTGTTAAAAAATAACCTATTGCTAATATACCCATGAATTGCTCATCAAGCCGATCTAGAAATAAGAGATATGTTATTTTATTTATTTATATGTTCTTCATCTTCACAAAGCCGTTCTGAAAATAAAGAACATACATAATATATATTTTATTTCTGGATATGCTTAATAAGCCATACATGGGTATATTAACAATAATTAAATTTTTAACATTTGGCTAAGTGTGAGTATATTATTATACAAAAGACATGTCTAACGGCACATGATGGACTAACGATAAAGTTTATAGAATACATGTCTTATATTAAAATATTACCTGGTATACTGATTTTAATCAAAATCAATGTAATCACTTTCGAGAAACTTCTAAACCTAAAAGAATCATTCTCGGTTAGCCAATTGTGCTTAAAAAGCATTAACATCCTAGATTTGGACAGCTTTTAGTTCTGAGATGATGTTCATTTGCATATAGATCAGTTTACAAGACTTGGTTATTTGGACCAAAGGACATAAAAACGTATATTTCCGTAGACAACTTTTTTATTCCTTCTCATAGAACTATTTCCTTTAAAAAATCTTTTCTCATACGTGCGATTTTGTTTTGGAATTTCTTACCTACTTACCTATGCAAATTCTCATCCTTAACCTCATTTAAACACCATTTGGTCTTCCTTAGTTTCCTTAGTAATTAATCATCTGAATAAATGTAAGAATAATATTTTTGTGTTTTAGAGATATCAGCATCATTTTGCTGTTATATTATAGATATCAATATATTATCGCTTGGTTATATGTGAAAACGCTCGTATTTGTCTATCTATAATTCAAATGTCGATAATGATGTAATTTAATTAATTCTTGGTCACCTTATTTCTGACAAATATCACGAAATTTTTCATTATAATTATTATTAGAGGACTGAATGGCCCAGTGTAAAATTTACATTTATTTCTTCCATTATTATAATCCTGTAAGGGTGTGGCCCACCTCCACTACAGCCAATTCACGATCTCGTGCTATCTTCCTACACATATCCATCTGATTCGAGAGCGCCTTCAACTTATATACATTCGGCTTCCTACAGAGTATCCACCTGTCCTATTATTCGAGATTTTTTTACCAATGACGCAATTTTGGATTCCTAAAACCGTTCACGCACATCCTCATTCCTTCTTCGTCTCCAAATTCCGTTGTTAGAGTCTTCGCCCAGCGAATGCCCCATATTATGTCACAAATAAGACCCTACACCATGACCTTAACATCCCATTTGTCCTCGATATCATCCCATCCAGATTCTCAAACTTTCACCAGAACCTTATCCACCATCCAAATCCTCTAGCTCAATCCCTATCCAGCTCCCACCATCCCTACAATCCCCCTCGAAGGTTAAAACGGCAGTGGCCGCGAGATCTATTGTAAATATGCTTCTGGAGTCCTGGCAATGGCCAGCTTCTCCTCTCTAGTCCTGAGCATCTGTGGCTCTAATGCCCTCCTTCAGCCTCCACTGGCTTTTAGTACTAGTGATGCGGCTGGAAAAGTGGCACTGGGATCTCTGGAGTCCTGCTTTGCTTTCCACATGTGGGGAGAAAAGCCTGGCTCGGAGATTCCTGGGCGAATGTATATATTGTATGTAGGTATGAATGTGTTTAGAAGTTGTTATTTTATTTTGTTTGTTTATTATTTTTTTCCTATTGATTTACTTTTTTTTTATAAGTATTATTTATTTACTTCTTATATTTATAGTTTTTTCTGTATTACTTGTATATATTGTATGAATGAGAACTTCTAGCCTTAATACTTATAGCCCTCCAACAGTGGTTGATTGTATTATTATTTAATAATAAAAAAAAAAGTCTTCGCCCAATGTTCTTAACACTTTTCACTGTTAGGAGAGAGATACAAAATTGTTCGGTTGCTTAACTGTGTTGAGTTGCTAACACAGGATATTCATCAATCAATAGATAATAATGTAAAATATATATATATATATATATATATATATATATATATATATATATATATATAAGAGAGTAAGGTAGGACCCTTGGAATATCAGATATCCCAAGAACGGTTTATAGAATCAAATAAGTGAAGGCCTTGATCAATATATGTGGTGATGGAGGATTCCTGACGAGCATAAAATAATAGTTTCTGTCATGGTCTGCACCTGCTCGCTTCCAACCCAGAGCCTCTTGAATTTAAAAGAAATTACTTGTAGTAAGGGGGGTGGTTCCCCTGCTTCCGAACCTCAGCCCTTTAACTGAGAATTCTCTCTCGCCATATTCATCTCTGTACATTTCCTTTAAGTAAGGTGTGCATTTCTTACAGATGTCCTCCTTCTCTGCCTTTAATTTGTAAGCCTTAAGTAGATTACTAGAGGCGTTTTATCCATTTGTTTTTTAATGTAATGGTATTCCAGAACCACAAATTTTTGTGACCGAACCTTGCTGTCTGCACTCGATTCCCAACGTTTTTACCTCCTTTCTCCTAACTATCCTACCTACTTGCCCACAGATCCAAACTGTAATCCTGATATCCTCGATTTATTTATCCACACCGGCTTAGGTCCTCTCAATTGTTCCATTACACATCTAAATAAACTTTCCTCTGACCATAGGCCTCTAATTGTTAATGTTTCGCTTGAACACGTTCCCAAACCTACTCCACCGTCATTTATCTGGTTTCCAGTTAACTGGGACCTTTTCTGCCAAATTCTCTTCAATAAAATTGATCTCAATATATCCCTAAAAGTCCCCGAAGACCTCGATAGTGCCGTTAATTTTTGCACTACCACAATTTAACAAGCTGCCTGGATTGCCTCTTCCTCAAAAGACTCCCCAAGAACTCTTCTTAATAGCTCTATCCAACCTTACAATCATCCTCGAAGTTTGGAGCTGGAGACCAGTTATAAGAATATCTTGGAATTATGGTAATGGCCAGATTCTTCACTCAAGTCATGTATATTTCGTTATAGCGCCTCTGCTCTGCCTTCACTGGTCCTTAATACCATTAATGCGGCTGAGTGAGAGGCGCTGGGATCTCCTAGAGTCCTTCCTTTCCTACCACGAGTGGGGGGTAAGGCTTGAATCTTGAATGAATGACTTTTTTAAAATATTATATAAAACCATTTGTATATTAAGTTATTGTTTGTTTGTTTATTTAGGTTTTAAGGCGTAAAACCTTAGGGTCATCAACGCCTTTGAGTCTGTTATATTTGTAAACTCTTTAGAGGAGAATTAATAATTATTAATAGATAGAGTAATAAATGAAAAATATATTTAAAAACATATAAAAAATAAAATATATTAAAATAAATATAAAAAAAAGAAAGAACAATAAAATAAAAATTATATTTTATTTAATAGCCTATGGATTTTAAGAAATTTTATCACTGTTTTTATGTTTGATTCGTTGTTGCTTAATACTGCTGATATATCCGGTTTTAGAGATAATCGATTTAGGCTTGAAGTATAATAAGGACATTCTTGGAAAATATGATTGATAGTGAGAAGGCTATTGCAGTGCTGACAAATTGGTGGTGGCTGCTTAGTGATGAGATGTACATGGGTAAGGTTCGTGTGTCCTATTCTTAACCTGGCCACGGCGACCTCCTCTCTACGATTAGGGCAACTTGATGTGATCTAGGGCTTCACCGATTTTTTAACAGCTTTTATTTTGCTAGGCGGGCTTTCGTTCCACATAGATTGCATTATTAAGTTGTAATTTTGATTAGTTTAGTTTCTGTTTGTTTAGCTTAGTTCCTTTTAGTTTATATAAATCCTCCTCATATATATTTTAGCTTATATATATAATCCTTCTCTGTCTGTACCCTGAAGTCTTGATCCTTATCGTTCGTTTCAAATCTGATCGTGGCATCCACTGTGAGTACCTTTCTTAGCGTCGCTTTGAACGCCAAAATGTCGATGAACCTTGTCGAGTGTTGGTTATCCATGCAATAAACTTCGAGGAAACATTTATAGTTCTTCATTTCCAGGACTCGATTATACGATGCTTTATATTATTGTTCCGGCGGATGACAAGTAGCATGTTATGCGGACAATTTCCCAACTGGTTTCTGAACCTCGGCCATATTCTTCGTTAACCGGTCCCGGTATCTGGTACTCCACGGAGAGGAGCGTAATTAACGTTAAATTTCATGGCGTCGTCCATTCTGTAAAATGTATCAGGTAACGTTAATTAATTATTATTGGCCATGTTCTGGGGTTACCTCTTCGTTGAACTTGATTATTCAGGCACGTTTGTTAAACATGATGAAGAGATTAGCGTTAACAGTATTTGTTTACTGATTATATAATCCGAAGTATGTGTCTTATCTTGTGTCGATAATAGAGGGCCTGTTTAAAATAAAGATGACATTTGTATAGAAGCAGTCCTTATTTGTTCCGCCGCAGACCGTTCGGAGAATCGTTAATTCCCAAAAAGGCAGTTCTTTGAAGTCGAAAAGCTAATTATTAGTATCCTGTTGCTGGTGGAGGTAGGCCTGAAGGGAGGGGAGGGAGGAGAACAGTAAGCTACTCACAAAAGGGACTATTCCATTCTGTTTGTTAATGAACGCCGGTGGGGCTACTTTGGGAGGGGGGAGGGGACGGGTTACTGTTCCCAACTTGATACTATATTTTACCTTTGTTCGTCGATCAATGAGTTTAATTGAAACATGATGGTATAAAATTAGATCCGGGAATTCTATGAAATTAGAACCGGAAATTGGAAATTATGTTTCCAATGAAAACAATTGTATTGTAAGGAAAAGATTTGGTATGAAATATAATTGAAACTTGAATTGCTTCCTCAAACCAAAAGTAGCTTTGTATTCGTTTTAGAGATTGATTATTTTTTTTCGGCCAGACGCGAATATTCTATAACATATTACCTAAACATCAGCTTGCCATTTGACCACAGTATTCAACGAGCCATCAATTAAAGGGGGTAGATTCATCTTTAGATCATCTAGGTTTCCAGTTGCTATGCCGAGTTGAAGTGGCTCTCTCTATCCAGTTTTCCAACGGCAATATCTCCTTGATGTTTTTCTTTTACGAACTTTTACAACCAAAAAAGCTGCCCACCTTCTTGACCTGTTTGCTCCTTGCTCCTCGGTCCATTCGTTAAACACGAGTTCCCAGCCCACAAACGTTTTTATTTCTTCTATCGAAGAACTATTGAGGGCAGTTAGTCGACTGTTCTACATATCATGGGTGATAAATATTCAGGACGTAGTCATTATAAAGATTTTATCGGTGCCGACGTTTCTACCCAAACATCATCAGGGCTAAAAATATTTTAATACAATATTATACGACAGATAATGGTTAATAATAAAAAAAAAAAGTGATTTATGATACATGAAATAGACAAATGAAATATTTAAAAAGGTATAAAAACTAAAAATAATGTGTATAATCAATTTATAAAAATGTGGTGCGGGTAACACACAACTTTCACTTACCGATCTACTTTGAATAGAAATTGTTTTCTGGCAATGCTGGGCTATTATAAAATTTTTTGAAGGGCATTTTAAACGGAGCTAAAGCTTAAAGCTTACAGATAACAAGTAATTAAGACCATTATAATTACAAAATATCTATTTAATATATCGACGACAGGCAATAGAAATCTAGTCACTCCATCTGCTTTTATAAACCACACAACTTTCTTTGCTTTTATAAACCACAGAATGACTAACTCCAATTTCAACATTTTTGAGTGATGTCATTTTAGTGATATTTTTAGTTGAAAAAGTTATCTATGCAGACAATGAGTAAGTTGATTCCGGAGGTAGTGATTGCAGTGTTGAAATATAGAACTAAGAATAAAGGTATAAATTTAGGTACTTGTTTCTTATGAAAGATGTTCTTAGGAAAGATACTTTATTAAATATCTGTAGAAAAAAAGGATTTTTTAGTCTCAACAATTGAAAAACTATATTTTAAATAATAACTCATAACAAAAGCACCTTGGTATGTGACTAACAAAACTCTACATACTGACCTCCACTTTCCAACAGTTGACCAACATATAACGACCCTATATCAACGATTTTACACAAATTTAAATGGACATAATAACAGACTTATAAGAGACATGACCACAACTGACATACCTCAGAACATGAGCAGGAGACTAAAAAGGCGTTGGATGAGGGATCTCCTTAGACAACCTAAGTAATTGGAACAAGTTAGGGAAGAGGTACTGCTGAGAACTTTCCTTCCCCATGCCTGTCATGTCATTATATCATTATCGCCATCACATTTGCTGATTGTCAACTTATTGTTGACAGGCGCAAATACATATTTTATATACAAAAAAAAAAAAAATTTAAATTTATCCAAATTTTCGCCTCTTCAGGGAAAAAACTAGAGACCATATCTTTCCTCTTAATGGTCCGATTTTAACGATTATTTTTTGTTTTTTTTTAGTAAATTCCATAAACTTTTTAAAAAACATATACAATATCTCTCCCAAAAGGGTATATTTTTTGAGGTATTCGGAATTTAATTTTAACATCCCTCGTAACTTTTTTTCCAGCTTCTTTTCGTTGAAGTATGTTATATAGATAAATTTAAAGGGTGTCGAGAAAATGGCTTTAGCGAAGATTCATTGAAATCAGTACATTCGTTCAGGCGCTACAGTCTATAGCAACGCAGGTTTTTCTGCATTTTTATTTTTTTTCTCCTTTATTAACTTTATCCTATTTATGGCCGCCTCCTTCCTTTACATTATTTTTAGTTTGTATAACTTGTTACATATTTCATTTGTATATTTCATGTACCATTAATCACTATTTTTTTATTATTAACCGTTCTTTGTCGTTTAATATTGTATCTCTGATTGTATTAAAGTATTTTCAGCCCCGATGATGACCCACATGTTTGGGTTGAAACATCCGCACCAATAAAAACATTTAATGACTGCGTCCTGAATATTTATCACCCATGATTCACATAGAACGGTTTTCTTAAAGAAATATCCTTTCACAGACGTGATACCTTGTTCTGAAATATTCTACCTACTTCTGTAGGCAAATCCTCATTCTTAACCTAATTTATTTTGCCATCTTCTCAGAAATCAATCAATCGAATAAATTTTTACAATAACATGGAATTACTAAGATTTATAATAGGAATTCATTAGATAATAGTATATTATTAAAGTTGTTAATTAGTCTGATTCAATATTAAGCACTTGATCGCTAAGAACTTGTTAATTATTAACATACTTAATCAATGAGACTTACATTAATCGGGAATGATCCACTCGAAGCTAGAGTTGCCTCAGCTAAAGCTATTCAATTATGAATGGACAAATCTCCCTTCTCGGCCCAGCCAACTTGATGGGCAGTTGTTATCATATGTGGGTCATTCTTGTCTGTGCAGTTCACAAAACTAAATTTTTGCAAAGATATACTTATTTTGGTATAGTTGATTTGTGTTCATTATATACAAACATAATTAGATAGGATAGTGATTGGTGATAACGTATAGGTTCTCCAAAGTATTGTGTTTTGACTTGTGACTGGTGTATATATACTTATTTTGTTATTGTTCGTGTTCTAGTGTTTTCCATTTTATTGTTCATTATGTTTTCTTGTTCTTTTTTTTGAGTTTTCCTTTGTAAATAAGTTTTTAGTTTTAAGTAAGGTTAAGTGGAACTACGAGTTCGTCATCTTCTCGTAGTTGAAGACTTTCTGGACTGTAATCGTTCCTACGAGAGCTAAAACTTATATCAGAGAACTTGTATACAAGTTTCATAGGACAATAATAGAAAGGTAACCTTCATTTAATAAACGTAGCTAGTTAACCTCTAAACTGTAGTGTACTATAAATTGAAATCATTTTTGTAGTGTTTAGTACTTTCTTACAGTATGGTTGACCCAATTGTAATTGATATGGAAGAGGAGAGTTCCCAAAAGGTTTCCAAGCGAAATGCCAAACGGGCAAGAAAGGGTTCTCTTGATTTGGAGGCAAATTCGGAGGAGGCTGCAGCTAAAAGTTTACTACAATCGGCCTTAAAAATCCAGGAGAATCTCAGAGTATATGTTCAACGGGCAGATAATGGGTTGAATATCAAGGTACAAAATTATATAAATAAAAAAATTCTAACCTTGATAGATATCATTGAAACACTAGATGACAAAAGTAAAAAGCCACACACAAATGAAGACGTTTCTGAGCTCATCCAAAAAGCGGTTCATGAGTCACTTACGACTCCCAGTATTCATGAGATGATTGCTCGACTTGTGATAGAAAAAACGGTGCCCAAAATTATTGAGGGACTTACGGCAGCTCGAGTGGAACCACAACCACAAATCTTAGCCAAAGCCGGTCCTTCAAGAGAAGCGCAAGCAGATATCAGAGAAGCAAGCCCGGCTGGACCCTCAGCGGCTACTGAACCCTACAAAATCGTAGTCAGTAAAAGAAGCCGCAGGAGGACCAAAGCAGCTAACAAGGTAGCCAGTGATTTAAATAACCCGATTGAGCCGACCAGTCATGCCTCTCCTGAAGATTCAGCCCAATTACGAAGTAAGCCAAGGACAATGGCAGATATCGTAAAATCTCTGCCATTGAAGCCGGCAGAGATTTCTAACTCTAAACCTACCTACGTCACAATTAGTGGGCCCGGTAAAAGTCCTGTGGAAATCATCAGTGGGCTGCCATCTCCTACTGAAATAGGAGTTAATGCCTCCATAGTACGTGCTACTAAGGGAGGCTCGGTCTTAGTACGGATGGAAGATAGCTCCCAAGCGGCGAAAGTTATTGGGTGGCAGGGTCTACGAGAAGTAGGACTAGAGGCCAAGCTTGCACTTAAGAAACGACCTAGGCTTGAAATTAAAGGTGTGCCCAATTCGTGGACTGCGGAGGCATTAATTACACTTTTACGGGCAAAGCTAATTGACAAATCGATCCCAGCTTCGCTCGTGAACGATGGACTTCGACCTGTTTTCTCTTCTACAGCAAGGAATGGAATAACTAAAAACTGGGTTCTGGAAGTGCACCCAACCCTACGATTCCATCTATTAGACATGGCATGCTTGAATGGAGGATGGTGGTCTATGACCTTTGAAGATAACCTCGACGCCCCCCGTTGTACAAAGTGTCAGGACTACGGGCACTCTAAGGCCACATGTCCATCAGATGCACTGGTCTGCATCTGGTGTGCAGGTACTGGTCATTTTCTCAAGGAGTGCCCCAAAAAACTAGCTCAGGCAGGACCGACATGCATCAACTGTGTGAGGGCAAAGGCCCATCCCAGGCACACTAAGCATAAGGCGGGCAGTCGTGATTGTCCTGTGCATTTAAATTGGTCAAAAAAAATGGCGATGAGGACATCTTATGAGTAAGATCTCCATCCTTCAGCTCAATATGGGCCGCCGGCGTCTAGTTGCGGAAGAGCTACGCGCCCTCTCACAAAGCTACGACATCATGGCAGTCCAGGAACCGAGTTGCTGGGGAAACAAGGTCGCGGGGTTTGGTCTCACATCGAGGGTTATAGCCTTGAGCAGTGGAGAGAGGAGGCCCAGGGCTGCTATTGTGGTTAACAACCCCAACCTCGATGTGATGGATCTGAGGCAGTTTACCATGGCGGATTGTGTTGCTTGTCATATCAGATGGAACCATGTTGCCTTTACGCTGGTCTCATCATATTTACCGGACGGGGGCGATATTGACGAAGACATATCCGCCATGGAGATGATCACGGCTTGCACGAGGAACGTGATCATATGCTCAGATACCAACTCCTGGAACACGGTCTGGGGATCTAATCGAACTAATAGAAGGGGCGCTAAGCTCGGTGAATTTATTGCCCGAAACCATCTAGTGGTTATGAACGATCCCTCTGCTACCCCGACGTTCTCTAGCGCTAGGGGGCAGAGCTGGATTGATGTTACATTGGTATCACCGGTGCTGGCAAACCGCATTATCGATTGGGTCCTCCGATCTGAGACGAGTTCCGACCACCAAGCGATAGCCTTTAGACTGACGGAAAATACAGAAGTTTCTCTCGGGATCGAAAAAGGTTACCTTACTCGAAAAGGAAATTGGAGTGCCTTCCGGTCATTGCTGGAGGGAAAACTGGTCGACGAAGACTGGGATGAGGCGGAAACGGAGCATACAGATGATCTGGATTACCGAGTGTCCAGGATCACTGATGTCATCCGCGATACCGCTGAAGAATCCCTTCAGCACCGGAAGGCGAGAGCTCGACCTGTCCCATGGTGGACGCCTGCCTTAACCACAATGAAGAGAGAACTCTACAAGGCACGGCGTTCATACCAGAAGTGTACTTGCGAAGAGAGGCGCATTACACTTCATGATGAGTACAAGTCTAAAGCCAGGGCATACCGAAACGAGGTGCGGTTAAGAAAGCGGAAGTCTTGGGACGAATTCATTGTTCAGGAGTCATCTAAGAATCCCTGGGGTGTACCTTACAGAGTGGCCCTTGGTAAGTTTGCTCCACAGCAAGTGATTGCAGCTTTGAAGCGCGGATGTTCCCAGGCAACCACTCTGGAAGAGACTGCAAAGATGTTCCTAGCTGAGACCTACCCCAGAGATGATTCGTCCCAGGATAATGAGGAGGAAATATTTATAAGACGCACTACGGTATGCCCACCTGGTACGGACTTGTGCCCACCGTGGGATATATGGGATCTACGTGCTGCTGTGGATAGGCAAAAGACTGGACGTGCACCTGGGTTAGACTCCATAGACGCAGCAATCCTCAGGAACAGTATCTCCTATATTGAACAGAGACTGTTGACATTGTTCAATGATTGTCTGGACAGGGGATACTTTCCTAAGAGTTGGAAAATTGCTGATGTTAGACTCCTCTACAAGGGAGGAGGCAAGGACAAGCAATTAGCCAAATCTTATAGGCCTATATGCCTCCTCCCTATCATGAGTAAATTATTGGAGACCCTGTTGATGATGAGTCTACGACCAGTCTTCTCTAGGGCTAGCCATCCACGGCAGTACGGATCCACTAAAGGCAGAGGAACCGCAGATGCCCTGCTGAGAGTGCGCCGTGACGTTGAAGAGAAGGCGGAGAAGTATGTCATGCTTATCCTGTTCGACATATCTTCCGCCTTTGATAGCGTCTGGTGGCCGAGCGTACTCCAGCAGTTGCAGAAGTATGAGGCTCCCAGCAACTTATATGATCTTTTAAGGAGCTACCTCCAGGACCGAATATTGAAGATAAAAGGTAGTTTCTTTGAAGTACAAGAGTCGATGGAAAGAGGTTGTCCGCAGGGCTCGGTTCTTGGTCCAGCCCTGTGGAAATTAGTCTTCGATGAGTTGCTGGGGGTACTAGAACAGGAGCGGTTCCCTGCCACGGCCTATGTTGATGATCTGGCCGTTGTAGTGGCCTCAAACAGCAGAGCCAGGTTAAAAGAAGAAGCTGAACGATGTGCCAACCTCGTAGGAGGATGGTGCGAGAGGAAAAAGATGAAGATGGCGGCTGCTAAGACCCAGTCCATTCTTTTAAGAGGTAAGACTGACAGGGCCCACCCTATTACTCTCAGAATAGAAGGAGAAAGGATACGTCCAAGTGAGGCTGTTACATACCTTGGCTTAAGAATTGGGAGAAATTTCAACGTTACGCCTCACTTGGACTACATGAAAAGTAGGGTGGCCCTGGCTCTCAATGGACTTAGTCGCATCGGGGGCGCCTTTTGGGGTCTCAGGTACCCAGCCACGTTGACTATTTATAAAGGAGTTATTCTGGGCATTCTGAGATATGCGTCCCCTGCGTGGAGTCATCATCTCTCGCACCAACAGAAGAAAAGGTTGGCAACAATCCAGCGGATGGCTCTGCTGCGGGTCACTAGAGCGTACCGTTCAGTGTCTCATGAGGCGGTACAAGTCTTAGCCGGAACTACTCCTATTGATCTTCTCCTACGAGAAGAATACCTTCGGCATAAGATGAAGAGGGAAGGCTTGGTGGATCTACCGGCGAATCTTCGTGTGAGGATCAGTGAAGACCCTAATGGATGGAAGAGGATTCTTCGGGAGAACACATTAAAGGAATGGAACCAGCGGTGGGTGACGACGCCAAAAGGGGCTACGCTAAGAAAATATTTCCCCACCGTTGGATCAAGAATGGAACAGACATGGGTTCTCCCGGACTACTGGGTCTCACAGTTCCTCACAGGGCATGGGGGTTTCCGAGCAAAGCTCGTTGAATATGGCAAGAACATCGATCCCCTATGCCCAAGTTGCAGAGTGCCGGAGACCGCCGAGCATATCATCCTAGCCTGTACCGCCTTTGAGGCACTGAGGGCTAAGTTGTTGAGGGAGACGGGACTCTACGCTCTGACGGAGAGCGATCTCCCTCAACTTATGAGAAAGGAAAAATACCCGTATTACAAGGCATTCATATACGGGTGGAAGGAACTGGTTGGGTCAAACCACTTTTCATTGGGAAGAAGAAATGAACCTGTATACGGAAGACCGCCAGAGAGGGAGGAACAGGATGCTGGATAAAAAGAGCAGGCTGTGTGCACAGCTGTAAAAAAAAAAAAAATTGTAATTGGTCTGAATGCAGCAGTGAATTGTAACGCATGCGTTGCTACTCACTGCTGCATAACACCCGTATTGCCTTATCGGCAGGGTAGGGTGTAAATAAAATAAATAATAATAAACATAATTAGATAGATAGTTTATTGGCTAATATATACACCTTTTAACCATGAAAATTTGGCCCATTTGGTGTTAGTAGTTGTTCGTATTCAATGACAATGAAAGCATATATAAGCAGATATAAATATTTATACATAAGTAAATTCCTATTGCTTACTATAACGTCTTAATATAATTTAATAATACAATTAATTATATTTTTATTTCTAGTAAATAATTAAATAGTTATTCCTTATACTATATAGATAATTAAATAATTATTTATAATACAACAACAAAAAAGTATACAGCTTGATATAATTTTAAAATATAATGAATTAACGTTTCAAGCCTTGTCCATGCTCCTATTTATGGTATTTATTAAGTAGTAATCGGTTCGTTACACACATTATGTGGATTCATTGTTACTTTAAGTACATATAATTTTTAACGAACGGAGATAGATCTTATTTAGTTTACTCACACTATCAATATTTAGAAGATTATAAAAACACAATTACATTGTATCAATATTTTCATTCATTATTTTTTTAAATTATATTAATATATTTTTAATGATGAAAAAATAGCTGCAAGGATAATATGCATGTACTTGTGTGCAGAAATATATGCAATAATAAAGATAATGTGCATGAAAAATATGCAAGAAAATTATTTATGTACTTTTTATTTAATCGATTGCATATATTTCAGATTTATATAATCTGTTGTAATGCTTTTAATGATTAGAATACCATATTTAATAAAAGATTAGCCACAATTCTCTGCCTCTAAAGAGAATGCTATTCACGAAAAGAATTTCATCAGGACCGAGCAATAACCTCGATATGAGGCATCGTTCACACCTTCATATGAGGTTTGAGGAAGGCAGTTTAATTCTTCTTCCTCATTAGTAATACCCAGCAAAAAATGTATATTGAATGTATTAATTCGGTAAAATATATGGCTGTCATTATCGTTTATTTTTACTGTAATGCTACGAAGCCATAGATATCTAATAATAATATTTTTTTTATTTATTTATTGAGTATTACAACAATCTGTCTCTTGGACATTGGTTATAGTGAGGAAGGATAACATTCACACTATGATAATAATAATAATAATACTTTTAAACCAATATCGGAAAGACTATTTCTGGAAAGATTGGGAAATATCAAGACTTTTGCCAAGAGCTTCGGCAACTTTACAAACTGAATCAAGTCCAGATATATCCAATTGTAATTTCCATCGATGGCCTCATCCCAGACGATACCATTCGCTCTATCGAAAATTTGAAACTGCCCGAGAAAGTGTTGGGTGAAGGGCAAAACGCAGTTCTCCTAGGCACAGCGAAAATCGTCCGGAAGTTCTAAAATATAGTTTAAATTTTGAGCCTAACCCTTGACCTTCGTCCGGGTAGGTGAATATTTCTGGCAAAAGCCAAGAAAGTGTGAAATTCTAAAATAATACTTTATTTATTCTGAGAAGAGTCCCTTAAGAATAATACAACAAAAAAAAAAAAAAATAAATGTGGGCTAAGAAACCTCAAATATGCATAAACCAAAATACAGAGTAATTAAATAGTCAAAATAAAAAATTATAAGTTACTTTCTAATTTTAATCAGTAAATAAAAAAAAATGTAGTAAAAAAAATGAAGGATGATCTAATAATTTATATACATATTTACAGTAGTATCTATTTACAATTTTATGGGGACTGTATGGATAAGAAATGATTGAACAGGCTGGATTTAAAGGTAGCAAGGGTATTTGATTGACAGATGTGGGAAGGGATGGAGTTCCATAGGGATGAGGATCGAATAATAAACGATCCGTCGAAAGCAGCAGTTCGGTGGTCTATTTACTACTTATACCTAATAGATTTATTGGCACATTACGATTTTTGATGTGAAAACTTCTTTAAGCGCGTTTTTCACTTCTTTTGTGCAGAGTGGATTAGATTGAGCTGTCAGATCTCCGATGTGTAACGCTTCGGTAAAGTCGGCAGGAGTCGATTAATTGAAATGTTATCACATATGGATTAAAATTTCTCAATAACTATAAATCGGAACTGAATACTGTAAGCGAGAGAACTTTTCTGCATTTCATCTTTTTTATAATAAGCTATTATTTATAATTTATATTCATATTATTAATCTCGCCTTTATGATTTTTCACTTCTATTGTGTAGTTTAAAGCATACACCGTAGTTTTAAGATAGTTCTTATTTATTTTAAGCAAATATGTTACTCTAATTTCATCCCCTTTATTAGTATGTTATTAAATATTTTAATAATTAGCAAATATAAATTTCACGTTGAATATTGCAATCATCAATTATTAAATATTGATCCAAATGAACCTCAGATGTCTTTTTACTTTCCTACCGCTACTAGATAAGGAAAGTATTACGATTATCAATACTTATCAACAAAAGTATTATAAAATATTGCGATCGAGTCTTTTCCGATGTTCGAATTTAAACGGATCTTAATGTTTCAGAGCTCCATGAGTCTATCTGTGTGTGCTTAGATTTTTAAGTCCGATTTTAAAATTTTTTTTTGTAGGTGTTTGACTACTGATTCCTTTGAAACAAATTAGGGGTAGAAATGTTTTTGTTCCAGAAAATCAAGAAAATCCTTGAATTGCGGATAGTTTCCCACACTTGTTATTTGAGTGAATTCGCTCTCTGTCAAAACGTAGATACTAGTTTCCATCAGCAGTTTGACTCTCAGTGGCTCATAGTCCTTGTTAAAATTTATCAAATAAATCGTACTCCAATAATTTCTCTGATAGCTTTTTAGAAAAAAAATATAATTAATTTTTTTTAGTTGTTTTCTTATTTGAAGTTGTATACATTTGTTTAAAATCGGAAGGAAAGTCGTGTGAGTGGACACACTAGATATTTTAAATGATAATTAATTATATTTTTGAACATATGACTCTTGATTCTCGTTACAATAAAATATTTATAGAAATTTGAAATAGTTTTCGTCTATCATGTTTGAGTTTAAATGGTTAACTAATTTAAGTAAGTTTATTTTTGTAAACGTTAGTTAATGGAAATATAAAAAAAAAAACAATAGAGAACTGTTTAACAAAACTGGTCAGTCAATACCACATGATATGAAGCCGCGAAAGATAAGATGTAGCTCTTAGCAATCCATCTGGAAGCCTCTACATAACAATGAACGCCTCAATAGAACTCAAAAGCCCACGTGGAAGGCCAAAAAGCTGATGGATAGATAGAATCAACAATGATGCTCTAGAGCTGCGTGAAGATAAATGGAAAGAAATAGCCCAAGACAGGCAGAGATGGAGCAAGCTTGTTAAGGCGGCTACAGATCTATATGGTCTGTAATGCCAAAAGAAAATAATGATGAGTATGATTTTTAATGATATTATTGATTGTTTAAAAATCATAAAGACGATATGAAGGGAAAAGAGGTTCTACAAAATTTTCATTACAGAATTTGAAAAAAAATATATATCAATTACCACTAAAAAGAACTGCTTACAGAAGCTGGTCAATCGATTTCGTGTGATACGAAGGTAAGAAGGTTAAGATTTATGCGGCATCGGAAGATCAGAACAATCCATCAAGAAGCCTCTACTCAACAATAAATGCATCAATAGTAGGCAAGAGACCACGTGAATGGCCAAAACCAAGATGAATACATCGAATAGTCATTGATGTTATAGAGCAGCAACCAGATAAATGGAAAGAAGTAACTCAAGATAGGCAGAGTTAGAGAGGTCTGATTAAGGTGTCAAATAATCTACAGTCTGTAAAAACAACAGAAAAAAAAAGTGAAATAGCCACTATTGAATCGATATCCTACCAAGCCTTAACAAATTAAAGAAATTCTCAAATACTGCTGGACTGAACAGGGTAAGATTAAAGGATAACAAAGTAAGTGTGTGTTAATATAGTTGAAGAGAGTTTCACGTTATTTTGAAGAAAAAACAATCTGTCAGGCTGTTGAATGTTTCAGCGACATCGTAAAATACTTCAGTTGCGTAATGTTTCTACTTTGGTGATTCAGCGATGTATTACTTATTACTTACAAATTTTATTTTATGAAAATTGAATAGATGGTATTATTATAAATATTCACTGGGGAAGCGCATTAAGACTCGTTTCAACGATTTTATACTACAGCTAGAAGAATATGATATGAGGAAAAGTACAAAAAGACTCTGTATGAGTGATCTTCATTCTATAATAACCGAATGAAACCAGGGAAAATATTCTTATTGGTTATTATTCATCTTAGTGCTTAACATATCTTTATATATAATAATTCTAAGGCTGTTAGCTAATTTCCAATATTTAAACAAGTGCGAAAAAAAAAAGATAACAAGAAGATGTGGACTCTACAAAGGAGAAAAACATATTTTACAAAAAAAAACAAAACCAAAAGAACGAATAAATGAAATGAAAAAATAATTTTATTCTGGGACTACTTTTCCCTAAGAATAATAACAGAGTTACAAATTTATGTATCTTAGTCTGACATAATAAAAATACCAACTAATTTATTGTTAATTGTTATTTCAATTGTGCAATGGATTGAAATTAAACATTGTATAGATGCAAGTAATTTTACATGTTAGGGGAAGTTTGAGTGTGGAGTAGGTGTTGGAACAGGAGTTGTTTGAAGGAATTTGTGGATGAGGATTGACGCATGGGGGTAGGAAGTGAGTTCCATAAGGAAGCAGCACGAATGACGAAGGATTTGCTGAAGGAGGAAGTTTTATGGGAGGGAATATATAAGTCTATAGGAATGATAGACCTATATATTCCCTTGTATTGAGACCTAGTATTGAGAGAGTGGACAGAGGAGCGCAGAGTAAGGAGTTCCAAGATGTAGGGAGGGTTTTTGGTTCTGAAGACATGGAAAAGGAAAACACCAAGGAGGAATTGTCGTCTGGAAGTAGGGAAAAGCCACTTCTACTCGGTGTACCAGAGTGAAACATGTGAACGTCTGGGGATCCCAAAAATGAATCTTCATTAAAACGGTGAGATAATATTATGTAAATACACTTAGGAAACGCGTTAAGTTTCTTATCAACGATTTTATTCTACAGCTAGAAGAGTAAATATATATGATATGATATGAGGAAAAGTATTGTACGAAACGATGATGGATGAGTGATCTGTATCCTACAATAACTGAATTTCTTTTTTTTTAATAGTCGAAAAATAATACATTCTGCCATATTGAAGGGCATTAATATTAGAGCTACATTAAGCATTCACACAATGAATTTTTAGTCATATCTTTTAGGTTCGGTGTCATTTTTTAAGTTTAAAAAAAAAATTATCGCTTCCTGTATTATTTATTCGACGTTTCGGCTTCAGAAGTCATTTTCAAGATCCTACAAACTAATTTTAATTTAGTTGTTATACTTTATATTACGTTTATACATCCTAACGCTTAACGTATCATTTATCTAACAATTCTAAGACTTTCAGCTAATGTTTAGTATGTCAACAAGTACAAAAATTGTAAAACAAAATATAAAAAGAAAGTTTTAGTTTATTTCCAGATATATGATATAATGGAACGCAAGCCTCCGATAACATTACGATATGGATCCTACAGGTGAGAATATCCTGTACTAATACCTGAGACAAAAAGAGGGCAGATGTAGCTGAAGGACCTGGGGCTATAAAGATGGCTATAAAA
This sequence comes from Nezara viridula, assembly GCA_928085145.1. Lineage (NCBI taxonomy): Eukaryota > Metazoa > Arthropoda > Insecta > Hemiptera > Pentatomidae > Nezara > Nezara viridula. Next base: position 4,707,437 of record OV725080.1, read on the forward strand.
AGAGAAAGGCCTGCGGACAATAAAGCGATCGGCTGGTGCCAGAGCAAACAATAATATTTTCTCTGGGGCCTATATTGCCTCCCCCTCGGCCTTATCCGATTTTATTCATCATTGATCCCTCACAAAACGGTTATTACCTTCAAAACATATTTTATTTAGCCATTTATTTGCTAGTTATATTTAGTTTTATAGCTACTAGTTTATTTTTAAACATTAAAGTATATCTTTGATGAGTATTAGCCCGTGCTACAGGCCGTTTTATCGCAAATTATTAATATTTAAATAAAATTTACGAGGATCTATCATATCTCCTCTCCCTTTTAGTTCCCATTTTAACGACCTACATGACTCAATTCTCCATTGTTCCCACCACCTTTATGCAGACGATTCACAAATATACTGATCCTTTTCTCCCCCTGAGCTATTAGTAGCATTTACTAAGATCCAAGCAGACCTACATCGAATCTGTGCCTGGGCAAACTTAAACGGATTAAGGTTAAGTGCTGCTAAAACTCAGGCTATTGTCATTGGTTCCAAGCCCCTCCTTAGATCCTATACTTACTTTCCCATACTAAACCTTGGTGACCAGCCAATCTCCTTCTACTCCTCTGTCATTCTCTAAAAAAAATTTAGGATTTTTCATTGATAAAACCCTCTTCTGGAATCACCATATAACTCACATCTCCTTACGGACAATTTCTACCCTCAAACTATTCCATCTCCTACCTCAACATACGCGTAGACTCCTTGTTTACTCTCTCATTTTCTCCCACTTCGACTATAGCTGTGTGGTGTATGATGGACTCTCGGTGGAGCTCCGTGACAGACTGAAAAGATTAATGAACAGTTGCGTAAGATTCGTAATTGGTGCCCCGAGATACTACCATGTCTCTCACCACGACACTGAGTTAGAGTGGCTCTTCCCCTCCATTCGAAGACAATATTTCCTATGTAGGTTCCTCTTTCAAATCGTCAACAATCATCGTCCTTCTTACAACATTTACAGTTTACACAACACTCCTTTTACATTCCTTCTCACAGATCTGCCTCCATCCAAAACTCCTTTATTGCTCGCTCTGTTAATTTCTGGAATTTCCTTCCTATCAAAATTCACCATTCTTCATTCCTATGTTCATTTAAAACCCTCCTATTTCAATTCCTGTGCCAAAAACAGATAACCTTTTATGTAAAATTACATATTATTCATAATGATATATTTACATATAACGCCTAAAGCTTCTAGTCTATATAAGTATAATACGGCCGGCTCCGTTGTATGGTGGGTGCACCTCTGTTCGAACATATCAGCAAAACAACTGGGAGAAGATTACAATATTTCCAAAATGGAATAATTAGAAAAATTTTAAGAGGAACCACGCTGCAGAGAAAGAAGACAGTGGATAATCAAGCAACACTAAACTTATCAACAATAAAAGAATTTTTCGTAAAACGAAAAAAAATCATTTTTCGAAAAATCCCAACAATTGGCAAACCCTCTTTTTAACAATTTGTTACCAACCAAAATTCCAAAACGTTGGCAACAAATCACAAGAGATCGATGTTTAATTAATTCAGTTGTAAGCTCTAGAGGATAAGGTCAACTCAAGCCTGAGGTGAGCTCCATCACCTTTATATTACAGATGAAGAACGAAATACCGAAATAACGAAAATAAGTAGAAAGGGGCTATGAAAAAAAACATAACTTATCACTTAAATACTTACTGTCAGATTCTACTTTTTTTTTTTTTTTTTTTTTTTTTAACAGAAATACAAACTTTACTGCTAAGAAGAATGTAGTGTACTTTTAATTTAATTTTTTTTTCAAAAAGTGTATATTTTATTACTTTTAAGTGTCTTGGCATGGTTTGAAGAGTTTTGTATATAGATTTTTTTTTACTTTGTATATAGCATGTTTAACTAATATTTTCTTTTCTTATTCCTCTTTATTTTTACTTTTTATGTTTGTTTTTATTTAGCCAGATATAACATTTGAATTTTGTACTTTTTTGTTATACCAAAGGGACTTCGTCCCAGAATAAAATTATTTTCTGTTCTATTCTATTCTAAATAGTTCGCTGCAATAGCCCTCTCACTATCAATCATATTTTCCAGGAATGCCCTTCTTATACTTCAAACCTAAATAGATTATCTCTAAAACAGGATATATCAGCAGTATTAAGTTATAACGAATCAAACATTTTTTTATTTATTTATTTTTTATTTTATTTTTTTGTATAGATAGTTTGTATCACACCGTCATGGTATTGACATTCAGCAGATATGTTGTGATAAAATAATTGACATTATAGGCTCCAGCACCACCTCTTCCTGGTGGTAAGATCTCTCATCCAGCTTCTTTTTAGTGTCCTCCTGATGGGTATGTCAGTCGTGGCCAAGTTTATAAGTCTGTTTGTTTGTCCTTGTAGTTTGAGATAAAAAAATAAAAGCGAAAGAGAACAAAAATATAACTTTTGCCTGACTATCATCCACAGTAATGAATATTAAAATTTATTGTTATAACTTTGTCATCATTCTAATAAAGCACAGCTAATCTACTAATACTGTGATTCTGAGATAAAGTATCTTTTTCATGGTGTATTATTTAAAAACAAACAAAAAATGTATAAAAATAAGTTATCATATACAAACCAGTTTCACGACTTAAAACGGTATGTTTCTATAGTTTTAAAATATTATTATAATGAAAGCTTTTAAAAAAAAAAAACCATTCCATCTACTGAAGGACTCAGTTTTAAAGTGACCTAAAAGCTTCCTTTAAAATATTCATGAAGGACAGGAGGGAAAGCTTACATTTAATTAAAGAAAGGCGCTATCCTTAATCCTGTGTGTTAGCATATGTAAACAGAAATATGTAAATCAACTATATTAACTATATTTTTATCTTACTTTCCTAACCTTCATAAAGTGAAGCTCTCTTCATTCTAGGTCGATAAGTTTAAAGTTCAAATAGGAAAAAATAAATGTTTTACTACAGTTAAGAATTCTTTTCTAATAAAAAGATAACAAAAATTAGGAAAAATTCAATGGAATCTTAACTTACATATAAAATACGATAACTAAATTTTTTTCAATTTATTTTGGAACAAAATCCTCCGAACAATAGTCGATGCTCCCTTCTATGTATCCAACAAAACTCTCCATAATGAACTTTATATCCCATTTGTTGTTGACCTAATCCCAGAAATTTTTCCAAATTTCACCAGAAACTCATTCATCATCCAAATCCTGTAGCACAATCCATATCTAGCTCCAGTCATCCCTACAATCCTCCCCGGAGGTTAAAACGGCTGTGGCCCCGCGACCTTTTGTAAATATATATATATTGGAGTACTGGCAATGGCCAGATTCTCCACTCAAGACATAAGCATCTGTTACTATAGTGCCCTCCATCAGTTTCCACTGGTTTCAAATAACAGTGTCGCGGCTGAGAGAGAAGCACTGGGATCTCCTGGAGTCCTGCCTTGACTTCCACGTCGGGGAATAAGGCATGACTCAGAGTCCCCTGGGTGAATGTAAATATTGTACATAGGTGTGAATGTGATTTATTTACTTTAATTTCATCTAGCTTTTATCTATTATTTCATTTTTTTTTTTGTACACAGGCATACCAATTTACTTATTTTATTTTTTTTATATTTCTTTTTCTTTATTATTGATATTAATTGTATGTACATATTGTGTGAATGAATCATGTAGCCTTAATATTAAAGCCCTTCAATGTGACAGAATGTATTAATATTCAATAAAGAAAGTTAAAAAAAAAAAAAAAAAAAATGGAACAAAAAATACAAAATTAAATCCATTTTGTTTATTTCACATTTAAATTGATTACTGCAACAAAATGATTAAAATCAATTATTTTTTAATGAGAATTGTTTCTAATATAATAAAATTAAGGGAGATCAAAATAATACGTTTTTTCTTTTATCTTTTCTCTTCGGTTAACGAGGAATTTAAATTAACGTTAATATCGTGATATGATTGAAACATTTTAAGAGGTAAAACATGGGCAATACCGTTTGAATAATTGGTTGTCTTTGTTAAAAAACTGATATACGTAGAAAAAAAATAGTAAAATGCATCTTTATTCTGGTGCAAAGTCCGTTAAGAATAACAATATTATTCATGCAAATTATGAATAATCTGAACCGATTAATATAAAGAATATCTAAAAAATAGACATAGCTCTGAACATATATCAACGAAAGCAGATGAGCATTAGGGCTCCAAATCTGCCTGCTTCTTCAGTCACAAAGGCCGGAAAAAGACATAAGACCTTAAGCTTTTACATCCACGACATTGTATAAAAATATTCAGGGTGGGGTAAGGATGGTTTTGATTGGTTCAGAACTTCGGCTGTACAATTATTTTCACCGGCCACACCCTAAAGGGAACCTTATTTATTTACATCCCTGCCGTGCCTGATAGGCAATACGGGTTTTAGCAGCAGTGAGATGTTAAGCGTTTCCGCGTAACAACACACTGCTGCTAGAAAAACAATATTTATAGTCTGGGTCCATATTTCGACTACATTTCTTCTAAGTTTGGTCACGGATTTCTTCTGCTACTCCGTCCGGCGGCCTTCCAGGCGGTGCAGCTCCTCTTCTTCCCAAGTAGAAATGAGTTGGGCCTATAATGGATTTCCATTTTGCAATGAAATCTATAAAATGAGGATAGTTTTCCTTACTCATGAGTTGAGGGAGCTCCCTTTCAGTCAAAATGTAGAGACCGGTTTCCCTGAGCAGTTTTGCTCTCTGTGCCTCATAGGCAGTACATGCTACGACAATGTGCTCGGCAGTCTCTGGGACTCCGCAACTGGGGCACAAGGGGTCGATATTCTTTCCAAATTGGAAGAGCTTTGCCCGGAAGCCCCCGTGTCCAGTGAGTAGTTGGGAGACCCAATAACCAGGTTCCACCCATTTTGCTGCTAACCGGGAACCGATGGTGGGAAAATATTTTCTAAGAGTACTTCCTTTCGGAGTTGTTACCCATCGCTGGTTCCATTCGTCAAGGGTGTACTCTTGTATTATCTTTTTCCATCTACCTGGCTGTTGGTTAATCTTCTCACGGAGATTTTCTGGTAGACCTGCCGAGCCTTCTCTTGAAAGTTGGTGCTTTAACATGTCTTCCTGCAACAGGAGGTCGAGAGGAACACCTCCTGCCAGGACCTGTACTGCCTCATGAGACACTGTCTTGAAAGCTCTGGTGACGCGCAGCAGAGCCGTCCGCTGAATCGAAGCCAACCTCCTCTTCTGGTGGTGCGAGAGATGCAGAAACCAACCTGGGGACGCGTACCTCAGAATACCCAGAACTACACCTTTATAAATTGTCTTAGTCGCTGGGTATCTGAGGCCCCAAAATGCACCCCCGATACGACTGAGTCCATTAAGCGCTAGGGTCACCCTACTTCTCAAATAGTCCAAGTGAGGTGACACGTTGAAATTTCTTCCTATTCTGACTCCGAGGTAGGTGACAACCTCACTCGGACGAATTCTCGATCCTTGGATTATCATTGTAATAGGGTGAGCCCTATCAGTCTTGCCTTTCAAGAGGAGAGCCTGTGTTTTAGCAGCTGACATCCGCAGTTTCTTCATCTCGCACCATCTTTCTATCAGGTTGGCGCACCGCTCAGCTTCTTCTTTCAACCTGGCTCTGCTGTTCGACGCCACCACAACGGCTAAATCATCCACAAAAGCTGTGGCGGAGAACTGCTCTTCTTCGAGCACACCCAGCAACTCGTCGAAGACAAGTTTCCACAGAGCAGGGCCAAGGACAGAGCCCTGTGGACAGCCTTTCTCCATACTATCTTCTACTTCGTAGAAATTACCTCTTATTCGGAGCGTTCTATCCTGGAGATAACTTCTCATCAAAATGTACAAGTTGCTAGGAGTCTCGTATTTCTGCAGTTGCTGGAGTACACTTGGCCACCATACGCTATCGAAGGCGGAGGTGATGTCAAACAAGAGGAGCATGACATACTTCTCCGCCTTCTCTTCAACGTCATGGCGTACTCTCAGCAGGGCATCTGCAGTTCCCCTGCCTTTGGTACATCCATACTGCCGTGGATGGGAAGCTCTCGAAAAAATAGGCTGTAGGCTCGTGACCATCATGTTCTCCAACACCTTACTCATAACAGGGAGGAGACAGATAGGCCTATAAGACTTTGCCATTTGTTTATCCTTGTCACCTCCCTTGTAAATAAGTCTGAGATCGGCAATTTTCCACTTTTTTGGGAAGTAGCCCCTATCTAAGCAATCATTGAATATTGCCAGGAGTTGATCTTCAATGTAGGGAATACTATTTCGGAGGATTGCCGTATCAATATTGTCAATACCTGGGGCACGACCAAGCCTTTGTCTATCCACGGCAGTACGGAGATCCCATATGTCCCAGGGTGGGCACAAGTCTGTACCGGGTGGGCATACCGTAGTGCGTCTAATAAACGCGTCTCTCTCGTCATCTTGGGACGGATCATCTCTGGGGAAGGTCTCTATAATGAAATTTTTCGCCGTCTCCTCCAGAGTGGTCGCCTGGGCATCGCCGCTCTTCATTGCAGCAATCACCTGTTGTGGACTCATCTTAGCCAGGGCCACTCTGTAAGGGATACCCCAGGGGTTCTTGGATGACTCCTCGACGATAAACTCGTCCCAAGACTTCCGCTTTAGTGACCGCACTTCGTTTCGGTATGTCCTGGCCTTAGACTTGTACTCGTCACGAAGTGTAGTGCGCCTCTCGTCACAACTACACCTCTGGTACGACCGCCGTGCCTTGTAGAGTTCTCTCTTCATAATAGTGAGGGCCGGCGTCCACCATGGGACTGGTCGAGCTCTTGCCTTCCGGTGCTGGAGGGTTTCCTCTGCAGCATCACAGATGATATCTGTTATCCTGGAGACTCTGTAATCTAGGTCATCAGTCAGATCCGTCTCCGCCGCATCCCATTCATTGTCAACGAGTTTTCCCTCTAACGTGGACCGGAAGGCACTCCAGTTTCCTCTTTTTGTAATATAGCCTTTAGTTATGCCGTGGGAACTTGTAAGTGTCGCATTTTCTACGACACTAAACACTATTGAGTGATGGTCGGAACTCGTATCAGATCCGAGGGCCCAATCGGTGATGCGGTTAGCCAGCTGCGGTGATGCCAGAGTCACATCAATCCAACTCTGTCCCCTAGCACTAGAGAATGTAGGGATGGCAGAAGGATCGTTAATTACTACTAGCTGACTCCTAGATATGAAATCACCGAGCTTAGTACCCCTTCTATTTGTTCGATTGGACCCCCAAACCGTGTTCCAGGAGTTGGTATCTGAGCATATGATCACGTTTCGAGAACAAGCTGTGATCATCTCCATGGCGGATATGTCTTCGTTAATATCATTTCCATCAGGTAGGTAAGCCGATACAAGCGTAAAAGTAACGTTACTCCACCTGATGAAGCAAGCGACATTATCCGGCGTGGTGTACTGCCTCAGATCCATCACATCGAGGTTTGGGTTATTGACCACTATGGCAGCCCTGGGCCTCCTCTCTCCACTGCTCAGGGCGATAACCCTCGATGCGAGGCCGAACCCCGTGACCATGTTCCCACGGCAGCATGGTTCTTGGACCGCCATGACGTCGAATCGCTGGGAGAGAGCTCGAAGTTCATCTGCCACGATGCGTCGGCGGCCCATATTCAGTTGGAGGATGGTGATTCTATTCATAAAAAGTCTTTTTTGCCACCTCCTTGGCCCACTTTAAGTGCACAGGGCATTCACGACTGCCTGCCTTATGCTTCCGTTGCCTAGATGGGACATCGGCCCGCTCGCAGTTTATACAGGTCGGACCAGTCAACTTTTTTTTTTTGGGGCAGTCCTTAAGTATGTGGCCAATAGTTGCACACCAGATACAGACTACGCCATCTACTGGGCAAGTCGCTTTAGTATGACCGTAGCCCTGACACTTAGTGCACCGTGGAGCGTCGATGTAGTCTTTAAAGGACATCGACCACCATCCTCCATCTAAGCTGGCTGTCTCTAAGAGTATAAATCTAACCATTGGATGAACTTCGATCACCCAATTCTTAGTAAAACCATTCCTTGCTATTGAAGAGAAAAGAGGCCGAATGTCATCAGGAACAAGTGTTGTGGCGCCCGATTTTTCAGATATTCTTCCCCACAGAAATTCCAACAGCTGCATAGATGTCCAGCTTTGAGGCACACCTTTTACTTCCATCTTGGGCTTCTTCTTCATAGCAAGTTTTGCTTGAAGTCCTTTTTCACGCAGCCCCTGCCACCCGATTACTTTGGTGGCTTCAGACCTATCATCCATGCGAACCAAGACAGAGCCTGCCTTTGTCGCTCGGACTATGGACGCCTTCACACCTATTTCATCCGGCGATGGCAAGCCATTAATAATGTCTACCGGAGTTTTGCCTACTCCGCTGATAGTGACATATGTAGGTCTTGGCGTTTGAGTCGGTTTAGCTGGCAATGATTTAACTATTTCCGCTATTGATTTTGGTTTTGTACCTTTTTTGTCGATTGGATTTTCCTTTGCATCAGGCTCTTTTTTGCTGGTAGCGTTGTTTCTCTTCTTTTTCCTTTTACTTACCACCACCGTGAAGGATTCAGAGGCAGCTGAAGGTCCACCCTGATTAATGTTTTTTTCGGCTTGTGTCTGAGGTTCCTTCGAACGTTTAGGTTCTTGGTGAGGTGCTCCAATTGACGTGGTGAGTGTATCGGTATATTTTTGCGGAGATTTATCTACTAAAATTTGTTTCAATACATCATGCACCTTCTGTGACGAAAGCGTGTCCAAAATAGCCTTTTGAACTATGGCCGAGACTCCAACTTGTTCATTTTCCTTTTCCTGATTTTCAATAATATCAACAAGGCATTGTACCTTGATATTAATCTGGTCTCGGACACTAGAGCTTAATTTTTTTCCATTATTTTCAATGGCCATTGAGATGCTCTCCTGTATATCTTTAGCCTGGCAGAGTTTGCTTTTAGTACTAGTCTCTTCCAAATCCTCTGGTAAATGAGAAGAGCCCCTCCTTGGTCGTTTTGCCACTGCTCTTGAGAGATTTCCTTCCTTTTGTACCCCCTCCATCTCGATATTGACCATAGGGTTTATTATAACTGAGATAACGTTATCTGCAATTTATAACCTTCCACTTTTAAACTATAACTAATAAAGAACTAAATGAAGTACTATATTCACCTGAAATTGTTTTCATTTACCTTAAGGGGTCTCTTAATACACTTTTAAATGTCTTATTAGAATGGGCTTGCCCGAACAGCAGGAATCACTAGTAGTAAAAGGAAAAGTCTAGTACTCTATATACTTACTAAATTTGTTCCTACGCAAGCAAGTAAATAAACTATCTTCACTAGGGCTTCCTATGGTGCTTTCCACCCACTGTAGAATAGTTCACAAGAATCTACTCTGTATGAAAGTTAATGAAATGTCCCACTCCTAACCTCGCTATTTATAATATTTACAATAAACTAAGCCATAACAACAAAACACATACAAAAAATAACACAAACTAACTAGAAAATTAATGAACGATAATAAACACGAAATAAACAAGAAAATAAGCACAGAAAACTAGATATTAGATAATCAGATTAGTACAAATGTGATATCACTATTTGACCTCACATAACCTCACCTATTAAATGTACCCTAAAGGGAACCAGTTACTTAACTCGTTACTAGTTACCAGTTACTCTAAGGAATGGCCTTCGCCAGACCTCTCGGTCCTTATGTACTTGCTCCCTCCCTTGACATTTTTAAGGTCAGCAGATGTGTTTGTCAGCATAATTTAAGTTTGTTTTCGGCACGCCATAATGATTTTAAAAGATTATTTGCTATATTGAAAACATAGCATACATATACATATACATAGCATACATAGTTCTGAACATATACAAACGAAAGCAGATGAGCATTAGGATTGCAAGTTTGCAATATATTTGCTAAAAGCAATAAAATAAATGAAATTGGAAATAAACATTAAATTAATTTTATAGTCGTTATAAAAAGAAAAGTAAAGTTATAAATGATTTACATCTAGTCCTTAAGATTTATGCACAATGGTGTTATAAAAAAAATACATATGTATTGTAATGAATGAAAACGTAGACTGGGAGGAGAAAAAAAACAACATATATACATATAGCTCAGTGGGCGAGCACTGAATTACAGAGCTCAATGTATGTCGATGAGAATCAATAGACATAAATTTGTAGATTTACTATTATTAACCGGACATGTTATAAAAACATACCCGTTTCCAGAGCGCCGGAGCGGAACTGACGGAACATGTCGAAATAAGATCAAATAAACACTTGCGGGGAGGTGTAGGCACAATGCGTGATTAAATGTTGAACATGGAACTTCGGCCGGCTTCTAAATTAGATTGCCTTCGATAAACACCACATTAGTATTTGCATAATAAACATCAACTTCTCTGAAAGGCCTAATTATAGTTCGCTGGCGAATCCTTTATTCAAAATATTATAACTTAGCGAAACCTTAATATCTAATGTCAATTTTTAAATCGTCTTCATACGAAGTGCATTCTTTCATTATTTTGAAGCCTTTATATTTACATAAGTGGATGAATTAATAATGTTCTACTATTTTTTATGGCCCTTACTCTGACTCCACTGACTTTAGCAAGTAGCGGCGTAGCAACAGAGATGACCTTTCGTTAGCCCTCACACGAGGAAGGGGAGGGGTAGGGCAAATACGGGAATCCTTAGGAGTGTGATTACTGCTACAATATCTCTCTCTGTTTTGTTGTTAATTTACGGATTTCGTTTTGTTTTTGTATAAAGATATGTATATTATCACATTATTTATTGCTTAAATCTTCCTTAATAAATATAAATAAATGGAAATAATGTTTAAAAGTATGCCTTTATTCAAGCTGTTATTTTGGCTCATTTAGTTTCTTTCTGTTTATATACATTTTCATTCAGTATTGTTATTTGCTGTTCATTTTATTTTTATTTATTGTACATAATGTGAATGAGCTACTATATCACTACTACTGATATCCTTAAAGGGCAGAAGAAAAGAACCACATACGTAAACTACAGATTTTTAAATCAAAAACATTCAGGGTTATCATCAAGGTTCTCTGGTACGTCAGTTTCAGAAGCAGAAGAAGGGATCTCCTCCACTAACTACAAATATTAAAATCATGAAAGGAAAGGACGCAGCTGGCGACTCCTCTCCCTTACGCCTGTTCAAACTTCTACATCTCGACATCACACTCGCTGGTTGTCAGAACTTCTGGCTGGTATAGGTAGAAAAAATAAAGTAAAAAACAGATATTGAGAGAAATAAACTTAGTTATTTAAGCCAATTCGGACCTATACATCACAAATAACGGGACAGCCAAAAAGACTCACATACGTAAACTACAGACTTTTCAATAAAAAACTTTCAGGAATATAACCAATGCTTTCTGGTACGTTAGTAATATTACTATACATACTTAACTGCAGATTACAACAGTCAATAACCACATACGAACTAATTACGAAACATTTCACAATAATTTACATGGACCTACCAACTCACTGATTGAAAACATGGCTACATTGAACCTGTCCGAAAACGCGCTTTGAAGTTTCAAAAAAACCTGGACGAGATGTCTCTTCGCTAAAAATATATAATAAAATCAAGATAGGAAGGGACGTCGCGGAATGGACGTCCCACTCATGCCTATCAACGGCTTACTTAATGTTCTTCTCCCCTGCAGCACAATCGCTGCTTGTTGTTATTTCCAACATGTGATTTTAAAAAAGGTGAAGTTTATATATTTCGAATTATAAACTGAATTCACATTTAATTCTACTTGCAATATCTTTATTATTATTAAGAACTTGAAATAATTAAAAACCTAGGACAGTTACAAAGGAATTGGTGCCCAGAGCTCGACTATTAACCTATGAACGTGTCCTCAAGTAGAAAATGGTCATGGACTCCTAGCATAGGCCCAATAGTGCTGTTGTGCTATAGCCCCTTCAATGGGGCGGCCTGCAATACCGGTACAGCAGTTAGGCCTGGCGGCTATTGTAGCACCGCAGCCCCTGCCTCCGATCAGTCAGCCCTTCTTTCTTCATCACGTGCTTTAATGTTTGAGTTTATGTACAAAGAGTTCCAGATCAAAATGGATATTATAAATTTTGTAACCATTTTAACTCTAAAATGAAATTGTAAATTATTTTTGGCAACGAATTTAAGTTTGGATGATGTTTTACTATATTTGTAGTCAAAACTAGTTTATAAAAGCTTTGAGGTTTGTTGTACATTGCAATATTGAACTCTTCCTTCCCCTCTACTTTACGTTATATACACTTACGATATACCTATTTACGATGAGATCTTGACAGCTACATATGCAGACGATACAATAATCCTCACAAAACATCATGGCCCTACACAGACCTCACTAACTCTACAACACCACTTGCTTAAACTACAAGATTGCTTCACACTATGAGAAATTCGACCTAATCATGACAAATCCAAACATATAAAATTTACTCTTCGAAAAAACACTTGCCTTCCTCTTTATATTGACAACAATCAAATTCCTCAAACGGACTTTACCTTGGACTCACCTTCGACAGAAGGATGACATGGGGCCCACATGTTAAAATGAAACGCATGACACTTAACAAACGACTGAAACTACTTTACTCTCTTTTCGACAAATCATCAAAACTAAGACTAAAACAGAAACTGAATACATATACATACTTACTTAAGCCCATATGGACATACTCATCACAAATATACGGCATCGCTAAAAAGACCCACCTACAAAAACTTCAAACGTTCCAATCAAAATTATTGCGACTCATAACAAAAGCACCTTGGTACGTGACTAAAAAAACTCTACATACTGACCTCCACTTTCCAACAGTTGACCAACATATAACGACCCTATATCAACGATTTTACACAAATTTAAATGGACATAATAACAGACTTATAAGAGACATGACCACAGCTGACATACCTCAGAACATGAGGAGGAGACTAAAAAGGCGTTGGATGAGGGATCTCCTTCCTTAGACAACCTAAGTAATTGGAACAAGTTAGGGAAGAGGTACTGCTGAGTAATTTCCTTCCCCATGCCTGTCATGTCATTAAATCATTATCGCCATCACATTTGATGATAAGCTTATTGTTGACAGCCGCAAATACATATTTTATAGCCAAAAATAAAACTCTTCCATGGTCTAATTCTAGTCTAAAATACTTTTTTCAATTTTTTTTTTTTTTTATGACATATGGAGATAAGCAACTTGTGTTTTATTCTGGAGCCCCTTTAAAAATTCTCTCAAACTTTAATATAAAATATATATTTATTATTGTTAGGATATTCTAGATGTTAATAAAAACTGTGAAAAGTTCTTGACGATAAGCAATTGGTCTGGTATTGTTTGAAATAATGACAACATTAATATATTATTATCATAAAAATAACACGATGAAGAATAGTACCCAGTAGTACCTCTTGCCCGGCTTCATTTCATTGTTAAATTGTCTACCATTGCTTGAAAAGAAAAGAGATCTTTCATCCAGGATATTTTCAGTCTCCTGGTATTTATGGCTACATTAGCTATACGTAACCTCTTTTAATTCCTCTAGTTTAGTAAATTAGTTCGAAATAGTTCCAGAAGGAATTGTGTTGTTCAACTGTTGGCGAGTTGTTCAGAAAAAATTTACACAATTTAGAAATTGTTGATTTTTCAGATATTTAGATTAAAATTATACACATTGATGGATTCTCACGGATATCGCAAATTCTGAAATATATAAATATAAGAAGTGTATAAGGACAACTCTGCCAATATTCGATCCACAGATGATAACATCAACATTCATAGCTGGGAGCCCATATTCACAATTCCAATAAAAAGTTGTGTAACACTACAAATAAACTAGATCTCTCTGAATGGCATATTTAATGCATTAACATCAGCTGTACTGAATGAATTTTATCTAAATTCATAAATAATCTTCGAGGCGGAAAGAAAAGTAATCAGAGTTAAAAGCCTTAAAAGTAAGAACTCGGTGAAAATAAAGAGGAGAAAATAGCGACACCGAGGAAAAGCGAAAAGAGGAAGAGAGAGAGTGAGAAAGTGAGAGAGCATGGGGAGGGGAGTGATGGATGGAACTCGGCCAATTTCGTTTTGTTCTACATTTCCTCTTTTACCATTCCTTTGACTCGTGACCAACTGGTATTTAATTGTTTAATATCAATTACACCATGCTTGAATGAAAGAATGTTTTATTATTTTTTCAGCGATCCTTGCAGTACCTTTTATACTAATTACAAGAAAAATAATAATAAAAAAATCATAAGCGCGGAATATTCTATTTAAAAAAACAGTACAAATTTAATTGATTTTAAAATTAATTGAAATAATGATTTGTTTTGGAATTATATAAATGAAAGTGGTCGGACCTGGAAAAAAAAAAGCGATGATCCCAAAAGACACTTTTCTAACACAGTTCGGATGGGCAGTAGAGATGCACAAAAACTTAGTAACCAAAAAAAAAACATTTTTATGACATTAGTTTATTTCACTGAATAATTTTCAACCCTTAACTCCATTTTGAGTTCTAGAGGTGTGCGGAACCCACTTGTACGAGGCGAATTTTTCTGTAAATTGATTATTTTAATCATAATATTTTTTATCATTTATTTAACTTACAATTATTACTCACACCTGTAAAAAAAATATTAGTGACAATCTTTTAATTCGATGATAGTTGCAATATGTAATGAAATGGAAAGCATGAGGGGTCGCAGTAACCCAGCGGCACCTAGGAAGAGGTGATACCTATATTAGGCGAGGAGGTCTCTCATTCCGATCCAGCTCATCTTCTGTCTTCTACTCACGTTACCAGGCTGGCGTTTGTGTTGTGGCGTGTCGTTTATAAGTATGTTAGGGTGTCCCTGGAAATTGTCACGCAACCGTTTGAAGTGGGTTCGTATGTGTTCGTTAGCAGTCGGCATATGAAGGTCATTATGTAAGGTATTGTTGGTAACGTATCATGAGCCTTTTATTATTGCCCTAATATTCTTTCTTGAAATATTTGAAGTTTTTTAAATGAAAACTCCTTTAGTAGTGTTTTGAATTTTTTTGTGGAGAATAAATTAGATTAGCTCGGGTAAAGTCGGCTGGAATCGACTAATTGAATTGTTTTGACAAATGGACATAAATATCTCAGAAACTAAAACTCGGGCCTGTATACTGCATGCGAGGAAATTGTTCAGCATTTCACCCTTTCTGTAATAGGCTATAATTTAATATTTTATCTTGACGTGACGCCATGTTAGGGAGGAAAAAAGAAAAAATAGAGTGGAAAGTAGATAACGAGTTTAAATAAACATAAGGATTAAAATATTTCAGATATTAAAAATCGGACCTGTATGCTGTAAGTAAAGGAAATACTCAGCATTTCATCTACTTTGTAATGAGCTAATATTCAAAATTTTGTCTTAACCCAACACTGTGTTAGAGAATATCAGAGAGAAGAAGGTTATTTCTAAAACTAAATGATAACGAGTTTTATTAAATATATGGATACAAATACCCCAGAAACTAAAAATCGGACCTGCATTTATATTTCATATTATTAATCTTACTTTGTTGAAGTTATGTTTCCACATCTATCGTGTGGTCTTTCCAAATGGGTATGATGCAGAAGTCTTAATATGTTTTAGTAAGTAATTATATGTATTCAATTTTTGTTTAAGTTTTAGTATTAAATATTTTCCGAGAAGTGAATTTAGAAGTCTTAGTCTTTGATTTAGTGTTTTTTTTTTGCGTGATGTGTGGTCGAAAGCCATTTTTTGGTCACATGTCAGTCCAAGATAGTGAACAGTCAGTGGAACCTGTCATGGAAAATTGAGGGGCTTGTTTCTTGTCGAAAGGTAACTGTATTGTACTGTTGCTTTTTTTTTTTAAATATTGTCTAGAGTGATTTTTTTATTTTAATTTAATGGTAGGTTTTTTTTTTTTGCTGAATTTAAACGAGATCCATAGTTACGTATATGTTTTAACACCCATTGCTTATGTGAATCTATTAAGTTGGCCTAAATCTTTTATTTTTTGTAAATGTGCCATTTTAACATTTCCCTTTACTATTCAAGTATAATTGAGCCGCTAAGCGTGGAGTGGGGGGAAAGCCTACGCCTTTGGGAGAAATGAAAGTAAACATTGGGAGAGGAAGAGGAACTAATCGGAGTTGTAAAGTTCTGTTTTGACTCGAGTTGTTTCCAACTGTTGGCTCTTACATTCCCCAGGTTAACTCTAGCTTTACTTAAATATTAGCTTGCATAGTTTATTTTATTTATTTGTAATATTGATTTATTATTATTTTATATTGATTCAATTTATTATTATATCTAATATTTGGGTTTATTATTTTCAATAATGAACCATTGTGATCGACCGAAAAATTCAAAAACTTAACTCCCTCTCAAAATTTGAGATTTTACGTTTCAGGATACGCAGAATTCGAAAAACGAATACACATTTGCTTGTCCGACCGCCGTCCGCGCATTTTCTCCTGAAAAACTGGACCGTTTTTTTTTTTTTTTTTTAATTTAGATTTAAAATCAGAGGTCTCCCGAGGATGACCCTCCTTCATCGACATTACTATCCGCCTTTTACTTTCAAAATGACGACCGAAAAACCAGGGTTGCTATAGACTGTAGAACCTGAGCGATTGTTACGATTTCAATGAAACTTGGCTAAAATTATTTTCTCGACGCCCTTTAAATTTATCTGTATAATATACTTCAACGAAAAGAAGCTGGAAAAAAGTTACGAGGGATGGTAAAATTAAATTCCAAATAACTCAAAAAGTTTATACTTTTTTTGTCTATAATGTATATGATTTTATAAAATTTTACGAAATTTAATAAAAATAAAAAAAATCGTTAAAATCGGACAATTAGGAGCAACGATATGGTCTCTAGTTTTTTAAACATATTCTGATGCAAAGGTTATATCATTTGTTTTGGTTTTTGATTTTTGAATGTGTTACTAAAGTAATGCTATATTTTTTAGCATATTACTATTGATTAAAAAAAAGTTTAGTCCAATAATTGGAATCACCTTTTATTTATTTTTATTTATAGCTAGGAAGGTAATGTTACTTTAGATGTATAATTGTTTAGAAATAATAAACCATTCTGAAATAATTTGCAGCGTTTTTTTGTGTCAGTTCAGATTTAAGATACTTCCAATAAGAGAACTTTTTTATTAAATACCCATTTCAGAATGAAGCGAGGATAGGCTATAGGATAGTGTCGTTTTACTCTTCTTATCTTGTCAAATTATTTTCTAATTATCAACATTTTTCGAAATTTTAATATTCCTATGGATCAGATATATAATATTGTTTTTTTTTTTTTTTTACCCACACCTGTCAAAAGCAGTGACAAGTAGCAAGTCTGCTGTCGGAAAAATACTAATAGTGGCTAGAGAGAAAGGATTGCCCAGCGGCATTCTTTCTCTGCTTGAATACAGTATATTTTTAGGTTAGTGAATCGCTCATACAGCTTCTTGTGAGCCTCCCAAGCTTGTTTTTCTGTATGTTAAACGAGAGCATGTCTTGTTTCATTGTTGTTTGAGCTAGTAACTATACTGAATCCAAGACGCTTCATGAGTTGTTAGTAATACAGGTTTTTTATATAATTTTTTTCATTTTCTCATTTTTCCTCAACTATTTCCTTTGCTAAGTTAATCAACAAACGTTAATGCATTATTCCTTATATTACTGTTATATAACACTTTAGTACACCAAGAGATACGTGCATATGTTTTGTTACATTACTATTAATATTCATATCATTGTGATATAAAATTACTTCATTTGACATTGTGGGGTCTAAATAAATAAACATACATGCTGAAGTCCTTAAATAGAATATTAATTATACTAAATTTTT
This sequence comes from Nezara viridula, assembly GCA_928085145.1. Taxonomy (NCBI): domain Eukaryota; kingdom Metazoa; phylum Arthropoda; class Insecta; order Hemiptera; family Pentatomidae; genus Nezara; species Nezara viridula. The sequence goes on from OV725080.1 coordinate 4,725,438, forward strand.
GGATATTAAATACTTTAATATTAATACGTTAACACCTTAGAAAAAAAGAACAATTTAATACGAGTGGTAATTCAAAACTGTCTCTTCATTTGATATCAGTGTGTCACTATGTCCATGTACTTTATTGTGAAATTTCTCGTAGTATGTCAATTTGCGGTTAAGAAGGTTGAGAAGAAAAATTAAAAATTAATGAAGAAATGTTAATATTATGAACTAATAAACACAGAAGTATATTTAAGCACGAAAGAAAATTTTTTTTTTTTTTTTTATTATTTTAATGGAATTTACAACTGTATTACATAGAGAATACAATAAGTAAATGAGAAATTTGTAACATGGCATGTATAACATGAAGAGAAACTACCCATTGGTAGAACTCAAATTAAAGTTCTATATTAGAAGATCCCGAGGCCATCTTCTTTTCAGACGCCTCGGAGGGTTATCAGGGATCGAGGAGGAAGCAAGGTTTGAAACGAGAGGATTCGGATGATTCTGCAGTTTGTTATGGAAGGAAAGGTATCTGGATTGGGCCAGATCGGAAACATATGGAACATTAAGGTCTTTATGGATGATTTTATTTGTGACAAAGTAAGGAGCGTTGAGGATTTTACGAAGGATTTCGGATTGTGAGGATTGGATACGAGAGGAATTCGATGGTTTAGTGGAGCCCCAAAGCTCAATTCCGTAAGTCCAAATAGGTCTTATTATTGTCATATATACGAGTCGTTTATAATTGATTGAAAGCTTAGATCGTTTGTCTAGTAAGTGCTGCAGTAGTCGAAAACGTCGGGCGGTTTCTAGTCGTTTCAGTCTGGTATGGGGGTTCCAAGTGAGTCGTTTGTCAAGGTGGAGTCCTAAGTAGCGGATTTGCTCAACAGATATAAGTGGAGTATTATTGAAGGATACTGTAGGACAAGAGGTCATAGGTTTACGACGGAGGGTAAAAGTGATTTGATGGGATTTGTTGGAATTTATTTTTATTCTCCAATTTTTACACCATTCTTCAAGGCTTGTGATATGTGATTGAAGAGTTTGGGATGCAATTAAAGGATCGTTATTAACTGATAGGATACACGTGTCATCGGCATAGGTGGTGATGACAGTGTTGGTGAAAGAAAATGTAGTGTAAGAATTAGTATATGTATTTTGTTGGTAAAAAAATTGTATGAAAGTTTGTTTAGTTGGTAGAACTATTGTAAGTTTGAAATAACAGAAGAACATCGCATTTATCGCCAGAGTGTTGGAAATTTTCCTTCTTGTTGAGTAGCTTCCAAGTTCTTTCAGAGAGGGCTTACTCCCAGTTTTGAAACTGTATTTTCACAAAGAAATGTAATAAAGTGTTGAAAGTTAGTAGCTTTTACAAGTTTCTTGCCAACTCTCCCGTTCATGAACAGCGGACATACCTCCCTAGGGACACATACCTCCCGAGGGGTGGCGAATTCCGAAATTAAACTAAGAAATTTTAACAGCTTCCTTGGGAGAATTGAATAAGGGTGAACAATTTTATAAAATATGAGCAATAACCTGGGACTGGAGCGTTGTGCCAACCATTAAAGATATAAGAGCCCTTTTTAGAGGCGAGACTTGGTGTATTTTTTTCCCCCTCTGTTTATAGGCCTAAAAATTATAGTTGGTCGTTTACAATTTTCCTGATTTAGAGTTATGTACTTCAGAGCTGCTGTAAAAATTTAGTTTATGATCTGAAATTGGTTAATTTAAGTTTAAAGCAAGCCCTTACAGTATATTGCTATTACTTCATGATATAGTCATAATATTTTATAATTATGCTAAGCATCTAGACTCAAAATCATGTTGATTAACTTCAAACAATAAAAAAGAGGCTGAAGTGCCATTCAGGCGTTGTGGCTTTGTCAGTTACAACATATATATTTTTTTATATATATATGATTAATTTTTCATGGCTAAAGCGCTCTCGCTCAAACTCCACTGGCTTTAGCAGCAGTGACGCGGTTGAGAGAGTAGCGCAGGGATCTCTTGAAGTCACGTTTTTCTTTCTATAGTTGGAGGCAGAAGCCTGGCACGGGGTTCCCTGCCCAATTCTATATATTGTATATAGGTATGACTGTGTTTTTAATTTATTTATCTTTAGGTTGTTTTATTTTTTTATTGTACATAGTTTTTGATTATTATTTTACTTTTGTTAATTTTATATTTTCTGTATATATGGTATGGATGTGTTATATCATATATCACTATAATTATTGTCCACGTGACAGACTGTTATATTTCTATATAAATAAAAAAAATGCAATGACTTTTTATATGTATACACAATATGTTACAAATAAAATATATTACATTTATTAGTTAAAAATAAATACTATGGGAAAAAAACTCAATACTATTTACAGAAAAATAAGATATAGATTATTTTAAAGCATAATATGTTTATGAGAAGGAGTTGATCGGGAGGTGCGGTCAAATAAATACTAAATTAAACAAATAGTATTATTTAATTTTTGCCAACGTTTCGACCCACTTTGCAAGTCTTCATCAGGGCGTAGGATGTAGCACTGCGGGAGGCAGTTGAAAGATTGCCACCAGTCAAAGCCAGTGTTTCATAATATGTTTAATTTTTCTCTTATGTTTATTTTTCGTTGTTTATTTTTTTGTTTAAACCTCTATTTCAGGTATTAAGGGATTTAATGAATGCTCTAGAGATTGAAAGAAGGCTTGGGTTATTTTGTAAATGTAATTTACATTATAATTTAAACAATACAATTTTCAGTTGTTCCCGAGAAAATCTGGGCACAGACAGACAGACAGACTAATGGCTAAAAATGTGTTTGCGGACTCAGGGTTCTTCGAAACGTATAGATCCATCGAAAACCGCATATCGGAAATTTGAACCGATCGCAATACATTCCTTACTTAATGTAGATTGGAAAGTAAAAAATAAAGTAAGACTGAAAGAATTGAGTTTAAACCAACTATATTAAAATGTATATTGTTACAAATAGATTCTCCATTATATGATGTATGATATCAAATTTTTATATGTGTAATTGGAAAACTTGTACCATTACAACCCATGAAGGGCCTTGAATTTGGAAACAGTATTTTTAAGAATGTACTGTTGTAAGGGCCTGCTAGGAGATGATTTGGTCGGAATCATGATTAGTCGCCAGGTTTTCATATTTAATTATTTTTTTAATTAAGGGTATCCTTATTGTTATTATAGAGGTTGGGTGAGCCTAGGAGTGTCTACCGACTCTAGGGTCGAACCGAGGCCGACGAAACCATAAATAATTTATCTGACATCGGGATGATGGAGATTCGAACATTGAGCATTGGAAGTCAGCACACTACAACTGAGCTACCCCAATCCCATACAGGCAGCTAGTAATATACAAAAACTACATTTTTTTTATTTTTTATTTCTTTATGACATTTACAACTGTATTACAGAAATACATCAAGTAAATTTGGACATAATTGATATAATGACATGAATACACTTGCTGAGTAACTACCCAATGGTAGCACTCTAATGATATGACTACATTAGGAGATCACGGGGTCATCTTCTTTTCAGACGCCTCGGAGGGTTATCAGGAATTGAAGAGGAAGCAAGGTTAGAAACGAGAGGGTTGGGATGATTCTGAAGTTTACTATGGAAGGATAGGTATCTGGATTGGGCCAGATCTGAAACATAAGGAACATTAAGATCTTTATGGATAATTTTATTAGTGACAAAGTAAGGAGCATTGAGGATTTTACGAAAGATTTTGGATTGTAAGGATTGGATGCGAGAGGAATTCGATGGTTTAGTGGAGCCCCATAGCTCAACTCCGTAAGTCCAAATAGGTCTTATTATAGTCAAGTATATGAGTCTTTTGTAATTAATGGGAAGTTTAGAGCGTTTGTCTAGTAAGTGCTGAAGTAATCGGAAACGTCGAGCGGTTTCTTGTCGTTTCAGCCTAGTATGAGGATTCCAAGTTAGTCGTTTGTCCAGGTGGAGTCCTAGGTATCGGATTTGCTCAACAGGGATAAGTGGAGTATTGTTAAAGGAAACTGTAGGACAGGAAGTCGTTGGTTTACGACGAAGGGTATAGGTAATTTGGTGGGATTTATTGGAGTTTATTTTAATTCTCCAGTTTTGACACCATTCTTCTAGATTTATGATGTGTGATTGAAGCATTTGGGATGCAATTGCTGGGTCATTGTTTACTGATAGGATACATGTGTCATCGGCATATGTGGTGATGACAGTGTTGGGACAGGTAGGGATGTCAGCTGTATAAACTGTATAGAGGATAGGACCTAGGATACTACCTTGAGGAACACCAGCGGACTGGGAAAAAAGGGATGAATAGGCGTTATTGTGATTTACTTTAAAGTATCTATCAGTAAGGTAAGAACGGATAATGAGGAAGTATGTAGGTGGTAGGAATTTTCGGAGTTTATACAGCAGTCCCGCGAAAAAAAAAAAAAAAAAAACTACATTTGAAATAATTTTCTACCTCATTGAAATTACATAGGGGATATATTTGGATTGGTCCTCCTTATATATTTAATAACTCGGTTACAATTCATATCTTTCTTTAAAAATACACCTCATGTCATTTATCCCCATTGATTCAAAACAGTTAATATTATTTACGCCATAATTTAGTTTATATATAGCAAGATTTTATATCTGTAATCTCTGTTTGTCGTCTTCTTTTATCTGACTCTTTTCGTTTATTTCTATACTTCTCTTACTAAATATATTTTTTCTCTCATTAAATCTTTACCCACTCTGCCTTGAATGTCACAATTAGTAGGTGTTCTATTGAATTTAGTAATGACATTTTAGGAGTAAGGAAGCATAGAATCCAGCAGCACCTCTTCTTGGTCTTTGTTTGCTTCCTTAATTGAGGAAAGGAGATCTCTCATCCAGCTCCATTCTATTCACTTTTTAATTGGCATGTGAGTTGTGATCATTTTCGTAGTTTACGTAGATTATCCTTTATGTTAAAATTTATGTCGGTGTGCAGAGTTTTGTTGTTTACATACCAGGGAGCTGCTGTTATTAGATTTAAAGTTTTGAATCAAAAAGATTGTACTTTTTTCAGTATTTTTTTTTATTTTACGCTGAACCGTGCGTCTGTGAGGTATTTTTCTATGTGGGTCTAAGTAGGCATGTGTATAATAATTATTTTTGATTCTGTAATAATTATGAAGTGTACATCAAATCACATATTATGAGATGATCTTTAATAAATTTGATGCGATCACCAAACTAATGTTGTTTCCTTTTCTTGATTTTCCATTCTTTCTTGATTTATTGATTTTTTTTTAATTAAATGAACCCGTTTTTTTAAATTATTTATTTATATAATATTTACAACTGTATACAAAAAATACATCTGTTAAATTCGCACATTGATATAAAGACATGGAACACATGTTGAGAAACTACCCATTGGTAGCACTCTAATAATATGTCTATATTAGAAGATCACGTGGCCATCCTCTTTTCAGACGCCTCGGAGGGTTATCAGGAATCGAATAGGAAGCAAGGTTAGAGACAAGAGGGTTGGGATGGTTATGAAGTTTATTATGGAAGGACAGATATCTGGATTGGGCCAAATCGGAAACATAAGGAACATTAAGGTCATTATGGATAATTTTATTTGTAACAAAGTAAGGAGCATTGAGGATTTTACGAAGGATTATGGATTGTAAGGATTGTATGCGAGAGGAATTTGAAGGTTTGGTGGAGCCCCATAGCTCAACTCCATAAGTCCAAATAGGCCTTATTATAGTCCTGTAAATCAGTCTTTTATAATTGATTGGAAGGTTAGAGCGTTTGTCTAGTAAGTGTAGAAGTAGTCGGAAACGTCGAGCTGTTTCTTGTCGTTTCAGTCTGGTATGAGGATTCCAAGTTAGACGTTTGTCCAGATGGAGTCCTAGGTAATGGATTTGTTCAACAGGAATAAGTGAGGTGTTGTTAAAGGATACTGAAGGACAGGAAGTCATTGGTTTACGACGAAGGTAATTTGATGGGATTTACTGGAATTTATTTTAATTCTCCAGTTCTGACACCATTCTTCAAGGTTTGGGATGCAATAGATGGGTCGTTATTAACTGATAGAATACATGTGTCATCAGCATATGTGGTGATGACAGTGTTGGGATGGGTTGGGATGTCAGCTTTATAAACTGTGTAAAGGATAGGACCTAGGATACTACCTTGAGGAACACCAGCGGACTAGGAAAAAAGGGATGAATAGGCGTTATTGTGATTTACTTTAAAGTATCTATCAGTAAGGTAAGAACGGATAATGAGGAAGTAAGTAGGTGGTAGGAATTTTCGGAGTTTGTACAGCAGTCCCGGGTGCCAAACTCTATCAAACGCCTGTTCAACGTCGAGAAAGACTCCCGTACAGTACATTCCGCGCTCCAATGCAGAGGATACTACGTCTACCACACGATGACATTGCTGTATAGTGGAATGGGAAGTTCGGAAACCAAATTGGTGATCTGGGATTATGTGTTTAGAATTTAGGATAGGGTACAGGCGTTTTAAGATGAGTTTTTCTAGGATCTTGCCCATGATGGGTAAAAGAGAGATAGGACGGTAAGAGGATGGGTATTCTGGTGGTTTTTGGGGTTTGTGGATCATTTTGACAATAGATATTTTCCAAGGATCAGGGAAATATGTGGATCGGAGTACAGCATTATATATGAAAGTAAGGAATAGGATGGCTTTTCGAGGAAGAAGTTTCAAGATCTGGGATCGTTATTTTTTTAAATGAAGAAATGATACAGTGTTTTTGATGACGTAAAATTAAAATCATACTTAAAGTGTTAGATATTTTTTTACATTTCATTTATTTGCTCGGTTCAGTTATACATTGAAACCAGCAATGCGATTTACAGCAAAACTTGAAAGAGATTTCACATCCAGCTCATTTTTAGTCGCATCCTAAGGAGTATTTCAGCCACAGCAATATCAGTCCGTTATTATGTCCATTGATTTTATTATGAAAATGGTATTTACAACTACCGTTTTCATAATTTTGTTGAAAAATTCTTAGAACTCATACTTTTTAAAAATATATATATTTTTATTAGTTCATACATTTATTAAATATGTGTACATATACTGGAAAAGAATTTTAATGCTTTCGTATTCTCTAATTATTTTATTTTTTTTAATTTAGCTGAGGGTATGGAATATATTTTTCTTGTTATAGTATTATTGAGATTTCTTTTAACCCAGATGAGGGTTTAGAGATAAAATCTTTTCTGTTTACGAAAAGTTGAGAATAGCGCTCGATTTTTCCGGTTTTACGTCTTTTTTCTCCTCGCAATGATTCCTTTACTTAGTTACAGCGGTCGCCAGCGAGGTCCCGATTTACAGGAATTGCAAAGGAGGCGGTTAATCTCAGCCCTTGTTTCTTTTATTCAATCTCCTCTTTTTTTTCTTTTTTTTTTATTCCAGTTCATTTTAAATAGTAATTTTCTTGTTATTCAGTCTTGCTGGAAGTGACTTAAGGTTCAATACTTGGTTATTCACTCTACTTAATAAATCTTCACGAAATACCTGTTAACCACGGTACCGAAACTGATTTCTTTGATATGAAAAGTCGTTAAACAAGAATTTTTTGAAATAGAAATATGAAAAAAACCTTTATTCTTGCAAAAAGTTACATTCAAAAATAAAAAAAAAATATGTAAACTAACAAAATATACAAAACGAACTAAATACACTATATACAATACGTATAAGAAATGAAACAAGATAATCGCAGCGTAGCTAAAAACATAAAAATAAATGAAGAAAGTAGGAAGAAAAACTATAAATGAAAAATAATCTAGTAGATGAGCACCATATATAAATAAATAAAGTAAAGTAAAATGTAAAGAAATGCAGATTTGTGTATTCTTTAACAAAATCTATGATCCCAGACTAGCCTCACTAAATTTACAAATTTGATATTCAATTTGGAAAAAAAAATTGGAAAATAGTTTATACAGCTGACATCCCAACCCATCCTAACACTGTTATTACCACGTATGCCGATGATACATGTGTCCTATCCGTTAATAATGACCCAACCATTACATCCCAAACTCTTCAATCGCACATCACAAGCCTTGAAGAATGGTGTCAAAACTGGAGGATTAAAATGAATTCAATAAATCCCATCAAATCATCTTTATCCTTCGACGTAAACCTATGACCTCATGTCCCACAGTATCCTTTAATAATATCCCACTTATCCCTGTTGAACGAATCCGATACCTTGGACTTCACTTGGACAAACGTCTAACTTGGAATCCTCATACCAGACTGAAACGACAAGAAACCGCACGACGTTTCCGACTACTCCAACACTTACTAGACAAACGCTCTAAGCTTCCAGTAAATTACAAAAGACTTATATACATGACTACAATAGGACCTATTTGGACTTACGGAGTTGAGCTTTGGGGCTCCACTAAGCCATCGAATTCCTCTCGCATCCAATCCTTACAATCCAAAATCCTTCGGAAAATCCTCAATGCTCCTTACTTTGTCACCAATAAAATAATCCATAATGACCTTAATGTTCCTTATGTTTCCGATTTGGCCCAATCCAGATACCAATCCTTCCATAATAAACTTCAGAACCATCCGAATTCTCTCGTCTCTAACCTTGCTTCCTCTTCTATTCCTGATAACCCTCCGAGGCGTCTGAAAAGAAGATGGCCTCGAGATCTCTTATTGTAAATACATTTTGTTTTTAGAGTGCTACCAGTGGGTAGTTTCTCAACAAGTCATATCATGTTTTTATTTTCTGTTATCAAATTTACTTAATGTATTTAATTTTTTAATACAGTTGTAAATATCATGTATAAATAAAAAAAAATTGGAAAATTAGATTAAATCACGAAAAATCACAACACATAACATTTCGATGACATTGAAGACACATGCTCACATACAACCCAAAGTAACCTTGAATTAAATATTCATTTTTATTTATAGGCCTGAATAATCTGCTGTGATTGAAAATATCTCTGTTTCAGGCAAGAGAAGAAATATATTGGAATAAAATGGACGGGCGGTACGGGGAAAAGTAGATTAGAAATAACATTGTTCTGATGGTGGATGGCCCTGTAGTAATTAGGATTTTTTAGGATATGTTTTTATATTTACCTTTGATGTGGAAGTTTTTTCATGTATTCTCTTGATGATATTTATTTTGGACAAGATTTGATGAAATATTTAATTGCAAAATAATGTTAAGTTAATGAATAGGAACGTTGATCTTTGACACGTAGCTTACAAAATTTAATATCTTAATTATATGAATAGTCTGAAATTAACATAATTAAACTTTCAATTCAAATTTTTTTAAATATTTTTTTTACGAAATTAACACATCAAAAATAAAATTGATAGAATAGTATGAACAGTATTCTTTGTTTTTGGCAATAACGACTTCCAATTAAGCAACATTTGTTTTATTTCCAAATTACATGTTTACATGTTAACGTTTCGGGAAATTTACTCCCATCTTGAGAACTACAATCCCAATGTTTTTTGTTGATCCATGGCTAAAAATTGAGTTAAAATATAATGCATACTACAATACATGTCAAAATTGGGTTGTTACATTAAATTTCTAATTACCTTAAATCTAATGTGCTCCATTGTCAGGTTTTAAATTCACGTTATAGTAAATTAAAGGTCATAATATCCAGAGCATCATCATGCTTTTAGACCAATTCTTGGGTGTCTGCCATGGTGAATACAACTGACCTATGGATATTACTGTTTATTTATTTACTATTGTTGTTAAATGTTTATTTTTTGTAGTTGCAATTTCATTTTTATTAAATTTTAATTTGTTTAATGTGTCAGCATAATGGGTCCCTAAATGTTTGGTGCCTGTTTTATAATTTACTGGTGTTCTATTGTTTTTTGTGATGTGTATGGCTTCAAGTAATTTTTTATTGTTGTTTTTCGGTTCTGTGCCTATATTGGAGAAACATCCAAACACTTAGGGACGAAATTTTCACAACACATTACTAACTGTAAAAATACAAAAAAAAAAAAAAAAAAACACAACAGCTTTAGCACATCACAGCATAAAATTGCAACATAAATTCAACCTCAATAAACCACAGATATTAGGCACAGAACAAAAAACAATAGAAAATTACTTGAAGCCATACACATCACAAAAAACAACAGAACAACAGTAAATTATAAAACAGATGTTTTATGTCTAATGTTTGGTGTCTGTTTTATAATTTACTGTTGTTCTGTTGTTTTTTGTGATGTGTATGGCTTCAAGTAATTTTCTATTGTTTTTTGTTCTGTGCCTAATATCTGTGGTTTATTGAAGTTGAATTTATGTTGCAATTTTATGCTGTGATGTGCTAAAGCTGTTGTGTTTTTTTTTTTTTTTTTTTTGTATTTTTACAGTTAGTAATGTGTTGTGAAAATTTCGTCCCTAAGTGTTTGGATGTTTCTCCAATATAGGCACAGAACCGAAAAACAACAATAAAAAATTACTTGAAGCCATACACATCACAAAAAACAACAGAACAACAGTAAATTATAAAACAGACACCAAACATTTAGGGACACATTATGCTGACATATTAAACAAAATTAAAATTTAATAAAAATGAAATTACAACTACAAAAAAAACGTAGTGTAAGTTTTCAGTTTATGTTTGCGTTTAATTTTAAAACTGTTTCAATTTCAAGTTAATTTCCAACGTTTCATAATAGTTTGTATGATATATAATAGTTGTAGTTTGAAATTTTTTGTTCGCTTATTATTACAAGTGACCCTCAGGATTTATCACCTATTTTATAGTTAAAATACGTTTTTAAAGAAATTTGTTCATATATATATATATATATATATATATATATATATTATATATATATATATATATATATATATATATATATATATATATATATATATATATATATGTACATAAAACATTTCTTAACATTTTCTTTTCAATAAATTCTACAGAGTATATTTATAAAAACAAATTAATCTTTTTGATTTGATATATGAAATATGTCAATAATTAGTTATACCTCTACACTGAATATTTTAATAGTAATATTTATATTTATAATATTTAAAATATATTTAATTAATATTTTCTTATCTATCTAATATATCACTTGGAAGGACTTGAAAGGTTAGGATGCAGTCATTGTCAAAGGAACACCTGCAGGACTTTTCCAGTTGAGTGGAAGGTAATTGCTACTTTAATTAAAAAGACGTCAACCCGTGTTTGGACAACAGTTGGCAGAACAATTGGATTAAGTTAACTCCCTTCTTCAAGTCCTTCTATTGTCTCACTCCTGCGCTTCGACTTGAGGCTGACTTTAATTCTTCCAACTTCTGCAACTTATTGTCAAGTCGAGGAGGACTTAATAGGATCAAGCTGGGACAGCTTTGTCGAGGGACGTGGAAAAGTTACTATTCATTTTGTGATTAATCGTCCTGAGGAATAGCTTGCCGTCTGAAGAATTTAAAAAACTTTACTAACATAAACTTAATATACAACTACACCACCCATAGTCGTTATAATTTTTTTCTGTTGCAATTACAGACCTTATATATCTTTTGCCTGCCTTCCTATCTCTGCCTAGTTGGAACATTTTTTTTTCAGTTATCTGCATCGTTGTTGATTCAATCTTAGTTATAATTTAGAAGAAGCTAGCACATAGCAGACGATTACTAATTAGGATATCTGTAAGGTGATGGAAAAATTAATAACCCAAATCCATGATTTTATGAAAAACAAAACTGAGCTTTATTTGGCCGCTTAAATGGTTTTAGCAATGACAAATTCTCTTTGCGTTCGATGATAATTTTGTCTAGTTTACTATGAAATAAATTTTCATTTCTTCAATGAAATATGTTTCAGTTAGAACACATGACATACTTTAAAAAAACTATCTTGTGTGCTTTAGATATATCAACAAAGCGAGATTAATAATATGAAATATAAATTATACATAATAACTCATTATAAAGAGGTTGAAATGCTGAACATTTCTCTTGCTTATAGTATGAAAGTCCGATTTTCAGTTTTTGAGAAATTTTAACTCATATGCTAAAAAAATTCAGTTAGTCGACTCTAGCCGACACTATCCTAGCGTTACACATCGGAGATCTGAAAGCTTAACCTAATTCATTCCGCCAAAAAATTACCAAATGTGTCTAAATAAGTTTTTACCTAAAAAAAATATATACGTTCTACTTAAACTCTTTTTGACATAGGCCTCACAAAGATATTTAAACTTTATTACTTTTTACATAATGAACTTCACGGATGTAATAAAGGATTTATAAATGATATGGCTACATTAAACATGACTATTATATGGCAACTGATAAGGAGTTGGATAAGAGATCTTTTCTGAATCGAGATATAATGGATATGAGAATGTGTAATAAGTAATAATAATACAATTCCCTTCGTCTGCAATGTCATGACCATATTTTATCATTACACTTGTTGATCGTAACTGTGTAAAATTATCTACTGACCTTCTTGGCTTACATCAACAGCAGATTTTGTTCATTTATGTTATTTAATTAATTAAAAATACCTTCCATCAGTCCCCACTGGTTTCCAATACCAGTGACGGGCCTGGGAGAGAAACACTGAGATCACTTGGAATCCTGCTTTGGCTTCCACATTTGGTGGACAAAGCTGGATTCAGAAGAGTCCGCTGGCCTATGTAAATATTGTACATAGGTGTGAATATGTTTTTTTAATTTTATTACCATTCGGCTTTAATCTGTTATTTTATTTATTTTGAATATTACTTTATCTTTTAATTTATCTATCTATCTATATATATATATATATATATATATATATATATATATATTTTGTTTTGGTTATTTATATTTATTTTATTTTCTTAGGAACATATTGTGTGAATGAATACTATAGCCCTAGTATCAATGTCCTTCAGTGTGGCGACTATATTGGCTACTTTAAGTACTCAATTCATTCCCTCACTACAAGATCCCGACCCTCTGACCTATACATCCCTTCTTATAGATCTGCCTCATTCCAAAATTCCTTTATAGCCCGCTCTGTCAACTTTTGGAATTCCTTCCCCATCAAAATTCGACATTCCCCTGCCCTATACACGTTCAAAAACCTCCTATTCCAATTCCTGTTCCAAAAACAGTCAGATACCAGCTAACTATTAATATTATATATGTATTGTGTAGCAATCATATAATCACAATACTGGGTAAGAGATAGTACACGCATTTCCTACTATCGACGTAGGAATTTCAATAGATACATTTTTTTTGTTATTCAATTATAATTAACTGTTTATTTATATATATATATATATTCAAGTAAAGTTTTTTTTTTTTTTTTTTTTTTTTTTTTTTTTTTTTTTTTTTTTTTAATGAAATGAACTCATTGTATCTCTTTTTCGTTCTTCATTTCTCAAAGTGTATGTTTATGTTGTTCAACCCTTATATATATACCCTTGTTATATATACCCTTATATATACCCTTGTTCATAGCTCAAGTGATTCGTTCATAGTTTTAATTGTTTTGTTCATAATTTTAAAAGCTCTGTACATAGTTTTATCTGTATTGTATATAGCTTGTGCACCTAAGGTTTTCTTTACTTTTTATTTTATCAATTTTATTTATTGTTTCAAACGTTTAGGCCAGTAATATTCTATTATTTTGTACATTATTGCTATTCTGAAGGGACTTAGTCCCAGAATAAAGTTTTTTTTCTATCTATCTATCTATCTAATACTTAATAAAAGAACTAAACAAAAAAAAAAATTAAAAAACAAAAATAGTCGTTTATTAAAAAAAATAATATTTTTTTCACAATTTTATTCTTTTTATGACCGACACCCCGGAACATCTTCTTAGTCAATAATTAAAATACTAATGAAATAAATTAATCTCCGAACTCTTTCGAAAAGTTATCATCAATATTAGTATTAATTTTCATATTCTTCTAGAAAAAAAAATTATTTTGAAATGTTTCTACAGAATACTTTTCTTAATTAAATGAACAAAATTTTCCAAATTGAATTCATATAAAAAAAATACTAACCAAAGGATGAGATAAATTACATTTTTACATGATATTTCTACAGAACCTTTTTAATTTAGATATTTTAATGTTTGCACAAGAACGTCATGTGTTTGCAAGCCACCATTCGCTGATGAAATCCAACTGTGGGGAGATGGGTGACCGGAATGACAACTTTCCAGGAACCTCACATTTCAATAAACTGTCAAACCTAAAGGGACCAGCTGATCCGAATCAAACGAATCATGTAATTAAACTTTGACTATATAGACCATGTTCTCTTTCATCTATATGTGGATTTGGAATATATTATTTTCAGGAGCCCATAAGCCTAAAAGAATATTATCCGCCGCAAACAAGGAAGAAAGAAATTTTTTATCATATTTCCTTCTTTCTCCTTTCCCAAAGGTCTAATGAAATAAACACTTGTAATTTATAGTGATTTAAATTATTATTTTACAACAATATACAACTGTATCCTGAGGACAACTAAATTCCCACTACAATGGAAATATTTACACATCAAAATGATACAAAAAAAAGGACAAAGACATTTTCAATTCCTCACCCTACCGACCGATAAGTCTTCTCCGAATATGTTCTAAACTTTTCGAAAAATTAATATACAAAAGATTGGTTGACATACTGAAGGAGCAAAGTATAATTCCTGACCATTTGTTCGGTTTTCGTATGTTCCATTCAACAACACAACAATTACTCACTGCTTTAGCACTAGAGCAAAAATAATACGCAACCAGCGTGTTTCTGGACGTTGCCCAGGCATTCGATAAAGTCTGGCACTAGGGACTTCACTTTAAACTCAAGACACTACTACCCCATAAATATTACCTCATTCTCCAATATTTCCTTTTCGACAGATTTTTCTCTGCCCGACAAGGCCTAGAAATTTCCTCAATTCCACCAGTGTTACCAAGAGTACCTCAAGGATCAATACTGGCTCCTTTACTCTACATTCTGTATACGCATGGCATACCTATCAACTCCGAAACATTGACCGCCACCTGCGCTGATGACACAACAATTTTAACAAAACACCATAACCCCAGACTAGCCTTAATAAATTTACAATATCATTTACTGACTTTATAAAATTGGTACTCACTTTAGAAGATAAGATTAAATCATGACAAGTTAAGATAAGATATAATTTGGACCTGTTTTAGAGATTCTTTATCCACTTTTTCAGCTTAAAATTATATAAAAATTGCATTATCTGTTTTTTTTTTTTACGATTTTATACGATAACTATTATTTACATAATTTTAGATGCTAAAAAGATGGGACAAAGCATACAATAAAAATGAAAATATTATAAATAACTCGTGTTTATTTTATTTTATTATTATTTTTTTCATAGCCCCTTTTTTATTTATCTTTGTTTAGAATCCTTGGGCTTTCGTGGTCTTTTTAATACTCGTTTTACTGCTAAAAAGCATTGTAAGGTGTATTTAGCTTTTTTTGTCGTTTCTGAGTATTTTTTTCTACATCTGTAATATCTGTAATAATCAATGTTGGGGCTCACCTCAGGCTTATTCTCTAGACCTTACAGCTAAATTAAAACACCTATCTTATGTGAGGTGTTGAGAACGTTTTGGAATTCTGGCTGGTAATAAGTTGTTGAAAAGAGGGTTTCCAAATTGTTCAGACTTCTCAAAAAATGATTTGTTTCGTTTTGCGAGAAACTATTTGAATGTTGACAAATTTAGTTCTGCTTGTATGTCCAATTTTTAAATATATATAACAAATATATATATATATATATATATATATATATATATATATATATATAACAAAAATATATATATATATATATATATATATATATATATATATATATATATATATATATATATATATATATATATATATATATATATATATTTGTTAAGAGAGTTTTAGGTTGTTTTGCTCTATTTGCTTTTGGATATACTTGAAAATATCTGAACAAAACAATCGGATATATGACAATTTCAATACATTAAAAATAGGGGGGAAAGGGTTCTTTATAGCCTCTACCAATATCATAGGTAGATTTCTTGAACTTTTTAAACTAAAAGTGAATAATGTTAAAAACTGAAAAATACTTTTGATTTCATAGTTTGTACAATCTACAATTAGAAATAAAACGTTTTCGCAGTCTGACCATCTAAATATGTCTATAAAAACATTCTCTATAAAATATATTTATACTTGTACTTTATAAAAATATATTTTATCCTTTTTATTATTTTATATTTATATTTATAATATAAATAGTATATTAAATATACTTGTACTTTATTTAAATATATTTATATTGGAGACAATTTATAAGAAAATCACGTGAAAATGAAGGTATCCACATGAAAGGTGAATGAATCATAAAATCCGAGGATATGTTTCTGTATTATTATTCCTGAATATGAATGAAAATTTAAATAAATGGAATATTTAGATCGTTATAAAATAGTTACGTATCTATTATAGGTCATAGCGTAGCCAGCTACTCGACTTTACTTATCCGATTTTAGTTTATATATTTTATTCATTCATGTAGTTTATTAGTTATAATTTTTTTTACCTCAAATTATTGGGGGGGCCCCCTCAACATTTTTACTGATGGGAAGGGACGATTACACCCTTGGAATTCTGCGCCTAGTGTTGCCCAAAATCGGTCTTGGTCTTGCACTTTGCAAGACCAAGACTAAGGGTGCCTAATTGTTGCAAGACAAAGACCAGAAATGGTAAAAAAAATCGATTTTTTAAATAAAAATTAATGCAAAATAGTTACTAATACTTGACAATCTTAGTTACTATATGTTAATAATTGGTAAAACCAATATACTTTTGCATTTCACTCCCCTAATTTTTCATTCGAGCTTAGTTAGGTTTCTCCTATCTAAGAAAATACAGTAATGTCTCTGTAGTAATTAGCTAATAAATAACTGCAAGACTGCTGCGAGACTCTTGCGCAAGACCAAGACCATGACCAAGATTGAGTTTGCAAGACCAAGACTCGTTTCGGTCTCGCATTTGGGCAACACTATCTGCGCCTATGATGATACATATGCGCAAGAAGTGAGAAGGGAATAGAAATTAATGAAGAAAGTTCAAGAGGTGTAAACTAATTAAAAAAGTAGTTCTAGGATTAACCTTACTATACTATATTCCATATTCAATGATAGGTTTCTAAACTCTCAAAAGGGTGTACAATACTATTATAAAGCCAGTTCTAATAGATGGCTGTGAGACCTGGACTCCAACCACCAGATTGGAAGATTTGAGAGGAAAATCCTCCGCAGGACAACCGAAGCGATCTAGGATCAGAGTACTAACACATGGCCAATAAAGGCCAGAAAGAAGAAGAAAGGCCAATAAAGAACTGCTTACAGAATTTGGTCAATCGATATCCCATGATATGAAGGCACGGTGGTCAAGCAATTCATCTGGAAGCCTCTACACGAAATGAATGACACAAGAGAAGGAAAAAGACCATTTGGAAGGCCAAAAAGCAGATGGATAGATAGAATTAACAAAGATGCAATAGAACTGCGTGCAGATAAATGGAAAGAAATATCCCAAGACAGGCAGAGATGGAGCAGGATTGTTAAGGCGGCAAAAGATGTAAAAAAAATGTAGAAAATAAAAAAAATATGTGGATCCATTTTTTAATATAAACTGGATGATTTTGATGGAAGTAAATGCAATAGTAGGATATATGATTGGGGAAAGAATTGCAGTTGAATGATTTCAATATTTTAAAAAAAGTGTAAACGATTTTTAGTATAGAAATATCACAATTCCTATCCCAAAAACAGTTGCTTCCCATTTGACAACATACATTTATTTCATGCCATTCATTGTCACATATCAATACTAAATGATAATTTATTTATATATTAATCAGGGACGTTATATAGTCAGATTCAGCTTTCTGTTTTCTAAACAGATACACAAAGCTCAGTTTAATAAAGAATTTGATATATTTTTTAATTCTTTATTGTTTTCTTAAAAGTGTATACTGGTATATCAGTGCAAATAGCTTTAAATGTCTTCTCATGGTGTTAATTGTTTTGTACATAGTTTCGTTTGTTTTTTATATAGAATATTTACTTTATAATTTCTTTACATTATCTTCTTTCAATTGATTTTATTTTGGCCAGATATAATCTTTTAATTTTGTTTTATTTTGTTATTCTCAAAGGAATGTATCCCAAAATAAAGTTATTTTCTATCTATCTATTTTTCAAATCACTATTGTAATGAAAAAGTATTATTTGAGTAACGGTATAAGCCCGGATATTTCTTTTTACTGGGATAAAGTTTTACAATTAAGAACTTTATAACAAATTTTAACATTATTTGCTTTGTTTTTTTCTTTTGACAAAAAGGAGATTTATTAGGCTAATCGCATTATCTTAGAACTGTGAACTCTTGCTCAGGATGAAAACTCGTTAGGATTAATAAGAAATGTTCCACCAAGGCCCATTTATCATTTAGAAAGTGTATACTTTATTCATAATTCCGTGTTTTAGGCATTATGCGCTTATTATATTTAAATTGCAAATTTAGACAATTAAAAAATTTATTTTACATTAATATATTTTTTCTTAAAGGTGTTTTCTTCTCAGTACACCATATATCTGTTTAAGCCATAATTTTGAAGGATATTGTATTTTCCCTCAAAGTAATTACCTGAAAATTCAGAAAAAAAATATACGAAAAAAATAAACTTTGAATACTGGATGGTTGACCGTTGTATATTTTAGAGGAAGGGGATGGGGTGGCGGTCATAAAGAGACTAATATAGTGGAAAATATATTCAAATTTTAGATACTGCAGTATTCCAGGTTTTGTTTTCTTTTTACTACTTACCCCTAACCAGGTCAGCAAATTTCCCCAAGGGAGGTCTACCCAATTTTCCCTATTTTTAACTCCTTGCTGAACGTACCCGTAAGTCTCTATTTTAATTTTTTTATTTCTATGGATTTGATTTTATTTTTGTTCATATTTCTTTATGTCCATTGTTTCGTATCATGTTTCATTTTCTTTCAATCTCTCCTTGAGATCTGTAGGCGTATATACATAATTGCATATATTATATTATACTACAATTATTAGCATTTATTTACTTGAGTTTAGGATCTTGTTAATTAGTTCACTCGGTTTATATAGTTCATTGTTCTTAATTTTTCAATGTACTTATTGTTTATAATTTCAATAAGTTTATTCACCATTTATATGATTTTTATCCTATATGATTATTCACAATTTTCTATATTCTTTTGTATCTTGTCCGTCGATTTGTATCATTTTGTTGATGTACTACAAATTTCATACAAATCGAGAAAAAAAAATCGAAATCGGACAATTTTTAGCTAAGAAACAGCCTCTTGTAAATCTTACACATTGTTTGGTTTATTATTATGAATAAGGCATGGTAATCGACTACCACTTACAATTTTTTCTCTAACCTACATGGCTTAGAAATCTGGAGAATATCAGTCTATTCAGATGTAGAGCAAGGATTAATTCTGACATTGCATTACTATACATGCATATATACATATCATGCATTTTGTAAATATCTTCATGACATACTTAGCAGCTCCAAAACATTATTTTTTTTAAATTCTGATGATAAAACAAATTTAACTACACAACGTGACTCTAGACTTCCTTCACTCAATTTAAAAAATCTACATTTCCAATTTGAAAATTGAGACAAATGCTTTAGCGTGATATACAACGTAGTATTTTCCTAGCAGTTTATATCGACCAGTACTAAAATTCTTTTCAAATCATCAAAACTGAAATTCAGACGGAAACTATATAAATACACATTAACTAAGCCCATAGGAACCCATATCTCACAAATAAATGGTTTGGCAAAAATGACACACTTTTAAATATCAATTTAAACAACCAGCAACCGATCAACATTTCATTACTATTTTTATTATAAACGTCTTGGACATAAAGCAACATACTCATAAGTGGCAAGACTGATGTCATGCTTTAGAAGGACTAAAAAAGAGCTTTTTTTTTTTAGTAAGTTTATTTATTGAAAAAAAAAACACAAACAGCCACTTTTTGAGGACTAAAAGTTCTCATTCATACAATACATAAAAATAATAGAGAAATAACTATAAATATAAAAATTACATCAATAATACTGATAAAAAAAGTAAACAATAAAAACGTCTAAAAACATTCATACCTATATACAATGTATATATTCGCCCATGAATCTTCGAGCTAGGCTTTTTCTTCCACATGTGGAAGGCAAAGCAGGACTCCAGGATAGCCCAGTACCACTTTTCCAGCCGCATCACTAGTATTAGAAGCCAGTGGAGACTGAAAGATGGCACTAGGCCCACAGAAGCTCAGGACTTGAGTGGAGATGCATATTTACAAGAGATCTCGAGACCACTGCCATTTTAACTTTCGAGGAGTATGGATGCTCGGAGGCGGATAGGATGACGAATAATGTTGTAGTGAAATTTTGAGAATCTGGATGGGATGATATCAATGACATATGGGAAGTTAAGGTTTATGGTCTTGTTCGTGACATAATATGGAACATTGACTATTGTTCGAAGGACTTTAGACTAGAAGGATTGGTTAAGTTTGATATTCGACGAGTTAGTTGTCCCCCACACTTCAAGTTAGAAGGTCCAGATAGGTTTTAGTATGGTCTTGTAGATTAATCTTTTGTTTTCTGGTAAGAGACGAGATGAGATGTTAAGTAGTCTATATAGCTGACTAAACCGTTGGTTAGTCTTTTGTCGAGAAGGAAGCCCAATGTTATGGACTGTGTTTAGGTAGGGAAGAGGGATTGAATAAAAAGGATTGGCGGACAGAACAAAAAAGGAGCTGGATGAGAGATCTCCTTTCCAAAATTCAGGGACTGTATCAAGCCATAACTAACATTTTCTACCTCACATTTGATGATCATAACTCATTTCAATGGCAACTGTAAATCATTATATAAAGTATAAAAAAAAAAGGGCGCGTCTTAAACTGATCATTTAATTATTTTATTTATTGTACATAGAGTGTGAATGTGATCTGTGATCTCTATTTTAAATGTCCTAGAGAGAGATTGTAATATTTTTCAATAAATAAGTTTTAAAAAAATTATTAAATATGCATTTTTGAAATTAACATAATTATTTACATATACATACTTACTTAAGCCCATATGGACATACTCATCACAAATATACGGCATCGCTAAAAGGACCCACCTACAAAAACTTCAAACGTTCCAATCAAAATTATTGCGACTCATAACAAAAACACCTTGGTACGTGACTAACAAAACTCTACATACTGGCCTCCACTTTCCAACAGTTGACCAACATATAACGACCCTATATCAACAATTTTACACAAATTTAAATGGACATAATAACAGACTTATAAGAGACATGGCCACAACTGACATACCTCAGAACATCAACAGGAGACTAAAAAGGCGTTGGATGAGGGATCTCCTTCCTTAGACAACCTAAGTAATTGGAACAAGTTAGGGAAGAGGTACTGCTGAGTACTTTCCTTCCCCATGCCTGTCATGTCATTATATCATTGTCGCCATCACATTTGCTGATTGTCAACTTATTGTTGACAGGCGCAAATACAGGTTTTATAGACAAAAAAAAAACAACATAATTATTGATAGTTATATACATCTCCTTTAACTGCTCATATAAAAAAACCTCATGACAATAAACTTTACGTAAAAGTAAAAATAGTACTAAAAAAAAGAGACAAAAAAAAAACTGAGATATAATTCATTTCGAAAACTAACTTGTGCCTGCAGTATATCATTTTAATGGCCCCTTTCAATGATGCCGTTGTGAATTGAAAGGTTACTCAAGGTGATATAAGGGACATTCCGATATTGAATGGACAACATCCGTCACCATTTTATTGGAGGCCGAGGGGCCGGGAACAAAGGGAAATGGAAAAATGGTACGAGGGCAGAGGCCGGACAAATCACGAGAACCGCCCTCACCGTGGTAATAGCCTTCCAATCTGTCACCTCTGCCTGATGGGTTCCCAACCTATATATTATATACACACGTTTAGTCTGTATATATCAGCGCATAGTTCTTATACTCATTATATATATATATATATATATATATATATATATATATATATATATATATATGTATATCACGTAAAAGTTGTAATGGACTAAAACTTGCTCCTAAAATGAGAATCACCCATATATATATATATATATATATATATATATATATATATATATATATATATATATATATATATACGGGTGATTCTCATTTTAGGAGCAAGTTTTAGTCCATTACAACTTTTACGTGATTAGTTAAGTCTGACTTGATTTTTTTTCCCCACTGCTATACGGTGAAGAAGTATTTCTTTATAATGAAATATTAAAAATTCAAATATTAAAGGCCCACATGTCAAAATGATACGAAAGACTTTGAACAAACGACTGAAAATACTATACTCTCTTTTTTCCAAATCAAAATTGAAAATCAGACAAAAATTAAAATACGTATACTTACTTAATCAAACACAGATTGACATACGCCTCACAAATTTATCGTTATTAAAAAAAACGCACTTAAAAAAACTACAATCATTTCAATCCAAAATTTTAATACTAATAACAGCAGATCCCGTATGTAAACAACAAAACTTTACATACTGACGTACAACAACCGACTATCTACCAACACATACGTACTCTCTACTCCCGATTTCATCTTAAACTACACGGACATCACAACGGACTTATCAACGACATGGCCACAGCTGACATGCCCATCAGAAGACGACTAAAGAGGAGCTGGATAAGAGATCTCCTTTCCTAAATTATGAAGTAGACCAAGATCAGGAAGAGGTACTGCTGGGTACTAATCTTCCTCATGCCTTAAACGCCAACTTTCTTTATAATGAGATCACATATGCTTATTGTCAAGATTATGACAGGTGTGGATAGAAGTATGAAGAGAGAAAAAATATTAAGGAATAGTGTGATTTTATACTTAAGCTATTAAAATGTCACTGCTACGTATTGTCCCATTCTCAGTTTTCTAGAACACAATGTTTTTTTCTTTTGAAAACCATGTAAAATGACAGTGAAATTTCCACTACAAAAGAAGAATTAAGGTATTTTGAATTATATATACATATGTTAACAGAGAAGTATGTTTATCTATTTTCAAACATTGTCCCATCACTTTGATGTCTTTACCAAGCAAAAAATTTCTTCAGTATTTAATTGTAGCCGTAGAGTTAAAGGGCAGCCACCAGCGGATAGACCAACTAGTTGGGGAGCCTCCCTCTACGCATCCGTTTCTTATCCTTTAAGCACGTAACGGAAAAGAAACGAAAACGGACGTTACACCCATGCGTCGAGATCACGCTCAATAGCAAGGTTTTCCCCTTAATTAATTAAGGGTACCCACTTTGTGGAGGTTGGGTGTGCCCCAGAAAGGTCCTTCCGACTCCAGCTCCGAATCCACGGCCGATGAAGAATTACTAGTTATCAGCCGGACTCAAACCTTGATCCTTGAGTTCTGGAAGTCTGTGCTCATCGGCTGAGCTATCCCGCTCTCGTCATACAGTGCAACGAAGTGTAATTTTTTTTTTGTCTTTAATTTTTCATCCACACCTGTCATGGTAGTGACAATTAGTAGATTTGTAATTTGATTTGTATAATTGTTTTGAAGTGATTTTATTCTTTCTGTATAAAATAACAATTACGTATTAATAAAATGAAACGTTTAAATAGAAAACATACAGAATAGCTGTATAACTGTTATAGTAACTATAATAGTAGCTATATACAAGAATTAAATTACTCGTCCTTTCATTGCAGTAGATAATAATAATTATTAATGAGTATATCAATCAGATGTCACTGATAGATAAAACACTTAATGTTGCAAAAGTGCTGTACAGTGTAGCAAACTTTTAAATTTCTGTATATATATATATATATATATATATATATATATATATATATATATATATATATATATATATATATATATGTATGTATTAACATGTTTGTTTTATGTACATTATTAGTTTACCTCTAAAAAGTTTCATAGGCTTCGAAGTTCATGAAAGTCTATACCTGAAACAGAAAAACAGAAAATATATTAATTGAATATATTAAATTAAACGATAATTACTTATATGTGAGTTATCAATGATAACATACTTATTTTTTACATGTTACTTTTCATTATATTACTAATGTTTTGGGACATTTTTTCCCAGAACCAGAACCATATTCACTATTTTCAAAATCTTCTCTCTGTCTCTCTTTTGTTTTATTATATTATTTTGTGCTCACTTTGTAATATATATATATATATATATATGTATATATTTTTTTTTTTAATTTTTTTTTTGTTACTTTTTATAATAAAACATATTAGTAGGCAATATTTATCCTGAATCACTATTCGTTTCATTTGAGAAAATCAAAGTTCACAAAAGAAAAAAAGAATACACAAGTAACAAGCAATCCCCTGTACAACAAAAACTGGGCTCCAAATTATTTAATTTGTTGAATTAAAACTGTCAATATTAATAAGGAATATTAATAAATATTCTACCATAAAAAACCGATTCTATCATACATATGTTGAAAAAGAGAAACATTAGTTCAAGAATATGCAAGATACTTCAAGATATGTATTCGAGATCCAATGCAGAATATAAATCAGGAAATACAACAGTAAAAATAAAAATGTGAAAAAAGGTGATACCCTTTCTCCTAAAATATTTATATCAGTTCTCCATGATTTGATGCAAACTATGAATTGGCAGAACAAAGGAATGAAAATTTTTGGAGAGTGGCTGAACCATTTAGAGTTTGCTGATGATCAAGTCAAAATATAGAAGAAATCCTAACGATGGCAAACCAATTAATAAAGGCTGGAGAAAACATAGGACTGAAAATAAATTATAAAAAATACAATTATATGTCAGTGAACGTTGAGGGAGATATAAAAATAGGCGAACACCATATAGAGAAAGTAGATACATTTCTATATCTTGGGCACCTTATGTCAATTAAAGGACAAACTGAAGAAATAATCAGGCGATGTACCCAGGGATGGCGCGCACTCTTCAAATTTAAGGATATATATAGATCCTCGGTGAGCTCAGAGGTCAAGAGAAAACTTTGGGTGAGCACAGTACTTCCTGTCATGACATATGGTTGTGAAACATGGGCAATTGACCAGAAGACTTGCCACAAATTGACTATAACCGTCAGAGGAATGGAGCGTTTACGATAACGATCTTCTGGGGATAACTCGAAGGGATAGAAAAACAAACAAATGGATCAGAGCTAAGACTGACCTTCCAGATATTGTGGAAAAAGTGCTCATCATGAAGTGGACCTGGACCGGACATGTAATCAGGAGGAATGAATTAACATGGACCAGGCAGTTTATAGATTGGTATCCAAGAGAGCACGTGAGGAAGAGAGGACGCCCGCCGACAGACTGGGACAAGGAGATGAAGAAGACCTGCGGGGGAGCAGCCTGGAAGAGAGTAGCATTAGAGAGGAAAGAATGGAAAAGGATGGGACAGGTTCATTACCTAGTGTGGTTACAAGAAAGTTAAATATAAAAAAAAAAAAAATTAATAAAGAAATCGAACTCAAAACCTCAACTAAGTTGATTTTGTACATATAAGAGATTTTTTATATT
This sequence comes from Nezara viridula, assembly GCA_928085145.1. Classification (NCBI taxonomy): domain Eukaryota; kingdom Metazoa; phylum Arthropoda; class Insecta; order Hemiptera; family Pentatomidae; genus Nezara; species Nezara viridula. The sequence continues at coordinate 4,751,241 of OV725080.1, forward strand.
TTTATCCATTGTTTTTTCATTGTATGCACAAATAAAGTTTATTATTATTATTATTATTATTAAAAAAATTAGGAATATCCATTAGTTGTGAGACCTTGGTAAACCACAAATCTTGTAGTCAGGTTATTATTAGGATCAATGGAAAGCCGTTAATACAGTCCATCAGAACATCAATCATAATCTACACGATCAATCAGAATGTCAATCATCATTCCGCCTGACCTTGGGGTCCACATAGGGTTCGCTTTACATGTGACGTAATATGCCCCTTCAATTGACAAGGCTACATTACCATCATAGCAGTTCTGCTTTGCGGGTGAGGTTGCAAGCCCCTGACATAAATTAACTGTAGCTATTTGTTCCTCCAAATAATAGTTATAGAACATCATAAAATTAATTTATTCACTTTTTCCCTATATTTTTAAAAAATTTCACTCACATCTGTACTAAAAAAAATCAGTGAGTCAACTGTCGAGAAGAATACTAATAGTAGCATTGATCGGCTTGTGGAGGACAATTGCCCAGCGGCATCCCTTCCTATCGTGATTTTGGTATACTTCTGAAGATATGAGATCCCTTATCCAGTTTCTTTTGAGCCTTCTAAGTCTGTCTTCTAAGTCTTTTATGTTAACTGTAGCCATATCTTTTAATGAGTATGTTAGTTTGCCCATGTAAGTTATCGTGAAATCATTCGTAGATAGTGTGTATGTGGTCTTTAACTGTTGGCATGTGAAGGTCTTTATGTAATGTTTGTGACTTACCATGGAGCTTTAATTATAATACTGAAAGCTGACTAAAAACAGATTATAAATAATAAGTCTTTATAAATTTTATTATAGCTGACAGTTATGAGTGAATAAAACAAAGTTTAAAAATAGTGTATATCAAAGACTGTCTAAAAATGTCTAAAAACATACTTTTAAATATGGAATAAGAAAAAGGGACCTCTTGAGATACATATTGTTTGTAACTGATATGGGATTAAATAATACCAGTCTTGTGTGTGGATTTTCTATGAAATAAAAATTTCAAAAACCAATACCAAAATACTTGCGTTATTTTTGTATAGAATAAACGAATATATAAGTTCTTGAGATTTAGCTTTTTCTATCTATACATGTAATTCTTTTTTTTTTCTTTTCTTTTCTTTTTGTTATTTTTTTTCAGTAAAATTATAAGTATAGTTGAGAAGATTTTATATTATTTTTTAGTAATTTACATACTATTATTTAAATTTTATATATTGTTTGAATCTTTATTAAGTTGGTTTTTAGCCAGATATGTATTTTTTCTTTTGCAACTGTTGATTATTGTTATTCGGGACATCGTCCCAAAATAAAGTATATCTATTTCTATATATATATATATATATATATATATATATATATATATATATATGCGTGTGTGTGTGTGTGTGTGTATATATATCAATATTCTAAAGAGAGCAATGACTTAGACTTTTTCTTTTGTTAAAATTTAAAAAATAAATAATTTTTTTGTTAAAATTGTATTATATAAAGATACACTTTTTAAACATTACTCTGAAGTATAAATAACGAATCCAAACGACTTGATAACAAATAATACAAGATAATCTAAGAAACGTAAGAGATAATAAGTCTCTCCTTCTCGAGAAAAGAGCGCCGTTGAATAGAAGCTTGATGAGAGTTCTCAGTAATAATCTCAAATAGTCTTGACAGTGGGGTTAGGGGGAGGGAAGAGGGTCATCTTGAGCTTGATGCTGCTTTTCTTGGCATTATATTTAATGTTACCGCTGATTCGGAGAACTCACCGTTGTAGGAGAACCCGAGAATTGTCGGGCATGAATATATCTTCTTCAATGGTTAAATGAGGTGGTTCATTAAAACTCACAAAGTATAGTATAAGGGTTTTGTAAATATATTTAAAATTACGTATATACCTACTGCTAATTACCTTCATATACGAACAGATAACGACCACATATGGACATACTAGAAAAGATTACACGATAACTTACATGGACATACTAATTCACTTATACAAAGTATGGCTACATTTAACATGTCCGAAAACACACTCAGAAGGCTTAAACGAACCTGGATAAGGGATTTTTTGCTTAAAAATATGTTAAATTAATGACAGGAAGGGATGCCGCTGGGTATTCCTTTTCCTCACGCCGACCAAGCCACTACCCGTACTCTTACTCACAGAAAACCGCTAATTGTCATTTCTTATGACAGTTTCGTGTAAAGATATAAAGATAATAAAAAAAAAATATACGTATACACACGTATGTCATTGCAACACATAATTGATTATTTTTAAATAATTCTTCCTTATACTTACATTACATCATGTACTTTTTAAATTATGTTACACGCACTTTTATGTTTTAAATTCTCGTTCTATGTTTTTTTCTGTTAACATTACAGACCTTGTAGATTTTTGCCGCCTTACCAAGCCTGCTCCATCTCTGCCTTGCTATTTCTTTCCATTTATCTGCTCACAGCTCTGTAACATCTTTGTTGATTCTATCTATCCATCTACCTTTTGACCATCCATGTGGTCTTTTGCATTCTATTGAGGCACTCATTATTACGTAGAGGCTTCCAGACGGATTGCTGCGAGCTACATGCTCCGCCCATCTTATATTCCGTACCTTCATATCATAGAATATTGATTGACCCGTTTCTGTAAGCAGTTGTTTAATGGTCTTTCTTCTCCATGAATTAGTTTATCTGATTCCAGTGCTGGTTGGTGTTCAGGTCTCACGGCTATACATTATAACTGGCTTTATCATAGCATTTCTATGGTTAAATATATATTTTTAGAGATGAATTTTCAAATTAGAAAATTGCAATACGGTTAGTGGAGCTTTTACACTCCGAACCTATCAGACTGGCTCGAAAGTTCATTCATTTTTCATAAATATTAACGAGCTCAGACGGCACTCAAAATAACATCGTTATAATCCAGGCGCTTTGGCATTCTCGCTAATGGGTGCAGGCATCACGTCCTCAAATCAGAAACTTATAATTAATTTAATAATAAATAAATTAAACTTAATATAATTGAAATTTAGTTATATTATGTTTTAAAGGCATGTCGTTCAAAACTTCTCATACTCATGAATACAGTAAGTTATTTTATTTCGTGGCCAATGATTTATAAAATAATAGTGTTTAAAAAATAACCGTTTTCAACCAAATATTTGTATTATTATTTATTTGATATAAAATAAAATAAATACTTAAAGTATAGTCCATGGTTATCTACCACCATTAGGCATCTGCTAGCCAATTGCTCGATACTAAGCTGATACCATTCTTCAGGATAGCTGTCAAAGAACTCTTGGACAGCAATTTTAACTTCCGCAAAATTATTAATGTTTTCCCTTTAAGAAAACGGTCCATGGATCTAAATAAGTAGTAATCCGATGGTAGGAGGTCTGGACTATATGCTATATGCGGAAGGAGTTTTTCAGACAAGGAGTTTTCAATAAATTTTCACAAATTTCTAACCTCTTAGCTAATTGCTGAGGAGTAAGTCCGTGAGGGACCAGTCTACTGCTCTTTTTCACCTTCCTCATGGAGATTAGATGGTAACTAACAGGATCTTTCAACCCCTTCTTATAGTCCAAAATCGTATCTCTACTGCTAAATTTTTCAAACCAATGCTGCGCAGTGCGCTGGTCAAGGACACCTTCTCCTTCATATTTAATAATTTCACGAGCTGCTTTAGCGGCTGTGATTTTCTTTTTTCCAGAAATGCCTTAAAATTACAAGAATTTCGTAGGACATTGTTATGTTTCTTCTTTAAACAAATAACTAAACTGAGGCTTTTTTTTTCAAGAAGTCGAATGGGGTTAAACAAGCTTAGGGAATGCTCAAAAGGGATTATTAGGTATTGGTAACTATTAAATAGGATTAAAATATTTACAGTCCTTTGAAATCTTGAATTTGAAAAAACGGTCATTTTTTTTTTGTATTATACTCCTATTATAAACATTATCTTTCATTTAACTTATTCATCATTCCTTTAATCATTAGCTCTAATAAATTTTTTCTGGTAACTGTAATGTTCAATTTGTTCTAACGGACAAGAAGTAATAACATTAATTTGGAGAAGGACTTATAGAGCGCTGTTAGTAATCTACTCGAATGGTCTAGGACACTTCTCCTCAATTATTTCTAAGTCCACTTCAGATATTTGAATTTGCTAGTCGCTACTTTGATTAGTGTCTATTTTAATTGATTCACTAATTCTAAACTATCGTTGGTACTAAAAATGATAACAGCATGAATTACAATGGTCGACCATTAAATAATTTTCAAAATTGAAAAATGCCATTAGTTATTATAGAAATAGTCGATCTCGTTGATTCTTGTCATTAAGCCTTCTCGATAATCGGACAGATCTCTCATCCACCTCCTATTCAGTGATTTAAGAGTCAAGGTGGTCCCAAGCATTTCTTGAATGTTAGCTGTAAGTATTTATAGATAATTATTGCGGATTTATTTAACCATATTTAGAGCTAATATTGACAGTATATTAAATAAATATAAACGAAATTTACAAGAAAACATTGTGGTGTTCAGCACATCGTAAAGATTTGAATTTTTTTTAACAATTTTCAGATCTCACAGTATTTGTTTATATCGGCCAATTTAAGATATGCCAAGTTTCTCGGAAATATACATGATCAAGGTTTCAGTAAACGAGAAAATTGTAAAAATCATTCTTTAAATGTCTCTACACATCTGCTGATTGTCAATACCATGACAGGTGCGGATAAATAGGGAAAAAAATACCCAAAAGACAGGATATGGGAAATATTTTTTTTAACGGTTGTATGCGTTCCATAGATGTATTTCAAATAGTATTTGAGGTTTGAAATTTAGATTTGGGTTAATTTTGTATAAGTCTTTTTTAGAGGCATCAATATTTTTTTCTCTGTCCAGCTAGTTTAATATATTGATGGACTTCTGCCGGTGACGCAGCTGAGAGAGAAGCGCTGGGATCTCTTAGAGTCTAGCTCTGTCCTTCACACGTGGGGGAAAGGACTGGACTCGGAGCTCCCTTCGCTGATTGTAAATAAAGTATGAATATGACTTATTTAATTTGCTACCAATTTCTGCATTTTTTTTTATTATTATTATTATTTTATTTTATTTGAATTCAAGTTACATTCCTTTAGTTTTATAGTTTTTACCTTTGCTATTTAGATATATATTTTTATTTATTTATTTTTCTTTTTTTTTTCTTTATTGCATTGTATATATAGTATGAATGGGCCTCACTCAGCTTTAGTACTCAGTGCCCTTAAATGTGGCAAAATGTATTATTTCTCAATAAAAAGATTTAAAGTAAAAAATATATTGAATTTGGAAATATACCGTAAAACGTTCAAAAACCAACATTGAAAAAGAAATTCAGCTGTTCGTTTGTTTCTAAAATGTAATTAATCATTACTTGAACAATTAATTAATTTTCTTCTGTCTCTCTGTATAATATTGAGAAAATAACTCCTCAGTGACAGAGCACTACTGTTCAGAATTTTGTTGTCTATTTTCATTCGTAAATAATAAACATTTGTTCTGTATTGAAAGTTGTCAGTAGAAGACAGGATTGCCGTTTATATTCGATTTCGAACTCCTGGATTTTTAGAGATGCCAGTTATATATATATATATATATATATATATATATATATATATATATATATATATATATATATATATATATATATATATATATTTTTTTTTTTTCCCACTACATTCCGGTTCCCCTAACGGTCCCTGTTGGACTGAATCAGCTTATATATAGAGTTGGTTCACAGGCGGATAATATCATTATTCTTCGGATAAATCTTAATTTATCTCCCGATGTTTAAACTATTGCGCATATCTAAAGCTCCTCATATTAAAGCTTGAAGGTTCAAATTTTGTATCTACATGACTTTGAAAGGGGAGTCTCACCTTTTGAAAAAAATTCCTCAATAAACTGTAGTACTAAAATATCTGTAACAGTTTCGATAAAAACTTATAAAAAGTATTCTCTATGAACCCCTATACATTTATGTATATAACATATTTCCTCAAAAACATATTAGAAAAAAGTTTTCATTATTCAAAAATTATTTATATTATTATTTTTATTTATGTATTAAATATTAAATAAATTTTTTTTTACCACTAACTCTTTTCGAAAAAATATTTTTCTATGTGGTAGATAAACTCGTTTGTTGGGATACACTATATGTTTGGAATTTATAACTTCTTGTAGATAAATCTTTTATTTCTGTATATTCAACATCATTGAAATTTAATCCATTTTTTTAGATACAAAATAAGAGCAAATTGAACCTAAGTGAATAAAGGTATGCTGCTTAGGATTTTTTTTTGTATTTAACAAGCATAGGCAGGCATTGATATAAATTGTCTATATATGTATTTACACATAATATTAATATAATTAATTAAATGTGATTCGATAGCCAACTTCACAATATAATAATAACCCGTTGTATAAGACAAATCTTCGATGTTACTAATTTCAACCTTATGAATAGAGATTTACATTACACTGGACGTGCCAAAGCCGGACTCAAACTCCAGTCCAAAGTTGTTAAAGCCACAGTTTGCCCTGACCAGGCTTGGAATAAATTCCTCTCTTGTGGCAGCTGATTCATGATCCTTCCTAATATAGTGTATTCGTTTGTGGTCCTTTGTCCTCAAGGCTCAGTTCGTCTGAGGTGTAGTGGGGAGGGGGGGGAGGAAAGAGGGAATTAGCTTTTAGTGGAATTGTAGCCGTAATTCTTTGGCCATCGATCCTTTAAGAATATATGTGCAATCTATCCTGGACTAAAGTGTTTCCTTCAGGCCTGAATCCGATGACCGGGAATAAGAAATAGTTCTCATACAATAATTAATATCAATTGAAAAATCGTCGTGTAATCTTTTAGAAAATTAAATTAGTGAATATATTTATTAATTTTCTCTTTGTGATATTCCAACAGTATCCACTTCCAATTAGTGTGACAACTTTTGATCTGTCTATGACAGACAATAATAAATAATAATAAATCTCTTAATTCCGTTTCAATAAACTTCTAAATGGAAAATAACTGTTTAATAACTAATAGACAGAAATTGAACACATACAATTACTTACTAAAACCTATTCGGACTTACGCATCACAGATATTTGGAACTGCTAAAAGACTCACTTAAACAAACTTCAAATCTTTCAAGCAAAAACATTCAGAACAATTACAAAAGCACCTTGGTACTTTAGCAACATAACCTTACATACTGACCTCCATATGCCGACTGTTAACGAACACATACGAACTCATTACAAACGATTCCATGACAACTTACAAGGACATCCTAATACACTTATAAATGACATGGCCACTACGAATATGCCAGGTAACGTCTGTAGGAGACTGAAGAGGAGCTGAATGAGGGACCTCCTCGCCTAATGTAGATATCACGCCGAGTGAGGTGCCGCTGGGCTCTGATCACCGTAATGCCTTTCATGACATTATTTTTCCAACGACCTCATATTCACTGGTTGTCATTACCACTATGACAGGTGTGAATAAAAAAATTAAACCAAAAAGAAAAACTAATAGTCGAACAATCCATAATCAACAGATCGTACAACCCATAATCAACCAGGAACATAATAAATAGTACTTTTGTTATTTTAATGGTATTTATGATTTGTTAGATGTAATTTTTTAGCTTTAGCTCAGTTAAAAATGCATTTCAAAAAATTTATAATATTCCAACATGGGTAGTAAATAATTTCTATTCAAAGTTGAGCGGTAGGTTAAAGTTGTCTCTTGCGCGCACCAGATGTTTAAAAATTATAATGCCGATAAGGTTATTGAATGAATTAAACCCCAGTGAACGTGTTAATCAGACACATTCTATAATCTCATTAATAGACAACTATATTTTCAATAAGTAAGAGGACTATTAACCAATGTTCTTTAGCACTAAACAAACAAGTCTTTAGCGAGTACAATAATAAATCAGTGTAAGTTATAATAAGTTAGTGTAAAGATAGTTGTGTCATATTGTCTAATTATTATAATGGAAGAATATTTCCCAGGGGAGGGGGGACAAGCTAATTTTCTATTAAGTAAGTTGTTACTGTAACATTCGTAGTAAAGTATAAAGCTTTCTGATTGTATGTGTTGAATAGACTATCTCCATAATATTATAATGAAATGAAAAAAAAAATTTTATTATCCTGGGACTGTTATCCTTTTAGGACAAATTACAGTTACAGAATAAATGCCTGTGTGGCCATACATAAAATTAATTATTTACAATTCCTATTAAGATTTTGGAAAAAGAATTTTTTTTTTAAATTTCTTTATTGGGTATTATAACAATCTGTCTGTTGGACATTGGTTATAGTGAGGTAGGATGACATTCACACCATATGCACAAAAAAATAAAATAAATAGAACAAAATTATAATCAAAAGTATATACAATAGACAATAAAATAAAATAACCTAAAAAATAAGAAAATTAAAACTAAGGAAAAAAAAAAACACATGCATACCTATATACAATCAGGCGAGGGAACTCCAGGAGAACCCTGCGCTACTCTCCCAACCGCGTCACTGGTACTAAAGCCAGCGGAGATTGGTCGAGAGCACTAGGAAAAAGAATAAAACAAAAAATAGAACTATTACACTAAAAACATACTGATATGTATAATACAAACGTGGGAAATAGCATAAGTAAAGAAAATCATTTCTGGGGAACTTTAAAAGTTCTCTTATCTACATTTCATGATCAATTGTGTTGGAAAAGGAGTAGGTGCTTAAAAAGGAGAGATTTAACTGAGGAAACTGATCGGGAGGGATAGTATTCCAGAAGGAGGCTTGAATTATAAAGGACTTGTCTAAAGCAGCAGTTCGGTTAGGAGTTGGATAGAGGTCAGAAGTATAGGATCTAGTGGGATGGGATTGAATGGAATATTTAAATTGTAGGCTGTGAAAAATATAGGAAGACCGCTGAGTTCTGATGGCTTGGTATAGAAAGGTAGCAAGGAAGTACAGACGGCGGTTGGATGGATAGAGCCACTTCAACTTGGTGTAATACTGGGTTATATGCGTACCTCTTGAGATTCCGAAAACAAAACTTATTGCGCAGTTCATTAGGCGTTTAAGTCTGGCCTCGAATTCTCCCGAGTGTCCGCCGTACACCAGACTGCCATAGTCGATATTGTAGTGTATATAGTGAACAAATATGTTCATAAGTTAATATGTTAAATGTATCAGATAATAGATAGCTTTCTACTGTGAGTATCCTTGCTGGTGTAAAATAGCCCAAGTATTATTTTAATATTTTATAATAAACATTTTTTTTTTATTTGTAAAATAATAATTAAGATTTCAAGTGAATAATACATAAACTATTACAAGAATTAATAACGTTTAGAAAAAAGTTTTTATTAACATTTTACATTATTAATGTTGTATTAAACTGACGTTAATTAAAATGATCTACAGTCAGACGATAGAGGAAAAAAACCTTTTAGACTAATTATAATAAAACAACAGTGAAATGAAATGAAACGAAAATATATTTTATTATTCTGGGACTGTTGTCTCTATAGAACAAATTATGAGTTCAGATCGCATGTCTGTGTGGTCATAATTAAATTATATATTTTGAATAAGAGTTGATTAAAAATAAAAATACAGAATAAGAGAGGGAAAAGGACAAGAAAATTGTACACAAACACACACACACACACACACACACACACACACACACACACACACACACACACACACACACACACACACACACACACACACACACACACATATATATATTAAGACAGACATAGAAAACTAAAACAACTTAAATGGATTGAAATAGTCTCTGGGGTTACTTAGATATATTCTCTTAGGTATATTTCACAATCAGTCGGATTGTGAAAGGAGTAGATGTTTAAAGAGGAGAGGTTTGAAAGAGGAAACTGATTGTGCGTGTCGAATATCAGCAGGGATGGAATTCCAGAGGAAGGCGGCTTGGATTGCAAAGGATTTGTCAAACGCATAAGTTCGGTGAGGAGGAGGATAGAAGTCGGAAGTACAAGATTTAGTGGGAAGTATACTAGGAAGAAGTAAATACTAGGAAGTACTGACGGCGATAGGATGGATAGAGCCACTTCAACTTCGTGTAATACTGGGTAATATGCTTATCTCTTGAGATTCCGAAAACAAAACGTAACGCGCAATTTATTAGGCGTTTAAGTCTGGCCTCGAAATCTTCCCAGTGTCCACCTTACACCATACAGCCATAGTCGAAGTGGGAGAAAACAAGAGAGGAAACTAGGATTTGACGGAACTTATTTGGAAAGAGATAATGTAGACGATTGAACTATTTTAGGGTGAAGATAGTGCGACGGGAAATTCGGGAGATATATGGTTTCCAGGAGATCAAATGTAACACCTAAAGTGAGTTGTTCAGGAGGAGATTGTGGGATGCCGGGAAGAATTTGAGTGGGAGAGATCCGATCAAGATGGCTTTCATCTTTTTGGCGTTCAGAGTGAGCCTATTGTGGTTTGTCCAAGCACTTATTCTATTAATATCTTCTTGGAGTTTTAGAACAGTGCTGTAGACAATTTTTGGTTGATAAAATTAATTGAATTTACTGGTTATTAATCGTCGTAAAATAAATTATTCAGGGATAGAAATTGTTGTTAATTATATCCTATAGTAATTGTTTTCTGGAAGTATAAACCTGTCTTTTTTTCACTGTAGAACATTAATATGAGAATAAAGTCATATATGTGAGGGACGGTATGGCCGAGCACGTTAGACCGTGGGTCCTAATATTTCCGTGAGTGCCTGGTTCTGAATGATGGGGGTTCGATTCCCACCTGGTATGTAAATTTTTAATTTTCGGCGACCCCGGAAATTGAATCTTGGCATTTCTAATCTAGTTAGTACACGATGGCAACTTATAGATAGCCGCCGAGACTTGGCAAAAATGGTTAGGGATATATGTATGTATATATTTCCAGTTGGTAAAATATACCATGTGGATGTAACAGACGTATATTGCTTACTAGAGCACAGCCTGGAGTGGTCACCCAACTTCATGTTGCTACGAACCATAGTCTCCATGATGCAGTAGCTTTCACCCCCCTAAATCTATATATTCCGTGGTAGAGACCCTTTTTTTATCAAATTATTAACATCCGCACAAAACTTCGTAAATAGTTTCATCTCATAGTAACCTACTCATAGTAACTATTTTATTTACGAAAACCCTTAGAATTGGTCTGTTTTCAATCTGTAGTTCTGCCAATGTTGTCTATTTAATTAGATACTATTGTAAAAACTCGTAAATACCCATTTTATTTCTATTTGAATCGTAAGATAATTTGATCAAAAAACAATAGAAAACGTGGCCTTAAAAAATATTGGCCCATTTGGTATATATTATAATCTTATTATTTTGGCAATTTTGGGAGGTAGATCAAGCCAAACGGTTCAATATTTTTTAAGGCCACATATTTTCACGACTTTGTGCTCAAATTTTCTTACAATTCATGTTGAAAGCCAAGAATATACTTATTCATGAGTTTTAGTACCTAATTAAAAACCTACAAATCTCTAGATTGAAAACGCCACAATTTCGAGAATTTTCGTAAATAAAATATTTGTAGGTTACATTGAGATGAAGCTATTTGCGAAGTTTCAGACGAATGTTAATAATTTTATAAAAAGGGGTCTGTATCACGGACTAATAGACTATCTTTTGATGCCAATCTGGCAGTTTGCTTTAAAACTCGCACGGGTTCTATGACAGTGACGAATCGTTCTAGAATTCCTGTCGTATTCAATCCTTACAATCCAAAACCCTTCGTAAAATCCTTAATGGCCCATATTTTGTCACAAATAAAACCATTCATAAAGACCTTAATGTTCCATATGCCGCTGATTTAGCCCGAGCCAGATACCTACCTATCCTTTCATGATAAACTCCAGTCCCATCCAAATCCACTTGTTTCCAGCATTGCTTCTTCCTCAATGCCTGATAATCCCCCTAGGCGTCTGGAAAGGAGATGCCACGTGATCTTCTCACCTAGAACTAAATAGGGAGTGCTACCACTGGGCAGTATCTCTTCAAGTATGTTCATGTCAGTATTTCCAATATTAGCATTTTTACTAGTTGTAAAATATATATAAATATACATAAATTATAAATGTCAATTTACACAGAAGATTGATACACCATGATTATTCGTCTGCCGGATATTTTATATGTTTAACAAGTACAGTAAAAATAAAGATGTTATAATAATCACCTATACATGAATAAGTGATAAATAGTAAAACAACAAATACAATATAAAATAATAAATATTTTCAATAATTTATATCCAAGAAATAATAATAAAAGAAACCATAAACAATAACATGAATAAAACTGACCATTAATAAATTAGACGGATCATTGTCTGTACTGGATGTAGCAAATTAAAACGGTATATATACATATATCGAGCAAAACAATTTTACGAAACTCGTTCACAAAGAGAGCATTGATAAGAGAAATTAGGATATCATTTCGAACCGGTATAGTTCCAAGAAATTTAATACGAATTTGACCAACCATTGAAAATTCAGCCAAAAAATAGAACAGGTCTTCCTTTACTGGTAGGTTACAAAGTGGACAATCCGTATATTCCCTGTCAACCCAAAGAATGTAATTCAAATGAAGGAGTTCACAGCTGAGCTTAAATAACCAACTCAACTCGCGCTCTGTCTCAACAGCAGCCATTCAGGAATTTCAAAATTTTAAGATCAGAATTCAATTCCTTATACAATACAAATCGATCAGAACTCAACGCCACTAATTTATACTGCTCCTAATGTTGCTGAGTGATTAAAGACCGTATTGTTGCCAACTGGTATTGTATTGTTTGCAGCATGTCTTTCTCTTGATGGATATCCATTTCAAGCTATCATCTCTCGCCAGCGCCTTAGGCCACTCGACTATTCTGGCCTCGTAAGTCATATTTTTCCTACCTTCTTTTATGTACTTACAATCATATCTGCAGTTGATCAAATATTCACGAAGAATCTCGATGCCTGAAGTGGAAATATCGCAAAACTGAACTAAGAGCAGAACACTAGGCTGTTACGTTACAATGATGGGATGGTAGAAGCAGGCACTCCAATATTGAACAGGCCGCTATTGGCTTCGTTGTTAGGTCGGATCGTGGTTAAGCTGAATACGAATACGGAACAGGGGGATCAGCCCCCCCCCCTCCTCCGTGGTGTATGAATATATTTCTGTTTATAGTCCTCTTCGTGTATCTCTCGGTCACTGCATATATCATCTAGCAGCATAGTTTCTCTCTTCAATTTAATCTACAATATATATTATAACTAGTAAGCTAGTGCGAAAATTCACACAGCATATTGTTTAGTGATCAAATAATAATTTAATATGAAAATAAAATATTGCAACGTATAATAAAAGAAATTAATTGTTACTTACTGGTACATTCTAATGTTTGGAACCAACATGCTTACAAATTTCAATGAGCTGTATTTTTGATAATTGTCCGATTTCGATAATTTTTTTCCTTTTGTAGGGAATTTAGTAAGCTTTTATATTATTATTGACATAAACATATATAAGTTTATTTATTTATTTATTTAGAAATATAACAATCTGTCACCTGGACAATAATTACAGTGATGTATGAACACTTTCACACTATATATACAGAAAATATAAAATTAATAAAAATTAAATAATAATAATAAACTATGTAAAATAAATAAAAAAATAAAAAGATAAGCGAATTAAAAAAACACAAAAACACAGTCATACCTATATACAATATAAACAATTAGGCAGGGAACCCCAAGCCAGGCTTCTCCCTCCAATTATAAAAGGAAAAGCAGGACCCCAAGTGATCCCTGCGCTACTCTCTCAACCGCATCACTGGTGCTAAAGCCAGTAGGAGTGACATAAACAAGGGAAAATTGTTTAATTTTTGAGTTTTTGCAAATAAAGTTTCTTTTCTTTCATAACTTTTTTGCAAGAATTTTCTTGGTGATTAGATTATTTTTTCCGCCTGAAGGAGAAGAAAACTTTAAAAATTTGTGACTCAATCTTGGGATTTATTGAAGAATTACGATGATACGGCTTAACTAAAAAAAGACCCACCTTTGGTAAACATTATAAACTCCTCCTCTCTCGATCGTAGACCTCAAGTCGACGAAGTGAGACATGTATTCCATGACAGGACTACAATTAACGTAACGTTGTGAGGATGCGAATCCTTTCTCTTTCATTATCTCGAAAATAGTAAGTTTTGGGGCTTAAAAACGCAGGGCCCGGTAGTTCTGATGAACTATCCGGGTCTTTGTGTACGCATCAAAATCTTCAAAACCATATTTGTTCCGTATCGATCTACAGACCTACCACTATTGAAGCCTAGTAAAATGTTTGTATCGACTTTATTTATTAAAGTGAAAGCGGAGAGTACGATTAGCTAAACCAACGTAAAATTCGTAATCCAACGGTACTCCATTCGTACGAATAAAATTTGACAACTATCAAGATTTTAAGAATTCTTTTTCATAGTTTTATTTTATTAGTTAGTTTTATTTTATTTAGTTATTTGTGCACATATAAAACTTAAAAAGAAGAAACAAAATTTTGAATTTATTTCTTCTCCTTGAGAGATTGATATCAAGTTGCTAAAAGAGTTTAATATAGGAAAGTGCTCAAAGGAGGAGGAGTTGCGAGGTCCTTAACATGGGCTAATTATCTTTTCGATCCTTTGTTCGTCAACTTCGCCTCCTTCACCACTTTCCTTGCTAGTTACCTTTAATCAGGACCCGTTATACATTAAATATTGTTAACGATATATTTAATATTTATTTCATTCAGGATTAAGTTATGCTTTGTAGTTTTGATAGAAACTTGAATGAGTAAAAACTAAGGCGATTAGTAATATGAAATATAAATTACAAATACTCATTATAAATAGGATGAAATGAACATTTGACATGCTTACAGTATGCAGATCAGATTTATAGTTTTTGGGATATTTTAATCCATATCTTCAATAAAACTGGTAATCATTTTGTTTTCGACATTATTTTTTCTCTTTTTGCCTCTCTAATATGTTGTCGTGTTAAGATACATGTTTGAGTAATAGCTCATTACAAATAGAATTAAACGATAAACGTTTCCTTTGACAACAATATGCAGCTCTGATTTTTAGTTTCTGAGATATTCTAATCCATATGCAAATATCCTTCAACAATTAGTCGATTCCAGCTAATTTTGTCCAAGTGTTACACATCGAAAATCTGACAACTCGATCTAATTCACTCTCCACAAAAATTGCAAAACCAAAGAAGTTTTCAATTCAAAAACTTTTTTAGCTATTCATAATTATAGTATAGATAATGAAAAAGCAGTATTTTCAACATTTTTTTAAAAATAAATAAAACGTTTCTGATACTAATAAACATTGATGAGACCAGTGATACTATACGGGTAAAAAACAATGGTGTTTACTTGTTTGGAGAAACTATTACAAAAGAAAGAAAAATCCTGAGACACGGACTCAGAAAAGTAGAAGAGAAGTCGTAGCCTAAACAGAGAACTGTATGAAAGAACTTGAGGCTTGAAAGAAGGAATTAAAGCAAGTTAAAAACAGATATCAGATTAAATGGTGGAACTAAGAAACATCGGAGCATACCCCACTCAGAAGAAAGCGGTAATGAAGACACTTGATAATATAGAAAAAGAATTCACTGACAAAGAAGAAATTCAGAAAACACATTAAGGTCCTTGTAATGAAAAAGAAGAAGAGAGAAAGAAACAAACATACCGACGAGCGATTATCTCCTTACCTCCTATCTTTCTTCTACCCATCATGGGAGAAATCCTGGAAAACTCATCTTAATATTCCTGTACCCCATCCTTAATTCTAATCACATAATCTCAGATCATCAATTTGGATTCTGCATTTAATGGAGGATAAACATTTCTTTAAAAAATATATGGAATGGAAAACAAATTTTATTTTTTAGCTTAGTTAACCAAATGTAAAAAATCCCACCTGGGACTTTTCGTTTCTCGGCGACCCAAGAAAATGGATCTTGACATTTCCACTCTGGTAAGTACGCGGCAACAGCTTCAAGGTAGCACTGATTCAAGGTAGCTTCAAGGAGGATGGACAATGCCGGCCGAAGACAGGTCGGTTTGCAAGAAGATGCTAGAGGAGGACATGGTTCTGCAAGGACCATAGCGCCTTCAGGTGATCATGATGATGCCTAAGGTTTATAATTATAAAAATCTATTATAAGTGAATAAGTAACAAATTAAGATTATTCACTGGCTGACTCTGTCATATATTATTATATTTTTGAACATATGTTCCACAAAAACTTTAAGAATATATATAACTAAATGGTCCAATTTTCAGAAAAGATACACAAATGTGACTTAGTTGAACAACAAAAAACTTTTTTTTAAATTCATGTATTTGTGTTCGATAGGACCTTTTAACTGAAAAAATATTTTATTCAAGACATTTTTTTAAAAACTGTTTATTCAAGATATTAACAACTGTATTACAATATAAATACATCAAGTAAATGTGTACAGACGAATATAATCACTTGAAAACGCTTATTGAGAAACTACCTACAGGTAGCACTCTAATAATATGTCTACATGAGGAGATCACGAGGCCATCTTCTTTTCAGACACCTCGGAGGGTTATCAGGAATCGAAGAGGAAGCAAGGTTAGAAACGAGAAGATTCGGATGGTTATGAAGTTTACTATGGAAGGATAGGTATCTGGATTAGGCCAAATCGGAAACATATGGAACATTAAGGTCATTATGGATTATTTTATTTGTGACAAAATAAGGAGCATTAAGGATTTTACGAAGGATTTTGGAATGTAATGATTGGATACGAGAAGAATTTCATGGTTTAGTGGAGCCCCATAGCACAACTCCGTAAGTTCAAGTTAGAGCGTTTGCTAGTAAGTGTTGGAGTAAGCGAAAACGTCGAGCAGTTTCAGTCTTGTAGAGGATTCCAAGTGAGACGTTTGTCCAGGTGGAGTCCTAGATATCGGATTTGTTCAACAGCGGTAAGTGGGGTGTTATTAAAGAATACTGTAGGACAGGAAGTCATAGGTTTACGACGATATTCGAGAAATGAAAATTTATTTTATACTAAACTAGACAAAATGTACTTCAAATGAAAAAAAAGTTTGTCTTTGTTAAAACCACTAAAGAGGCTAAATTAAGCTCAGTTCTGTTTTTCGTAAAATCGTGGATTTAGATTATTATTTTTTTTTACCCCAAAGATATCCAACTTTTAGAAAAAGAATCCTTGTTCAGAAGCCTTTATGTCCATATTAATCAAGCCCGTCTATTCCAAAATAACTTTAGATTCACCTTTAGAAATGTAAAATATGAATTGATTAAATATTATATCAACCACGAGTAATTTTTTCAGAAAAACTGAGTATACTAAATTATTGCAAATCTTTAATTTCTCGTTAACAAGCCAGGTCGTTTCCGTAGAGACTGTTCATATCGGAGGCTATTCGCAGAAATTCTTTGAATCCAGCTCGGGTGAGTAGGGGAGACCTCGTTAATCCGGGACAACTGGTTACCGGTTATATTTTTGCGGTATTGAGTCTTCTTAGGAGAGGTTTACATTTGGTTTACTAAGCTGAAAAAAAAATTGTTTTCTATTACATTTAGTTTCTAAAGAAACGTTTGTCCTCCATTCAATGAATATAAAAAAATAGACATTAATAACTGAAAGTCATTTGCTTACTTCTTCAGCCTATATGTTGGATATTATTTTATCTGAAATTTTTAGCCTTCCAACGGCATAGTACATCTGTGTTATTATTCTTATTGACTCTTATAAGAAGATACAGTTGAGCTTTGATTGAGGGATTGTATGGTGGCTAATAACAACTTGTTGAATATGTAACGCGCATTGTTATTGGCTACTTGATCCGTCTCAGCTTAATCCTATGTCGTGAGTTATGCATGCACCGCATCATCACCATATCAACCCTTGATCAAAGCAGCAGCGTGATGAGGTCAGTAAGTGGGGGTAGGTAACCATCGCCAATATTATATGAAACCATATTGTTTTTATATTAATCACTCAATGATTGTCACTACATTCCATATGGGACCAAGCCCTCCATTAAAAGCTTGCCCACTTTAATAATTATGGGTATTTTCTCTAGTTAACTGAAAGGATATAAACACTACTATATTAAATATATCATATTTTTAATAAATGGCACACGAAACGGATGATGTTTAAGGCATGATAGTAAAACTTCTCAGTAGTGGACTATTACGGAGAATTAAAATTCGTTCGCTCTAAAAAGATGTCCGTTTAAGATAAATTGAAAGTAAAAACTGATAAAAAAATATAGATAATTAAAATTGTATTTTATAAGTCATAAATCGCTGAAAATGAAATAGTTTATCCATTAAAAATAAAATAAATGCTTAGAATTATAAAACTTTCTATTACTTTTGTTTTACAAATTGGTTTGGATAAATAAATTCGGTACCACTCTTTCACTGTCTTTCTGAATTTTTTCTCAGCTTACTGGTTTATAATAGAACTACATCTGTTTTCATAGAAGATTCGGAAGACCCCGGGATCACGAAACTATATTATCAGCTCACTGGTGCAGTGCAAGTATAATTGTTAGAAATGATAGTATGAAAGTAGTGGTTGCAGGTATAAGATATTAGCATGACGAAGGTATTCATATGTTTCTTCATCTATAACAAAACCTGATGTTTCAGGATATCATTTTTTTGCGTTGACATTTCAGTGTGGGGTTCATTGTTCACACATTTTTTTGGTACTTTAAAATGTCACATGGAGCCCAGAAATCAACAAAAAAAGAAAATCGTCAAACTTTAGATTTCTTTATTATCTTATTCCTCGACTTTTGGAGTTTTTCCGTACCAGGGGGTAAAATCGAGTAATTAATGCAAGGGAAAAAGGCCACTCGGCCATATATCAGGTTTCCGGGCAACGGCGATGCTGTCGTCTCTGTCAAACTACAAACTATGAATGGTATACTCACTTATTACAAGACGCTTATAATTAAAACTAAAACAGAACACTTACATTCATCTACTTAAGTCCACATGGACCTACGATTCACAAATATACGGAAAAGCCACAACGACCCCTATACGAAAACTTTTTAATCAAAAATTTTCAGATATATAACTAAAGATCCATGGTACGTCACTTTACATAAAGATCTTCACATGCCAACAGTTAACGACCACCTACGGACATACTATAAAAGATTTCACGATAACGTACATAGAAACATAATAACAAACTCATACTGATATGGCTTATACAAAATGCCTGAAAAAACGCTTTAAACGCTCAAAAGATGTGGGAAGAGAGATTTCCTCGCTTAAAACGTATGCTAAAAGCAAGACAAGAAGAGATGCCACTGGGCACTCCTCTAACTTACGCCGATCAATGATACTACTGCTATTCTTCCCGACAGGAAAATCACTGGTCGTCAGTACTTCAGTACACCAATATTCAGTTTTAATATTCAGTCAGTACACCAATTTTGAGTTTTTACGTTTTTTTTTTTTAATTGAGCGGCTAGAATGCGAATATTAAATATACACTCATTAATTACGTCAAGCGTGTTGTTAATAATATCTGTATAACTAACAACAAAAGGTTAATATTGCAACCCTTATTTCAAAACTGAATTTCAAGAATACAAATTGAACTAATTTCTTATAACTTAGATGAATGTTTTCAGAACAAAGAAAAGGAGAAACTTTTCTATGAAAATCGTTGTCTCAAGTTGAGATGACCCATCGATATTCGATATTATAGAAATATCGAATTTTATTTCAGATAATTGATATTTTACCATCTATAATATCTCCTTCGATATTATCGGCTATCGATATTGTTTTTAATTTAACAATTAAAATAAAAATCATCTGTCTCTAAAAGCGCTAGGTATTATATATGAATCTAATCGTTAGAAAAAAAATTATACTCATCTTGCAAGTTTCGTATAAAATGAAGGGCTTAATATATGAAAGTATCGATATTTCGATAATATTGACAATTGGCGAAGTTAAATACCGGGCGTGGGACCTATCTCACTGATTAAACTCGAGATCATTTAACAATACTCCGCATTTATTTAGAATTACATTAGAGTAGGGCGAATAATCTTATTACTAATTTACTTAGGACAAGGGCAACATAAAAAAAAGAAAGGAAAAAGAACTAAAAAAAGAAACGTAAAGACAAAAAACAAGACCAAGCGGCTCAGTCAGCTCCTTGTTATGTGTGCGCAGTCCCAACCAGGTCATGATGTAGTAGCTCTAATTTCCTGTTTCTTACATAGGTGGCGCAGTACGTTATCTACGTCCTATTTTGTTGTTTGTTAGCAGAAAGTTTATAAAACGTTTTGGTCATAATATTATTATAAATGAATTGGGATAATTGTATTTCATCTATATTTGATGCGTTTTAATTTTTTTTTTAAATTTATTTATTGAGTATTACAACAATCTGTCATTTGGACATTAGTTATAGTGAGGTTCTTTAGGTTATTTTATTTTTTATTGTACATAGTTTTTGATTATTATTTACCTTTGTTAATTTCATATTTTCTGTATATATGGTATGAATGCGTTCATATATCACTATAATTATTGTCCACGTGAGGAAGGATAACATTCACACTATACGTAAAAAATAATATAAACTAAATAGTAGCAAAATGACAATGAATAATAATCAAAACGTATATATAATATTTTTTTTTTAAATCGATTCTTCAACTCACATCTGTCAGAAGAGAATTTCCGACAATCAGCGAGTGTGATGTCAAGATGTAGAAGATAGGAATAGGTGTGATGGAGAGGAGTACCCAGCGGCGTCCTTCCTATCTTGAGTGTAATATTTATAGTTAGTGGAGGAGATCCCTCATCCATCTTCTTTTAAGCCTTCTTCGGGTGCTATCGGGCATGTTAGTTGTGGCCATGCTTCGAATCAATAAGTTGGTATGTCCGTGTAAGTTATTATGGAATCTTTTTGTAATATGTTCGTATGTGGTCGTTAACTGTTGGCATCTTAAGTCTTTATGTAGAGTAATGTTACTGGCGTACCAGGGAGCCAATACAATAAATAACATAAAAATAGAAAATTAAAAAGTAGCAAAAAACACACGTATACCTATATACACTATTTACAATCAAGCGAGAGAACTCCGAGGCAGGTTTGTCCCTCCAACTATAGAGGGAAAAGCAGGACTCCAGGGGAACCCTGCTCTACTCTCTAAACCGCATCACTGCTACTAAAGTCAGCGGAGATTGGTCGAGAGCACGTTTGAATTAAAATACCAAATATTCTTTGGTCTCTTATTTGTTGATAAATATAAAAAGTAAGTAAGACGTATTACTTGCTTTTAATAAATTATCGACGAAGAATTCATATTGAGTAAACCAATACCCGTTTCCTACTTTTCTCAATTTTAATCCTGTAATATATTTTTTAATCCTGTAATGATGGAAACTCATCATATTGAACCGGAAGTTTGCAATATTATCGGGAGAATGAGCGATCGAGGGCACCGGTAAGTGGATATCGGCCAGGAAGTTGTGATTCTGGCCTCCCACGCTATTGTCAGATTCAGTGATACCGGATGTACCAATAGGAATGTTTTTAGATGATCTCAGCGCATTACGACAAGGGATGAAATAAATATTAATAAGAATACCAAAAGAAACTGGATGAAAGATCCTTCCTTAAAGTTGGATGCTAATAGAATAGGTAATATTAATATTAATTCTTTAAAATTGATAAGGAACATGACCTAAAATACAAATGTTAAATCTAAATATCGAAAAGAGGTGTTGGAGTGAGAAGGGAGAGTTGTCAGTAAACCAACAGAGCGCGCCAGGGGCGTTTGACAGCGACCGCCGATCCAGCTCCTCGATAATGAAATCCTGTCAGGAAACCAAATTCCTGTACAGCCCGCATTCCAATACTCTTCACCTTCCTTTTAAACTCGTATATATATATATGTATATATACAATATATACATATAATGCGGAATTTAAAAAAACAAAAACAAATACTTACTCAATGCAGAAATATACTATTATGTGCACATTAAATTGTTATTAGAACAATTTTGATCAATTTGACCTAAAGAAACTTAAACAGAAAAGGGATTAAAAAGGGAAAATTAAGTAATAAAGAAATGGTTCTTCTCTACTTTGAGCACACCAATGAATTTTTACTATTTTTGTGTTTGGATTAAAATATTTTGAAAACTAAAAATCGGACTTGCACTCTGTAATAAAGGAAAATGTTCTGAATTTTATCTTCTTAGTAATGGCTATTATTGAAAATTGTATCTTAACGTGACGTCGCACTGTGGTTGAAAGGAGGAAAAAAACCTGTTTTTTGAAGGTTTAGGAAAAATTATTTTCTTTTAGTCAGTCAAAAATATATTAGTTGCCTAAGATATTTCACAAATTTATTCAGTAAAATATTGATTTTTACCGTCGTACGAATTTTCCGAATCCGACCAAAGAACAATGTTTGAATTACAACGAAAATCGTTCGACATTATTATTATTATTTTCATGTTTAGTACAATTTCTTTTTGTAATCATGAACAGCTGTTCCAAACAATACACTGCGTGAAAAAAAAAACACTTATTCGAATTTTCAAATCCAAAATATTATTTTGAAAAAATACTACAATAAATAGAAAAAATAATTTTGGAGGTCCAGACCTTTTTATCGCAGCCGACCGCAGGTCTAACATATATTTGTTTATTAACACTAGAATCCTCAAAATATATTGAAACATATTCCAGCTGCGTCCACCTGCGTCTGTAATTTAAGTGTAATTTAATTTAATTGAGTTTGATCAAATTAAAATAATTAAATTTAATAATTAATTTAATATGATCTATTTAATATGGTAAATTAAATAAAATTTATTAGTTTATGAAGTATTTTGTTATGTGTGATCTTTACCCTTATATATAATTTTTTTTTGTTTGTATTCGCCTCTACCCTAGAGGGTAATTAGATATAATTAAATGTTAAAAAATATAAAAATTAAATTTAAAAAATGTCTTCACATTCTATTTATTTTGGATGAAAATGAGAAATTCAATCGTACGCTTATCATGTAGCATATAAATTAGTAAATATTTAATTAATTCGAATTTAAAAAATAATTAGTTATTAAAAAATAATTTCATAGAATGAGTTTTTGGTATAGCATGCAATCTATCAATTTTCTATCTCCTCGCAAAATCATGCTATTGCTTTTATTTATTGTATAAAATTGATAAACAATATATGTTTTTCAAGACATGATCTGAAATATATGATGCATTTAAATTAATTAGATCAGCGTATTGTAACTTTTGTTGAATATATGATTTGAATGTAATATTTAATTTAAATGTATTAACTATTGCTCGTTATTTAATAGTCTTTGTGAGGGCCGTTATTTTATTTTTTACTTAACAGATCTTTAGTGTTTCCATCAATTACAATAAAAATGCTGCCTACGCTCTTGAAAAATGTAAAATACATACTTATTTCACACTATAGCAAGATTTTCAATATTTGATACCGTGTTAATTTTCCATTTATTAGTTTGTTACCCCATTAGTTTTTTAAATATTAGTTCACAGGTAAAAATAAGGCTGCAATAAATACAAATATTTCATTTGTTTCAATAATTTAGTTAGCTGAAGCTATCTTATTTTGAGAGAAAAATAATTGATTCGTCTCTTTGATCTTACTGACCGAGTTAGCGAGGAATATAAAATATTAATTTAAAAACATTACTTTCCATTTTATAAAAGTTTATTGAATTATATTGCCGAAACAATTAAAGTATTGTATAGAATATGTTTATACATATATACGGCAAATACAGCTGCTTATAGCTGTCAACTGCCTTACGAATATAATTAAGCCCCTTTTAATTAGATTAAAAACACTTACGAATTGATTTAATCGAAAAGTGTAACATGCATTAGCACATAAACAGCTATTACATAAATAAATTCCAAGCATCACTCCACAAAACTATAATACACCAGCAAGCATTTATTATAAACTAACCCAATTCCTCACTAAATACGTCCCGACTGACCAATACATTAACAGATTCCACTTATAACGACCGATGTTTTTGTCTGATTTTTAATTTTGATATAGTATACTATTTTCAATAGTTTGTTCAAAGTCTTTTTTTTTTTTTTTCATTTTGACGTGTGGGATTTAGACGGAACCGTTCGACTATTGATCAAATATTTTCTTTACGGCAAATATTAGAGAAAAAATTGGAGTATAACGTTATTGTTCACCAGCTGTATATAGATTTTAAAAAGGCTTACGATTCTATTGACCGCCAGAAACTGTATAATATTCTAATCGAGCAGGGGATTCCAAAAAAACTAGTAAATCTATTCAGGATGTGCTTGACGGAGACACTCAGTAAAGTTAGAATCGGTAATAATTTGTCCGAAAAATTTGAGGTTCGTTCGGGCTTAAAACAGGGGGATTCTCTTTCGCCTGTCCTGTTCAATTTGGCATTAGAACGTGTCATTAGGGTGGTAATGCGAACCGAGAAAGGGTTAGATCTGGGCGGGACAACATCCGTGCTGGGCTATGCTGATGATCTGGTACTGTTAAGCGAAGACGTTGAAACTATAAAACTAAATACGACAACGTTAATGAAAGCCGGTAAAGAACTAGGACTCGAAATAAACGTGGATAAAACAAAATATATGGTTAGCTGCAAAAATGGCGATACTACTGGTGATATCGATATAGATGGTAATATGTTTGAACAGGTAGATAAATTTAGGTATCTAGGCTCTACGATAACTAGAAAAAACGAAATTGAAGAAGAGATTAAGGTTAGACTGAAGGCGGGGAATGCTTGTTATTTTTCTGTGACAAAACTACTTAGTTCGCGCCTCTTGTCCCGAAACTTAAAAATTAGAATCTATAAAACAATTATCTTGCCTACAGTTCTTTATGGATGCGAAACTTGGCCGCTTACATTAAGGGATGAGCAGCGTCTTAAGGTTTTTGAAAATAAAGTATTGCGTAGAATATTCGGACCGAAGAAGGATGAGTTAACCGGAGAGTTCAGACGGTTACACAACGCCGAATTGCGTGAACTGTATCCGGGTAATATAATTGAGGTAATTAGTAATATAATAGAGGCTTAGTAACGAGAGAATTCCTAAAAGGTTAATATTTGCTGTGCCGAATGGTAAGCGTCCGAGGGGTAGACCGAAGCGAAGGTGGGAAGATTGCATTAAAGCCGATCTGAAGGGACTGGGTTTGGACGGCGAACGGTGGAGGGAGGTGTGTAACAAGCGATTGGTGGTGTCGGCATCGAACCTTCGGGTTCGCTAAGCCTTATTATTATTATTATTGACGTGTGGGCCACAGGTCATTATTTTGTCGAATATTAGCTCGAGATTACGTGCATTCTCACTCTTAGGAATTCGGTTGTCGCCGATATTAACAGGTGTGCATTCGTCTCGTCGAAGTGTAAATGTTATATTTCGGGATTTGACATGATTTAATCTAATAACAGTTTATATAAGAAACTAAATAAAATTGACTTCAAATGCAAGTATAAATCTTATACTTGTTGAAAAAATTTAAATGAGACGTTGAAGCGGTGTTGTTAGAGGAAAATAAGAACAAAAATAAAAAAAATAAAAAGCTGAATACATATCTTCACATCTTTTCGAAACAATAAGTCCTCCTATAAATAATTGGCGATATACGTCTCAGTTACGTTGGACCTAAATCATGGTTAAGTCCTATTAGGAGAACAACCTCCCTTAAACGGTAGTTCTATGACCTATAATGGTTACTGGAAACAAAAAATAATAAATCAAATTATTAATAAATATTTGCTGGGATTGGGGGAAGTTAAATATATAGAAAATAATAACTAGTATATGACAGTGAATATCATAAGAAAGATATTATTTTTTTCAATGTATTCCACGTTTAATAACCGACATTATCAAAATCTTTCTTATTAAGATATTATTATTATTAAGAAATATCAGATTGAGATATACTATGGTATACGTGGTACAGACCCCTAATCAAATTATTAACATCCGTCTGAAACTTCGTAAATAGTTTCGTCTCATCGTAACCTACAAATATTCTATTTACGAAAATTTTGAGAATTGGGGGGTTTCCAGTGACCAGTCTGGAGGTCGGCAAACCTTGTCTATTTAATCAGGTACTAAAAAACTCATAGAATCCCATTTGCTTTCCATTTGAATCGTAAGATGATGTGATCACAAAATCGAAAAAAAAGTTGGCTTATAAAATTTTTTGGCCATTTGGTCTATATAACCTCGTTATTTTGACGTTTTAGGCGTGGAGGTCAGGCCAAACGGCTCTATATTTTTGAAGGCCACCAGTTTTCCCAACTTTTTGTGGAAGATATCTTATGATTCATTCAAGTAGAAAGGAAATGAGTATTTACGAGTTTTTAATCTATGATTAAATAAACAAAGTCTGCTGATATCGAGATTGAAAACGTCGCAATTCCGAGAATTTTCGTAAATAAAATATTTGTTGTTGAGATGAAGCAGTTTTTGAAATTATAGGTGGGATGGTAATAATCTGATAAAAAGAGGTATGTATAATCGGACTATTAACGGAGTATAGAGGCCGTATCTGGGTGCATATATATAGATAGATAGATCGATAGAAAAAAATACTTTATTCTAGGACTAAGTCCCTTTAGAATAACAAAATTGTACAAAATAATAGAATACTACTGGCCTAAAAGTTTGAAACAATAAATAAAATTGATAAAATAAACTAAAATGTAAAGAAAACCTTAGGTGAACAAGCTATATACAATACAGATAAAATTATGAACAAAACACTTAAAACTATGTACAAAACATTTAAAACTATGAACAAATCACTTAAAACTATGTACAAAACATTTAAAACTATGAACAAATCACTTAAAACTATGAAAAAATCACTTCAAACTATGAACAAAACAATATATAAGGATTGAATAATATAAACAAACAATATATATGTGTTTGTGTTGTTATCTAATGTCAAACCCGGCCAAACTTTCTTCCACCGCGTATTTCCATTTCACCTTTTTTCTATTTCTTCTTTTTTTTTTCCATCTCCCTTCTACTTCCAGTTTCATACATATCTTTCGCAATCTTTCAGGCGTTATTCTTTTCACATATCCAAACCTCCATAACTTTTTCTTTTCAATATTTGCTATAATGTTTCTTTCCATCGTGTAATTAATACAGAGACCCCTCCTCCCGACATTGGGGGGCGAATTCAGATCTGGGTACGTAAATAACAGCACTGAACATACCGACTTAAGACAACTAAATATTGATAAACACTTTCGCATATTTTACTTCAGATCTTTTGTTAAACTACATAGACCCAATAATAGACTTATATACATACAATATGGCCAGAACTAACATGCCTATTAGAAGACGACTGAAAAGAAACTGGATGAAAAATCGCCTTTCCAGAAATAAGGATTCAAATAAGACCAAGAAGAGGTGCATCCTCGTGCCTATAATGCCATTTTTTGAAATTCACTACGACACTCATGACATGTGCGTATTAAAGTTTGAAGAGACAAAAGAACTTTCATTAATCCCTATCTTTTCTCTGATCACAAGCGGATCTATGAGGGGGCGTTCGGGCTGAAGTCCCCTCCCTTCTTTCACCCCCCCCAAAATGGTAAAATATAACCATGTTTTAAAGAAAAAAATATTGAAAACTATCTCTTAAACTATTACTGTTCGTATTATTACATTAAATAGGACTTCAAGAATTACTAAGACACCACGTCATATGGGTAGTTAGTTTCTTACTTTTTATTTTTTAAATTAATTATCGTTATATATATATATATATATATATATATATATATATATATATATATATATATATATATATATATATATATATATATATATAAGAAAAAAATCCTTCGAGCCTTCCCCCCCCCCCCATAAAATTAAATCCTGGATCCGCTAGTGTCCCTGATACAAGGAAAAACGTTTGTGTATATATAATAAGAAGTATACTAGATGGAATTTTTTTTAATATATAGCAATATACATACAGTTAACTTTTATGTAAAAATTAGAAATTAGAAAGTTTTTCTTGTAACTAATAGGAAAGTATAAATAAATTTCTATATGTTGTTTCGTTTAGTCGGGGTTCCTTTGATCTGGCTAAGAGGTCTTTGGAGCACTTCCTAGAAGGGACCCTTCGGCGGGCTTTACTTTTTTATCTTTTGTAGTTGTTTTATTTTTTGATGGAAAACTCTAGATTGGACCGACCTACTACCTCTTCAATCGTTTACGGAATAACATTTTTAGCAATCTTCCCTTTTCCAGGACTTTTATATGAAAAAAAAAAAATGTCGTACATATACATAAAGTAACTCAAAACATCTGATAAAAATAATATTCGAGAAAGTTGTCCATGTTGTAACTTTCTTACGAATTCCTTAAACTTTTTATCCTTATATACTTAAAATATTTTTCTGATTATGGTACAGGCTGAATGGAAGTTTACCTTTAAAAATAAATGTTCGTATCCAAGTGTGTTGATAAATATGCTTTACTCTTTGGATTAATTTTAATTTCGTTCTATGTTCTCATTGGTTTAACTGACAACTAGAACCACCGAAGTGTATTAAAGCTAAAAAATAAAAATAGTCACATGTTGTTGACTGGGAATTTTGTCAAAGACCGGTCGTCAGAGGAATGATGGCTAGAATAAACAAGGGGTCTGTTTGCCCTCGCTGGGTCTTCCAGCGGAAGAGTGAGCCCTGTGGCAGGTTGATCTATTCGCCACTTCCGGTCTGGCACAGAGAGCTCCGCCGGCGATAAAATCCTTTTAAGGTCGCAGTGGCACACAACCATTTCCTGGTTTTAACTTCGTCCTGTTTATCCAGACGAAAATAATTACTATGCTACTTTAAATTTTTAAAGTATGTTGCATATGTATGTATCTTATGTAAGTTGGATTTAAGTTACCGTACGAACCTTTTGAGGTATCTAATTTTTTCCTTATAATTATTTTTTTTTGTCTATAAAAATATATTTGCGCCAGTCAACTTATTGTTGACAATAAGCAAATGCGCTGGAGATACAAGAAATAATGACATGACAGGCATGGGGAAGGAAAGTACTCAGCAGAACCTCTTCCCTAACTTGTTCCAATTAATTAGGTTGTTTAAGGAAGAAAACCTCTCATCCAACGACGTTGTACTCTACTCCTCATGTTCTGAGGTATGTCAGGTATGTCGTACCAAGAAACTTTTGTTATGAGTCGCAATAATTTTGATTGAAACGTTTGAAGTTTTTGTAGGTGGGTCTTTTTAGCTATACCGTATATTTGTGATGAGTACGTCCATATGGGTTTAAGTAAGTATGTATATGTATTCAGTTTCTGTTTTAGTTTTAGTTTTAGTCCGCTGGTGTTCCTTAAGGTAGTATCCTAGGTCCTATCCTCTATACAGTTTATACAGCTGACATCCCAACCCATCCCAACACTGTCATCACCACATATGCCGATGACACATGCATCCTATCAGTAAACAATGACCCAGCAATTGCATCCCAAATGCTTCAATCACACATCATAAATCTAGAAGAATGGTGTCAAAACTGGAGAATTAAAATAAACTCCAATAAATCCCACCAAATTACCTTTACCCTTCGTCGTAAACCAACGACTTCCTGTCCTACAGTTTCCTTTAACAATACTCCACTTATCCCTGTTGAGCAAATCCGATACCTAGGACTCCACCTGGACAAACGACTAACTTGGAATCCTCATACTAGACTGAAACGACAAGAAACTGCTCGACGTTTCCGATTACTTCAGCACTTACTAGACAAACGCTCTAAACTTCCCATTAATTACAAAAGGCTCATATACTTGACTATAATAAGACCTATTTGGACTTACGGAGTTGAGCTATGGGGCTCCACTAAACCATCGAATTCCTCTCGCATCCAATCCTTACAATCCAAAATCCTTCGTAAAATCCTCAATGCTCCTTACTTTGTCACTAATAAAATTATCCATAAAGATCTTAATGTTCCTTATGTTTCAGATCTGGCCCAATCCAGATACCTATCCTTCCATAATAAACTTCAGAATCATCCCAACCCTCTCGTTTCTAACCTTGCTTCCTCTTCAATTCCTGATAACCCTCCGAGGCGTCTGAAAAGAAGATGGCCCCGTGATCTCCTAATGTAGTCATATCATTAGAGTGCTACCATTGGGTAGTTACTCAGCAAGTGTATTCATGTCATTATATCAATTATGTCCAAATTTACTTGATGTATTTATGTAATACAGTTGTAAATGTCATAAAGAAATAAAAAAAAAAAAAAAAAAAGTTTTAGTTTTGAAGATTTGGCAAAAATAGAATAAAATAGTTTGAGTCGTTTGTTAAGTGTCTTACGTTTCATTTTAACATGCGGGCCCCATGTCATCCTTCTGTCGAAGGTGAGTCCAAGATAAAGTAACGTGGCCGTTTGAGGAATTTGATTGTTTTCAATATAAACTGGAGGACAGGTGTTTTTTCGAAGAGTAAATGTTATATGTTTGGATTTGTCATGATTAAGTCGAATTTTCCATAGTGTGAACCAATCTTGTAGTTTAAGTAAGTGATGTTGTAGAGTTAGTGAGGCCTGTGTAGAGTCTTGATGTTTTGTGAGGATTGTTGTATCGTCTGCATATGTAGCTGTCAAGATTTCATCGTCAATAGGTATATTTTAAGTGTATATAACGTAAAGTAGAGGGGCTAGTATTGAACCTTGGGGAACTCCTGCCAAGATTGGACGGACTGAAGACATTTCCGAGCCCTGCCGAACTGAAAAAAATCTGTCGGAGAGGAAAGATTGAAGGATAAGATAGGAAGTGTATGGCAGTATAGTCTTAAGTTTAAAGAGAAGACCCTGGTGCCAGACTCTATCAAATGCCTGAGCAACATCCAAAAATACTCCAGTCGCGTATAGTTTTTGTTCTAAAGGTAGTCTGTAACTCTATGTAATTGATGTGTCGTCGCATGGAATGTGCGAAAGCCGAATTGGTGGTTAGGTATTACCTGTTGGTCAGTCAATATGTCGACAAGTATTTGTATATTTTATAAGTTCAAAACTAACATGCGAAAGAAATTCAGTATTTTGATTGATTCTAAACTATTCAATTTTCTTAGATACATAAAAATAATAAAATCGTTCTTAAAAACAAAAATGAGAAAAATACGACCATAGTCGGTTCTGCATTTTTTACATGTTTTTTTCTTATCTTAATATTAATAAAAATATTAATATGTACCTGATTTCTGCACATATTAATATTAAATTTTCCTCTAGGACAGGGGAGAGAGCGAGGGAGACGGTGGCCATTCTAATAAAGATTTTGGGGGCCAGAATTCGCCTCCCCTCACTCCCAATAATTTGAGGTAAAAAAAATGAAAATCAAAAATAAATAATTTACATGAATGAATAAAATTAGTAAACTAAATCGATTAAGAAAATTTGATTAGGTGGCTAGGGTATAGCCTAGTAGTAGTAATATATGTATTTTATTGATAAATAAATATTACTAATTATTTTATTTTATTTTTTTTACAATTTTTAAATTATAATTTATATTCAAAGATAATAATATATTCAATATCAACATATCCTAGGAATTTAATCAACTCTGAACTGTCACGTGATGTTCTTAAGTGATAAGCTGGTCGCTCTGTGAAAAACGTTTTTTTTTTTTGTGGTCGGCCACACTTAAAAATCTAAGACTTTTTCACTTTTTTTACATTATTCACTTTCAGCTGAAAAAGTTTTAGAAATATATTGATCTTATGATGTCTATCTCTCCTCCCCCTTGTTTTTAATCTAAAAAAATACTAAATTGATTTGTGTTTCTTTTTAGATATTATAAAGTAAATATAATAAGTTAAAGAAAAAAAAATACAATTTTTATATATTTTTTAATGATCGCTTAGAGTTATTTTAATGATAGCTTTTAGTTATTTTGCTTTTCAGAAATCTGGTTTTGTATTGCCATATACGGCCGTATATATAATTATGTAAAACAAAAAAAAAATACAATTTTTATATATTTCTTAATGATCACCTATCGTTATTTTTATGACAATTTTCAGTTATTTTGCTTTTCAGAAGTAAATAATATCTGATTTTGTATTGCCATTTTTATTTAGACCGGGAAGGCATATATCCAATTTTTTAAAAGTTGAATAAAAACGTCAAATTGCTTTTTTGGAAGCTAAGATCTTGCAGGGTGACTCAAAATAGCATTTTTTTCGCGCAAAAAAAAATCCGTGTTTTTTTGACGTCTTTGTGGATTTGATTATGTAACGTATGGTGGAAAGTCGCAAATGAGCTCCCGTAGTCAATGGGTTAACTTACACGGACATACCAACTCACTGATTCAAGGCATGGCACCACCTAGCATGCCGATAACATCAGTAGGATGCTGAAGGGAAGATTGATGATCCTCTCCACTAACTGTAAATATTAAAATCAAGACAGGAAAGGACGCCGCTAGGCACTTTTCTCCCTCGCTGCTACCAACGAAATTCTCCAAATTCTACTTCTCGACATCACACTTGCTGGTTGTCGATACTTCAGGCGAGTTTGAGATAAAAAATAAAGTTAAAAAAGTATTTACAATTAGGTTTTTTAAATTGTAAACGATTTAATTGAATTTTAAAAATAAAACAGATCTTCAGCTTAGTTGAGGTTTTTAAATTTAATTATTTTTAAAATTTATTAAAAAACAGAATGTTTTCTACAAATACTTCTCATTCCACTATGAATCAAACTCGACTTTACACGAGTTGGAAAAAAAAATCTGTATCTACGTTTCAGATAGGGTGCCCATTTTTAAGAAATTCTTTACTTATATGTTCTTATATTTTCGTAATTGCACGGCACTATTTTAGGTAAGTGTTCACTAACACATAATAAACAAAAATGTTCATATTAACATATATTTCAAACTCATTAATTAAACAGAAGTCAAAGGTTAAGGATTTATTATTTATTATTATTACAACATTTAGAATAACTATTCGGAGGGGCCTTCGTTTTGTTGAATGCAACATTCAGCCCGACGAATTCATTCTCTGGCTCTTGGTATAGCATCAGGATGGTGCTTGATAGTTACTGCGGCTTCCACGATCCGATTTTTTAGCTCTTCTTGCATGCCAACTAGACAAACAGATGAGCAACTACTGTCATTGGTTATCGTTCATTTGTTTATCAGGTGATTAAAACCTGTTATTTAGTATTAAACACGTAAGCTTTGTATAGTCAGTCTTAATGTAGTAAAAAATAGACCACTTATCCCTGTTGAACAAATCCGTTACTTAAGACTCCACCTGGACAAATGACTCACTTGGAATCCCCATACCAGACTGAAACTACTAGAAAACTCCCGACGTTTCCGACCACTTCAACACTTACTAGACAAACGCTCTAAACTTCCAACTATTTACAAAAGACTCATATATATTACTGTAATAAGGCCTATTTGGACTTACGGTATCGAGCTTTGGGGCTCTACTAAACCATCAAATTCCTCTCGTATCCAATCCCTACAATCCAAAATCCTTCGTAAAATCCTCAATGCTCCCTACTTTGTCACAAATAAAATCATCCATAACGACCTTAATGTACCATATGTTTCCGATTTAGCTCAATCCAGATACCTATCCTTCCATAATAAACTT
This sequence comes from Nezara viridula, assembly GCA_928085145.1. Taxonomy (NCBI): domain Eukaryota; kingdom Metazoa; phylum Arthropoda; class Insecta; order Hemiptera; family Pentatomidae; genus Nezara; species Nezara viridula. The sequence continues at coordinate 4,785,189 of OV725080.1, forward strand.
CTGAACCATCCAAACCCTCTTGTTTCCAACCTTGCTTCCTCTTCTATTCCTGATAACCCTCCGAGGCGTCTGAAAAGAAGATGGCCTCGGGACCTTCTAATATAGAAATATAATTGGAGTGCTACCAATGGGTAGTTTCTCTTCATGTTGTACATGTCAAGTTACTTATTTCATATTTACTAGTTGTATTTATCATTATACAGTTGTAAATTTCAATAATAAAAAAAATGTAGTAAATAAATAATAAATCTTTAACCTTTGATATGTGTTTAATAAATGATTTTGAGATATATGTTAGTATGAACTTTTTTGTTTATTTTGTGTTTGCGAACACATACCTAAAATAGTACAATTACTAAACACTCTTAATATGTATATATGTATATTTCATTTTCATGGAAAACCATCGTCATAATATTAAAATTATATAACATTTTCTGTCCTCTTAGTCCTTCATTCTCTATATCCTTGCTAGAAAACATTTAATTAAATACATAAGAACTTTTGAAGCTATTTAATATACTTGCAAAGAAATACAACGTTTCTTACTTATTCTAGATTAAATATCTAAGATATTTCTTATTTTAAGGAGCATAAAATTAACAATTTAAAATCGGCTCTGACAGGAGAAGGAATAAATTAGCTGTAAAAAAAGGACGAAGACAAGGGAATGTCCTTAGCTGCCCTCAGCCCTCGAGGACTGTCCCGCTAATTAATGTCATCTTTTATGAGGCGTTTTAACCAATAAAAAAAATCTTATAATTACTTTTGACTGGCTAAGCTTTTTTATTTATTTTGAATTTTAATTACATTTAGCATATTACATTTAGCAATCGATCTCACATTCACTGGTTGTCATTATCATTATGACAGGTGTGAATAAAAAAAAAAAAAAAAAAAAAAAAAAAAATATATATATATATATATATATATATATATATATATATATATATATATATATATATATATATATATATATATACATATATATATTTACAACTTTGCCTTAATCGACCTTTGAGTATTAAATTATATAACTATTTAATTAGGAATAAGGTCACTTATTAATTATTTAATAAACTAGTGAATGTTCATTTCCTCTATGTTTATTGACGTTTCGATCCCGGTATTTTTTTTTTATAAGTCTATAAATAAGTCTATATATATATATATATATATATATATATATATATATATATATATATATATATATATATATATATATATATATAATATAACCATTTAATTGTGAATAAGGTCACTTATTAATTATTTAATAAACTACTGAATGTTCATTTCCTCTATGTTTATTGACGTTTCGATCCCCTTATTTTCTTTTTATAAGTCAACGATGGAATCCTCTTCAAAGCTAGAAGAGATCCAGTAGCTTAATATATATGCTAGTGGACGGTGCTGAGAATGTCGGTGTGTCCCTGGCCTGATCGAAGCTCTATTTTTTAAAAGTAGGTTAAACATGTTTTTAAATAATTGTTATTAAATACATATGGAAGTATAATTGTGTACCGATTGAGCTATTTGTAGCTGTTCGTAGTAGTTCTAGCTTTGAAGAGGATCCCATCGTTGACTTATAAAAAGAAAATATGGGGATCGAAACGTCAATAAACATAGAGGAAATGAACATTCAGTAGTTTATTAAATAATTAATAAGTGACCTTATTCACAATTAAATGGTTATATTATATATATATATATATATATATATATATATATATATATATATATATATATATATATATATATATATATATATATATATATATATATATATATATATATATATATTAATTTAATAAGCTAAATATTATCCGAAGATATTTATAAATTTGTATCTGGTTTAAGTATCAATATTGGATTTTGGTACCTTAGTAAAATGATTTTGATGAAATTCGACTCTTTTATTCTATACAAACGTATTAATTAATTTTATATTCATGTATTACATTGCCGAGAAATGCCGGAAATATTTTATGAAGAAATAAAAGATGATTTTAATTAATTATTGGGAAAACATAAATTGATTGGCCGATAAACTTTGTCACCGATCTGATTGCTGAGTTGTGGTAACATATGATGAATTTAATGAATAAAAATTCCTTTAATAGAGATCTTTATCAATTGGTAAACTCAGTCTGTACCGCTTGTCTTCAAAATGGAGAATGATAGCGTTATAACATCACTTATGTTCTGATATCGATATGTTATAATACAAAACAAAACTTTTAAAAAAGCGAATGAAAATACTATACATTCTTATTACAAATCAGAATCGAAAATCAGAGAAAAACTAAATAAATACACTTGCCAACTCAAACCCATACGGACGTACACCTCACAGATTTACGGATTAGCGAAAACAAGGCGTTTACAAAAACGATTATACAATAATTATAATCTAAAATTTTTTCGCTGATAACAGCAGCTATCTAGTTTACAAAATTTTAAACTTTACATATCGTCTTAGCACAACCAACTATCGACCAATACATACCTAGTTTTTCAATGATTTCATACTAAAACGGATTTATTGGCGACCTGACCACCACTGGAATTCCCATTAGGAGGCGACTGAAAAGGAGGTGGATGAGGGATCTCCTTTTCTGATTTAAGGGAGTAAACACATACCAGGGACAGCTAGGTACAGCTAGGTGCTGTTCTAACTGCTTCCATATTGCTGTAAATTTTAAAAATAATATTTTTTTAAAATTACGAAAATTAATAGTTTCATGATAGGGGAGTAATATTTAAATATGAAGGCGTCAACCAGAAAAAATATTATGATTAGTATATCAACATGAAACGTATATTAAAAATAAGTAACTATAATAAGTAACTTCTTATGGTATGTAGAATATTTTTCTAGTAAATTATAGTTTCAATAAATATATATTAACTCTATTTCTTCATCCACTCCTGTCATAAGCAATGAATATTAGTAATCAACTGTTGGTAAGAGTACAGGTAGTGGCTTGATCGGCGTGATGGAGAGGAGTGCCCAGCGGCATCCCTTCCTGTCTTTAATTTAGCATCTTTTGAAGCGGGAATCCCTCATCCAGCTCCTTTTGAGCCTCCTAAGTATGTTTTCGGACTGGTTAAATGTTGCCATACTTTGTATAATTCTGTTAGTCCATGTAAGTTATCGTGAAATCGCTTGTAGTGTGTGTGTCCTTATGTGATCGTTAACTGTTGGCATTTTAAGGTCTTTATGCAATGTAATGTTTGTGACGTACCATGGAGCTTTAGTTATGGCACTGAAAGTTTTTGGACTGAAAAGTTTGTAGTTTTCTTATGTGGGTCCTTTTGGCTGTCCCGTGAATTTGTAAAGCGTAAGTCCATATTGGCTTAAGTGGATAATTGTAAGAGTTCAGTTTTTGTTTTAATTTTAATTTTAAGCGTTTTGAAATATGTTAATATAATAGTCGTTATCTGAGGTTTAACGTTTTCTTTTTTTTTTTTAAATGTGGATCCCATGTCATTCTTCCGTCGAATGTCAGTCTAAGATATTGTATTTTATATGTTTAAAGAATTTTAGCATTGTCAAAGTAAATAGGAGGGCAAGTTTGATGACGAAGAGTGAAAGTGATGTGTTGTAATTTTCCTTGGTTAAGTCAAATTTTCCAGAGTTTGCATCAATAGTTTAGTTCTGTTAAATGATGTTGTAAAGTCTGTGAGGTGTGTGTTGAATTGTTATGTCTTGTTAGAATAGATGTATCGTCTGCATAAGTCGCTATAATAGTTCTGGCGCTGTTAGGTACTTTGAATATGATAAATTAATCATGTTTCTCGTTTTATTATTATACTTTCCGGTGTTATTCTATTCTAGCATCTGATATAACAACATTGTATAAATTAGGTGTTAACGCCGCATAGGCTTATTTCTTAATTTTTGCATTATTATTTTCTCTCACATTTATCCCTTTTCAATGTTAACAATAAAATGTTTATTTATTTATTTTTTTGTAAAAGTTTGAGGAACAATTGTTCCTAAAATGTATTTAAGTTTATATAGTAGTTTATATTTGGCTTCGTTTGCGATGTATTATCGCGTGTATACGCTCCAGCCCGGCAGTAATACCCTGTCTTAGGGATTAAGACACAAATACTGCGATAATACTGTTGGGTCCTCAGTCCTCAGTCTGGAAGTAACCGTTGTTGATAAAAGGTCTATGTGAACACGTCTACCCTCCCCCTCCCCCAGTCCAGACTCATCACATCTCACCTAGCGCCATTTTCGAACAGTTGTTTGGCGGCGCTGCAATTGTCGATCGATCGATAGGCTATCGATTTGATACTCCCCAACATCGACTTGACATCGTACAAGGTAACCTCTTTGGAAGAAGATTCTCCAATTTGGAACGTTTTTTATTCTCACCATCACTATGCGGCATTTAAATATTAATTTGGGGTTTATCTCTAAATTATTATTTAAACTTTAATGAACTCTCAAGTCAATTTTTTTCCTTTTGATTAATTTTATTCTCGAAATTTGATTTTGTTCACTTGAAGTTATTTTTTTCTCTCTTAAGTTAATCTTTATTATAGTAGTTTTTTATTTATGTTTTGTTTTTAATGGACATTTTTTTTATTTTTCACTAAATATTGTATTTATGTTTTATTTTATTTCACTGCATTTGAATAATCTGTTTTCTTCTCATTTGTTTTTTTTTTATCTTTTATCTCAATAAATAGTAAACATTCAAAAGGGGATTTTTTTATTTTCCATTTTTTATTTATTGAAATATTTTTATTATTTTCTTTAGCATGCATTTGTTTTTTACTCTAATGTTTTACAGGTCTCATTTTTGCTCTTTTTATTTTTTTCCTTCTTTCACAACATTTTTGATTTTGCTCGAATTTTTCCCACCATTGAGGAAACGCACCGGTGAAACATTTGTACTTCGGTTTTGAAGTACCCCTGGCCCCAACATTAGGTTATTTAATATAAACTACTGAAACAACAACAGAAATCTAGAGAAAGAGCCAACAAAGAGATACTTGATTGTATACATTTGTTTTATGTATTGACACAACAGGCTATATTAGCTTGGCTGTTTGCGAACTCCGATCGTTTGACTTTCCTCAACAAATAAAATGTCGGCCGACCGATGGGACAGCCCATAATAACATTTTATGTTTCGGAATTCATGTTATAATATTGCAAAATTGAAATATATGTTATGGTACGTGGTACAGACCCCATTATAGCAAATTATTAACATCCGGCTGACACTTTGTAAAATAGCTTCATCTCTTCGTAACCTACAAATATTTTATTTACGACAATTTTCGGAATTGGCGTGGTTAGGGGTGTTTTCACTAAAAATACCTATTTGCTTTCCACTTTAATCATAAGATATCTTCCACACAAAGTTGGGAAAAAAGGTGGCCTTCAAAAATATTTGTTTGGAGTGACCTGCACTCCCAACTTGTCAAATTAACGAGGTTATCAATGAAATCAATAATTAAGGTATGATTTCAGATGGGCTGTTTTGAAATTCATATTGCCATGAAATATTCTAACATTAGGTTTGAGAATAAAACTTATCTATTGTATACGACGTGGTGTAGTTGGTAGATTCCATCAATGCATCTGCTGATCTGAGGTCATCTCGTCATGGTTCAAAGCTCTGCCAGGATCATCATGGTCTATGTAGGGCCAAGGCTTCAGTCCCCAAGCCGGACGAAAATAGAAGACCCATCCTAAAGACCGGATCTCCACATAAGACCTCTCCTCTAGGCCGGATCTCCACCTAAAAACCCTTTCTCCCTTCTCAGTAGATTTTATAGAAATATTCAGGGTGTGGCAAGAATGGTTCTCATTGGTTGAATTTTAGTAGCATAAGGGATGACTACGCCTCCAGACCGTACGTGTTTCCTCTTTCTCAAAGGTGTTTCTGTTCTCTCCCTTGCTTAGACAAGCCTTTAGATCTTCTCCAAACATGCCCACTTAAGACCGTTGTCGGTCCTTTGGTGTTTTATTGCCCCTTGCAAAAGGTTGCATTCCCTAGGGGGTCTTTACTCTCCCTCAGGTAACCGGACATGTGTTAGCAATTATTATTTAGACTATATTTCTCCATTTGAAATAACTATATGCAACATGTTGGCCTTACAATACACAGCAACGTACTGGAGGAAACTATTCTGGAAATTGATTCTTGTGGTATATTTTGCCAAATACTGTCGTCTACCTAGGCTTTGCTACTGAATAGTAACCGAAGTGGAAGCGTTAAGATTCATTTAACTAAAGATACATATTAACTGGGTAGTTGAGAATCGTACCAACAAATTAACGAACCGGATACTCTCAGACCTTTTGCCTATCGGAAAATGAGTTCCTCCTACTTCACCGTGAAAAACTACATATTTTGTAACATCCAAGGAGACGTTACCTTTTGGGTTTACAATTTTCAATAATGAACCATTGTGATCAAATAGAAAATTCAAAAACTTAACCCTCTCTCAAAATTTGAGATTTTACGTCTCATAATACCTAAGTTAACGAATCGGAGGCAGTGAAGACTTTATAAAAAATGGATAATGGGTGGACTACATGAGTTCACTCCAGGTCTCCTACAGTGAAGAGTGTGACTTCAAGAATGTAACTACATGAGTCATTTGTTCTTAGGAGCATGGGATTCATGTACCCAGGAATAGTGAGGGGGTGAAGGAAAGAGTGTGAGAAGTCGGAAGAGGACAACAAAGGAAGTTATGAATAGTTAATATTCTTAAGATGTCTGTGGGAAAGTGCCCTTTGGTTGAAATCGGTTATTGTTCCCTCTTGATAATGGGTCTTGTGTCCCGTCGGTACATCCTAGATAACAATTTCTAAGCTATCAGAGATAGTTTGACCTGACTATCTAGGGCTTTGTGCTCTTATGTGAGAAACTAAAAGATAATATATGATTCACCAATTAGGATATTTAACAAAATAAAAGTTAAATTGATATTATTATTATTATTTGTTACGGATTAAGTCCATTCCGTAACTGTAGAATTTGAAAAACGAATACATTTTTTTTTTGTCCCCGGCCGTCCGCCGTACGCTTTCCGCGTTTTCTCCGAAACTACTGGACCGATTAAAAAAATTAGAGGTCAACCGAGGATGATCCTCCTCCATCGACATTTCTATCCGCATTTTCCTTTCAAGATGGCGACCGAAAAACCAGCGTTGCTATAGACTGTAGCGCTTAAACGAATGTACCGATTTCAATAAAACTTTGCTAAAGTCTTTTCCTTGATACTTTTTATATTTATCTATATAACATACTTCAACGAAAAGAAGCAGGAAAAAATGCGTATGTAAAAATAAATGAAATTGTTTATTTTTGCCACTTTGATTTGACTGATCACTCCAACCTTCCTTCTCTTCAATTATTCACTACAGTGAACCATCAACCCACAATTTTAATGATTTTATATTATTATATTGAATTATTTTGAATTTTAAACAATATATAATCTATCTGGAATACGCTTGTAGGTTTTTGATAACCAATAATTAATACAAAGCATTCATGAATTCAGAATATGTTCATGATGACAAACTTTACGGACTTTATCTGGTACATGGTGACATCATAGATGTCAGAGAGCACACTTGAAAGACTGGACACAAGCTAAAGGTACTGCGTTAAATTTTAACGTAGCTTCAGGACGAAGTGTGCTTTCAGTCCCTAGTCTCCCTCGTGCCTAGCATACCAAGTTGTAGGAGAATAAAATCGACCGATTTACTTAATGTTATTCCTATATGACATAAGAATGAATTTTAAAATATATGTTAATATAATGATGAGATATAAGCTTAAATTAAATTACTTAAATAAAAATTACTAACAGATGGATGAAAATGTAGGCCTCGACCTTAAGAGGCCCAAAAGAAGCAGAATTAGGGATTTCACGTTAAAAATCTTCTAAAATCAAATCAGAAAGGGATGCCGCTGGGCACTCTTGTCCCTCACGCCATTATAGTCACTACCAGTATTCTTCCCGACTGCAGACTCGCTAATTGACAGTACTTCTGACAGGTGTGGGTGAACTTAATTCTGTAAATTTTATATTTTCGTTACTTAAGTGATTAAATATTAATTAATTCTAGTGATAGATTAATAAATATCACGCGAAAACTAAGGCCGTAGTCCTCCATATGAATTATATAAAATTAATTATTCAGAAGGTAGAAAGGGACAATAGCGGGATGATATAATATCTTTTTTCTTTGAATATACAATCAAGACCGCAAGAGGAAAATGTTATTAGTATAATAACATAAAAATATTTTTGGAGCCACTGATAACCAAAGTTGGAGACAATAAAATTACTGTAATGAGTTCGCGTCCCGGCGCATAAGAGTATTTTTAATCCAACCATCCCCCCTCCCATCACCTGGCACGGGAAAACACACCACATGCCTAAAATATGAGGTAGGGAAGAGAAAACAAAATTTAAATATAATCTTTTCTAAAGTCTTATTATGAAATTCTCTTAAATTTTAATGTATCGTTCGTCCCCGTCAAAATAATATGTGGTACAAAGTAAATTTTATTGGATCTTAATTCAATGAATCACCAGTAAATTAAATACATAATCATCTGAAAAATGCTTGAAATCTCTGAAAATTTTTTGTTATCTCTGAGATTTTTTAGTTGTAATTGAATTGGGCTTTGTGAATGCATTCCTATTTTTTATTAGGTTGTTCCTTAAGTTCTTTCCATTTTCTTTATTTGTTGTTGAAGGTTGACTGTGTTATATATGAACCGTTCTGCTCTATTACCTTCTTCCATCTCTCAGGAAGCTTCTTATACCATTTTTACATTTTTTTTTTAATTTACTTACAAAATATTCATAAAAATGCGTTTTTTTTTAGCTTTTGAATTTTTTACGGATCTCGGAGATAATTTTTTAACGAAAAAAACAAACAATAATCAGATGAAGCAAGTTCTGGAAGTTAAGGAGGATGAGGTAGAATACCCCAATTCCGCATGTTGCGTTGTCCATAAGACAGAAATTGTTACGGTTTGATTGAGACTTTCAACCACACCGCCATATACACCAGACCTTTGGAAAATAGTTCACTTTTAATTAGATAATGATACATATTAAACAAATCAGATGCTCATTGAACAAATAAATATATTATCAACTACGGAGATCCAGAACGATGTGTTCTTAAGTCCACACGATAAAAGTAAATACACCAACAAGGCGAAATTAATAATATGAAATATAAATTATAAATAATAGCTCATTATAAAAAGGATGAAATGATGAACATTTCCCTCACTTACAGTATCCAGGTCCGATTTTTAGTTCGAAATCCATAATTAAATCCATTTCTTCCACAAAACTCGTTATCATTTGGTTTTCGAAACTAATTTTTTCCTCTTCTACTCTCTAACGCGGTATTGGGTTCAGACACAATTTTTAATAATATCTCATTACAAATAAGCTGAAATGCTGAACATTTCCCTCACTTACAGTATACAGATCCGATTTTTAGTATGTGAAATATTTAAATCCATATGCTCAACCCTTCTCACGCAGTAAACTTAATTTGCCCGAATTCGTTGTGAAATTTACCCAAAAATTAATTTTATTAAAGAGGGTAGAAGAATTGATATTTCCATTACTTAATTTATAGAGTATAATTGATATTTAAATTAATTATCATACTTTAAACCTGTGTATAATATCGTTGAAAATATCAGCTATCGATATTTCAATCCCCATATATTAATAGTATGGATAGTTATAAGGTGATATTAATATTTGATGACAATATTGGTATTGGGCCTACAATATCCCATTCCTAGCTCAGTGTGCTAATAACTCAATGTTTACTTTCAAACCCTCTCAAATCTAACTAGACAATATTTAAATAAATAAATCTATTATTATATAATAATTAAACTAATGTTGCTAAAGGTCATTGCTATATTTTTTTCCAACTCTTAAACATAGTTTGAATGATTTTCAGTGACAATCACTTTTTCCTTCCTTGTTTCACAATAGTAGGTTAAAGTAGTTTTTAAATTACCCCAGAATAACACAAAAAATCTATAAAGCTATGAATTTTTAATATACAAGTAAACAGGTAACTTAGCAACGTTTCGCCAATTGAAGCATCATCAGGAAGAATCACAAGAAGTCAGAGAAAAAAAAATATTATAATGATATCTCATCAAGCTATCCAAATATATACTGAAGGAAACAGAAGAAGAATGTTATATAAAAAAGATGATATGCAGGGACACAAGAACGAAAATTAAATACTCATACTTGAAATATAATAATACAAAAATGTGTTAATAAAATGAAATTTAGAAAAAAAATAATACCAAATTAATAAATACAAAGAAAGCTGGAAGGGTTTTTTTTTCCTTATTCCGGCTAATCAGCTGTTTTGTATAACCTTCCTCTTCTGTTTCCTTCAGTTTGTATTTGGATGGCGTGGTGAGATATCAGCAGCAAATTATTTTATCTCTCTCTTTCTTTCTGCATACGTGTAATCTCGTTTTTCTGCCCTGATCACTAACGGATCTAGGATTTAAATTTGGGGGGCTTCAGCCCGAAAGATGTATTTTTTATGTATATATTAGGATAATTACTTTGGAAGAAAGAAACTAACTACCTATATGAAATGGTGTTTAAGTGATTCTTTAAGTCCTATTAAATGTAATTAGACGAATAATAATACTTTTAGAGATTTTTTTTTATAAAGAAATGGTTATATTTTATAATTTCGGGAAGGGGACTACAGCTCGAAATCCCTTTCTCCCTCTCCCCCTCCCCTGTAGATCCGCCTGTGGTCCTGATGATACTTGAATGGGCGAAACGTTGGCAAGTTAACTGTCCACTTGTATGCTAGAGACTCATTCATTTATAGTTTGTTCCGTTCATAATGTCTTTTTTTGGAGCTTTTTGCTTATTTTAGTACTTACAAATAATTTAAAAAAAAATTAATTTACTTTTCATGGAACATTTAGTTTCCATTAAATTATACTAGTTTTCATAAGTTATTAGTCATATATTTTTCTATCTCTAAAATATGACTTCATATGTTGTATATTAAATTTTCTCCTTGCTTCTTCCTCGATCCCTGATAACCCTCCTAGGCGTCTGAAAAGAAGATGGCCTCGTGATCTCCTTATGTAGACAAATTATTAGAGTGCTATCAATGGGTAGTTTCTCGACTAGCGTTTTGATGTGATTATATTCTTCTGTACACATTTACTTGATGTATTTATACTAATACAGTTTTAAATATCATAAATTAAAAAAAAAGTTTTCTAAAATCTTCAGCTTACCAACGACATAATTTATTACACTTGATTTCTCTCATTTCCTTAAATCTGTTTTTTTAACTACGAAACTGTTTCGGTTTCATTAATTTTGAATTTATTGACAATTTGGTAGTTATTTCTTATTATTTCTAACAGTAATGGACTGTTAATTATTTTTGATAAACCTAATTAAAACTAATTTATTTGGAAGAAGCAATTTTCAGAATTGAATAAATAAGTGCTTCCAGATTATTTAAATCATTATTAGAGCCAGCTAATATTAAATACCAGCCAATTATACGATGATTAATGAGCTTAATCAAAATGTTTCTGAGAAAATTGAAAATGAAAATAAATTAATATTTCCAACTAAAATTAATTCAATTTTGTTGTATACTGAGCGTAGCGGATTATCTGTTATATGTAGCAGGTCTAATATATTTTCTTAAGGTCGTTTGAAAACCGGCAGCTGTAATATTCAGCTGGTAGTAATATGAAATTATTAAACATATGACCACCGTACTGATATAAGAATAGGACTGAACATGGGACCACATTTTCATCATGTACTCTAATAGATATCACACGTACTCTCCCAATCGGGGCTGCTTTCTACGTGCTGCATTTCTCTAAAACATATTGACTTCAGGAATCTGTTGCAGTATAACCGGATCTTTTCGGAAACACTTCATTACCGGTTAAGCCAACGTGTTAAAAAATAGTAACATTAATACTAATATCGTCGTAAACCTATGACTTCCTGTCCTACAGTATCTTTTAATAACACCCCACTTATCCCTGTTGAACAAATACGATAGCTTGGACTCCACCTGGACAAACGTCTCACTTGGAATCCTCAAACCAGACTGAAACGACAAGAAACTGCTCGACGTTTCCGCTTACTCCAACACTTACTAGACAAACGCTCTAAACTTTCAATTAATTACAAAAGACTAATATACATTAATATACTATATCTCCGATACTATACTATACTACGATTCCTTCTTACATCCCAAAATGACGCTGTAGGATAAAATAAATTATATGAATCAAATTTTGATTGAGATGACTGCTTGCTGAAATTATTTGCGTTTTAATTTTTATAATCAACTCATAGTGCTTATATCAATTTGTTTTTTATTTCCCCTGATTTCTGTTTCAATAATGTTTGTTTTTTCAAAATGGGTACTTTTTGTTTTTTATATATTTTCACAGAAGATATTTTATATATTCTTTAATTTTGATTAATGTACTTCTTGGTCAGATATGATTTTTGTTCATAATTGTTATTCTTAAGAAACCTTGTCCCAGAATAAAGTTTATTTTCTGTTTCTATTCTATTTCTATATAGATATCTATGTAGTATTTTTTTGTTTGTTTTTTTTAATTTCCTTATTTTTAAGTTATTATATTTTATTTATTGCTTAAACTTTTTGATTATTATTTAATTGTTATTTTTCTTCTGTTTTTTTTATATGTATATATATGTATGTATTTTTTTAGTGTGAATGAGATCTTACCTCCCTATAACCAATGTCCAAACGACCGAATTTTGTAATATTCAATAATATATTAACATATACTAGGTAAAATGAATCTATATATCTTGTGTGTATTGATATATGATGAATCTAAATTTATTGGACCAATTTTTTTTTTTAATAAGGTATAATTATAATTAATTTTTAATCAGATTTTCTGTACTAAAATATAAGTGTACGCGGAATATCGTTGAGTTTTAAATAGGATTCTGAAAATCAGTTATTTATTTATTTTTTAATTATATAATTTGCGTGTTTTTATAAAATTAAGAGAAAATTCTTAGTAAAAGAAATGTATTCATGAGGGAGTTTAAAATATTTTTTCCTCATAATCGAAAATTTCCACTCCTATTATACACTTTAGATATGAAGACTAATTTGTATCAAGATCGAATTCATTTGAAACTATTTGAATTGAAAAAGTAACCTTTGGAACAGACTCTGACGTCCATATTTACCAACTACCATTAAATTGATTTTAATTTTAATACCTATTTTATTAAATTCTACTATAAATACAATTTACTAATATATTTTACAATCGCGTAAATACATTATTGTAGACACCCTTATATTTACTTTTAAGATGTGATGAATGTTACGATTAGAGAAAAAAAAAATTCTTGTTTTCCATAATATCACTATATATTAATAAACAAACGTTCGATTTGGTTCATTGTTACCATATTTTTTTTCTAAATTTGATTTCATACACTTAAAAAAAATCGCTTACTTATTTGCCAATGTATTTTTTTTAAAACAACATTAAAAAAAAAACGGTCTTTTAATTGGAGCCTTGATATTATACTAGGTTGGGGGACATTTAAGAATAATAATATAATATCAATTTTATGAAATACTGTTTAACAATTTAAAAATGTAACTAATAATTAATAATTTAATGGATTTTAAATGTGGTAAGGCATGTTCACTGCTCACTCAATGAAAAGTGAGTTTTTTTTTTTATTTACTACGATTGGTAGATTGTATTATTGGAATATTTTATTTAGTTTTTAAATAAAAATATAAATCTATTAAATTGTAGGTAAATATTTTGATATGATTTAATATCGATATATTGTGAATATAGTTAGCTAGATGGTCGGATATATTAGGAAGGTACTGACCTCTGTTGATCGAGAAGCAGTCATTCGAATATAATCCAATTGTGACAAGGATCCAGCCAGCGCTGAGTGCATAGGATAGAATCATGTCGAGAAAGGACGAAGGATAAATATCCTTAAAATAATTATTTGTATTTAACAACATAAAAATGTGTTTTTTTTTATAATTTACTTATCTTTAAGTTATTTAAATTTTATTTATTGTTTTATTTTTCTTATTATTATTTAACCGTTATTTTGCTTCAGTTTATTTAATATTTTTAATAATATCAGTGATAGAAAATAACTTTATTCTGGGACAAAGTCCCTTTAGAATAACAAAATAGAACATAACTAAAAGACTACATCTGGCCAAATTAAAACAATAATAAAAAAAGAGAAAGTAAAGAAAATATTATTTAAATAAGCTATATACAAAAAAAAAGTCTATAAACAAAACACTAAAACTATGATAAAACACTTAAAACTATGTACAGTAGGAAAAATTATAATTATACACTTTTGAAAAATAAAATAATAAAAAATACATAGAGTTATTCTTTAAAATGAGGTGTGTTTCTGCTAACAAAGGAAACACAAAGTTGACAATATAATATGTCAGAGTATTTAAATAATGAATAATATGTAAACACATCATTATCTTATTGTAACTATTGGTACAAATTTATTTGTATAAGAATAAAAATTATTGAAAAACAAAACAATAGAAGCATTCAGTGGAATTGAGGGTAGGAAAATATTCTAAAATCCCTAGTGAAATTTACAGTATGGAATGGTACTGTCATTTGATGATGAATGATATAATAAAAATGTATAATAACAAATGTTTTTATGTATATATAATGTGAATGTGATCTTACCTAACTATAACTATTGCCCAATGAACAGAATGTTGTATTATTCAATAATTAAAAAAAAAAGAAGAGAGAAAATTAAACAAAATTAAAGAGGACCCTTCAGAAACTAGTAAAAATACTTATTCAATTTTCTTCTAAATGTTCAAATTGAAACATTTAAATAATGTTTGTAAAATGGCAAATATTATTTTGAAAATTCAGATTTAATAAAGATATATATTTTTTATGTCTTGCTTAGATGTGCACATTATGCCCGTTGCAAGGATATAGAAAAACGAAACAACAAAAAACTTTAAGTAATTTATGTCAATTAGGTCTCGCGACTGTCTCGTCTAACAAAAACGTGCATCTTTCTGAAGGTTAAATTATGAAAATAAATGTGAGCCGCCGGTTTTGGGTCTGAAATTTCATACAAAGGCACATTTTTCAATGTCCCTCCTTCCAAAAGAGATAAAAAACTAGATGCAGATTTTCAATCTGGAGAATCACAAGCTGCCATGATTAGAGCAAAAGATGGAAATTTTATAAAACCAGTCACGCGTCAATTCAAGAAAGTTTCTTTGATGTATTCAATCATATATATCAAACGGGTGATGTATTACAGAGTTATTCAAAGTATATTTTATTTCATATATTCAAAAATAGTGACAAAAACATCGTGAACAATTATAGAGAAATATATATCACAAGTGCAGACTATAAACTGTTTGCAGGGTTGTTGTTAAACAGGCTACAGAGCTGGGTCTATATATATATATATATATATATATATATATATATATATATATATATATATATATATATATATATATATATTCGGTTGACTCTACAAATCTTGTAGCTCTTTGGCCGCCTGAACCAGCCTTCTCCACCTCTGCCTAGTTTCCAGTTTGCGGCATGAAGCTCAGTCGTCTTTGTTTATCCTATCTATCCATCTGGTTTTTGGCCTCCCACGTGGTCTCTTGCCTAATACACACATATATATATATATATATATATATATATATATATATATATATATATATATAAATATATAAGTTATGGTTAGAGGTAAGACAATATAACAGTTAATCCTATCTATGAAGTGTAAACAAAGTGTAATACTATATATATGGCATTACTAAGGCAATAAAGTCAGCATTCTTTGAGTAACCACGTGCTTCATTTCGGATCCTTTTTCCCTTTTTTTTATTATTTCTTGTTCGAACTGACGTAAGTTATATATATATATATATATATATATATATATATATATATATATATATATATATATATATACTACATGGGAGGCCCGATTTAAATATTGGTACGTGGAACGTAAGGAGTTTAAACACAGCAGGGGGGCTAAAATCGGTCGCGAATGAGGTAAATGGGTACAATTTGGATGTCGTGGCTCTGCAAGAGGTTCGCTGGCCAGGGGAGGGCTCGATGAGGGAAGGGAAGTACACTATTTGGTACGGAGGAAGCGGGAATCATTGTTTACTTACCGGGTTTCTAATTAGGCGTAGATTACTATCCGCTTTGAGGGACGTACAATTCTTTAGTGATAGAATTTCGGTAGCTACATTTCAGGGACGTTGGTTTAAAATCGCATTAATAAACATACATTGTCCGACCGAAGACAGTGACGATGAAGTCAAAAGTGAATTTTACGATAAACTCGAATGGGTTTACGATAAACTACCACGAAACTACATGAAAATAATTGTAGGTGACGCGAACGCAAAGGTAGGAAGGGAAGAAGTTTATATTCCGACGATTGGTAAAGAAAGTTTGCACGAATATAGTAATGATAATGGGATCCGTCTGATAAACTTTGCCATCTCAAAAAACCTGATAATTAAAAGTACGACGTTTAAACATAAGGATATTTATAAATATACTTGGACATCACCGGATTCGCAAACACGAAATCAAATCGATCATGTCTTGATACAACATAGCTGGCAAAGCAGTATAATTAATGTACGGTCTTATCGCGGAGCAGAATGTGGGTCGGATCATGAATTAGTAATCGCGAAACTTCGACAAAAACTTAATATAAAAAAGAGAAAAGAAAACCGTTTCGATTTTGAGAATTTTAATTTGGAAAAATTAAAAAATCCATCAATTAGAAACCAATTCGAGCTAGATGTTAAGAATAGGTTTGAAGCTTTAGAGCTTCCTGACGAGGACCACGAGGATATTGACAAGTTATGGATAGAGATCAGAGATAATATTAAAGCGGTCGGTAACTCGTGTCTAGGAAAAAAGGAAAATAAGAATAACAAACCGTGGTTTGATGAAGATTGCTTAAACATGTGTGAAAAAAGAAAAGCCGCTAAATTAAAAGCTCTAAATAATCCTAGCGAAGACAATCTGGAATACTTCCGAATCTCAAAGAACGAAACGACAAAATTGCTCAAAAATAAAAAAAGGGAGTATCTTAAAAATAAAATAATTGAAATAGAAACTAATAGAATTGAAAATAACGTAAGAGAAATGTACAAAGGTATAAACAGATCACGTAAATATGTAGGGCCCGTAACGTCTGGGATTAGGGATGATAATAACAATATTCTGACCGATCCGGTTGACATATTGAATAAGTTTAAGGACCACTTTGACAATATTTTAAATACGGTAAATTATGATCTGTGTCCTCCTTCTGAGTACCAGAGTGCTGAACCATTAATAGAAGGACCAAGTAAAGAGGAAGTTGAAGTAGCTATCGGAAAATTAAAATCATATAAAGCAGCGGGAATCGATAATATTCCTACTGAACTAATTAAGGCATGCGGAGAAGCTGGAGTTTCTAAAATACATCGGTTGCTTAAAAAGATCTGGGTGAACGAGAAATTACCTGAAGAATGGAAAGAATCTATTCTTATTCAGATTCACAAAATGGGTCCGAGGACGGATTGTAATAACTATCGAGGAATTTCACTCCTTCCGGTATGTTATAAAATATTTACTTTAATCTTAACCAGTCGAATCACGGAATACGCCGAGGAAATTATCGGAGACTACCAATGCGGATTTAGACGGAATCGTTCGACTATTGATCAAATATTTTCTTTACGGCAAATATTAGAGAAAAAATTGGAGTATAACGGTATTGTTCACCAGCTGTATATAGATTTTAAAAAGGCTTACGATTCTATTGACCGCCAGAAACTGTATAATATTCTAATCGAGCAGGGGATTCCAAAAAAACTAGTAAATCTAGTCAGGATGTGCTTGACGGAGACACTCAATAAAGTTAGAATCGGTAATAATTTGTCCGAAAAATTTGAGGTTCGTTCGGGCTTAAAACAGGGGGATTCTCTTTCGCCTGTCCTGTTCAATTTGGCATTAGAACATGCCATTAGGGAAGTAATGCGAACCGAGAAAGGGTTGGATCTGGGCGGGACAACATCCGTGCTGGGCTATGCTGATGATCTGGTACTGTTAAGCGAAGACGTTGAAACTACAAAACTAAATACGACAACGTTAATGAAAGCCGGTAAAGAACTAGGACTCGAAATAAACGTGGATAAAACAAAATATATGGTTAGCTGCAAAAATGGCGATACTACTGGTGATATCGATATAGATGGTAATATGTTTGAACAGGTAGATAAATTTAGGTATCTAGGTTCTACGATAACTAGAAAAAACGAAATTGAAGAAGAGATTAAGGTTAGACTGAAGGCGGGGAATGCTTGTTATTTTTCTGTGACAAAACTACTTAGTTCGCGCCTCTTGTCCCGAAACTTAAAAATTAGAATCTATAAAACAATTATCTTGCCTACAGTTCTTTATGGATGCGAAACTTGGCCGCTTACATTAAGGGATGAGCAGCGTCTTAAGGTTTTTGAAAATAAAGTATTGCGTAGAATATTCGGACCGAAGAAGGATGAGTTAACCGGAGAGTTCAGACGGTTACACAACGCCGAATTGCGTGAGATGTATCCGGGTAATATAATTGAGGTAATTTCATCGCGGCGAATCAAATGGGCTTGTAAAGTTGTTGGGCTTAGTAACGAGAGAATTCCTAAAAGGTTAATATTTGCTGTGCCGAATGGTAAGCGTCCGAGGGGAAGACCGAAGCGAAGGTGGGAAGATTGCATTAAAGCCGATCTGAAGGGACTGGGTTTGGACGGCGAACGGTGGAGGGAGGTGTGTAACAAGCGATTGGTGGTATCGGCATCGAACCTTCGGGTTCGCTAAGTCTTATTATTATTATTATTACATGGGAGGCCAAAAACCAGATGGATAGATAGGATAAATAAAGATACGGCTGAGCTTCATGCCGCAAACTGGAAAGCAGTAGCCCAAGATAGGCAGAGGTGGAAAAGGATGGTTCAGGCGGCCAAAGATCTACAAGGCCTGTAGAGCCAATCGAATATATATATATATATATATATATGTATAATTAGGGTAATTATGTAATTTAATTTTGACAAAATATATAAATTTATTCATTCATTCTAAAATGGACATGGTTTTCCTTACCTAGAGGGTACAGTAATATACCTAGTCCAACGACTTTTAAATAAATAGATAATTATATAAATAAATTTAAAATATATAATAGTATACACAGTAGGGATATAATCAATATATAATTATATAATGAACACATTTTAATGATGTTTGATTATATCGTTAGAAATCCTTTATTTTTCTATCAACTTTAAATGTTAATAAATTGCCGCATAGTAGACATATAATATTACATTAAATATTATATGTTAATAACTATATAAATATTTCACCTGAAATATTCCTTGTGCAAGCGACCCTTAGCGGGAACGGTATTCTGAGGGAAAATCCTACAAACAGGAGAATGGGGACTGTAGGAGTTCTAATATCTCCCTCTCAGTGAAACATATTACGCCACTTTTCTCACTACTGTATTACTTAAATTACAGCATTTAATTTAAGAAAAATATATAATTTCAGATAATACAGTTATGTATAATTTACTATTTTTGTTAAATCCAAATTAATATGAAGGTATTAGGTGGACTGAACTGAGACTCATAGCTCCTCCTCAGTTATATATCCTGATATCAGAGGTCAGCCCGGCCTCACCCATTCTGCTTTCAAAAGCTAAGCACATGCATTATAACATACATTATATATATATATATATATATATATATATAATTATAGATTTAATAAGTTTTATTATATTTATGATAAAATTCAAAATAATATTTATTTATTCCATAGTCACATTCATATTCCCTTTATGACATAATTTATTTGCAGATCTTAAAGTGCTTTTAGACATTTCACAAACTCTGTGAAAACATAAACGCTGCAAATTATTTTACAATGGTTTATTATTTATAAACAAATAAACATTTTAAGTAATATTGCTTTCCTAGCAACAAAGAAAAAGGAATAAAAGGTGTTTCCAATTATTGGCCTAAACATTTTTTTTTTATCATTAGTTATTTGCTGAAAAAAAAAATAGCATTACTTGAGTATACATTCAAAAATCAAAATTCAAAAGAAAGGATTTGCAATAGAACATATTAAAAAAATCTAGAGATCATATATTTGCTCCAAATTGTCCGATTTTAACGTTGATTTTTTTTTTTTTTTAGGGTAATTTCGTGTACCTTAAAATAACCATTTTACCACCCTTCGTTTTTTTTTCAGCTTCTTTTCGTTGAAACGTGTTATATAAATAAAGTTAAAGTTCATCGAGAAGAAGACTTTAGCGAAGTTTCATTGAAATCGGTAATCCGTTCAGGTGCTACAGTCTATAGCAACACAGGTTTCTCGGCTGCTCACTTGAAAGGAAAAAGCGGATAGTAATGTCGATGAAGGAGGATCATCCTCGGGTGAACTCTTACTTTAAATCCTACTTTGAAAAACTCGGTCGAGTAGTTTCGGGGAAAATGCGCGGATGGCGGACGGACAAAAAATATGTTCGTTTTTCGAATTCTAGGTATCCTGGATCGTAAAACCTGAAATTTCGAGAGGGGGTTAAGTTTTTTAATTTTTTGTTGTATCGAATCGAAAATTCAATTTATTGAAAATAATGAACCAATATATAAATGGTTGTTTTCCTGTGCTAGTAATATTGTTTCTTGTTTTATATTTTTTCCCATCTGCTGTTGGTAAAAAGAGATACCAAAAAAAAAAAATGTTTAGCGCTAATGTATATTAATGTCTAATGGCTATTATTTATGTTTGATAACTGTATTTATTATAGTTTTTAAAATGTCTAAATGCACTTGTTGAGGAACTGTTTCTTTTTTTAATGTTATATCCCCACATATATTATTACATTTTGCTAGGCTTCAATACTGGAACGGTGGTAGGTCTGTAGATCGATGCGGGACAAATTGGACCTTGAAGATTTTGATGCGTACAGCAATACCCGGATAGTTCCCTCGGAACTATCGGATCCTGCGTTTTTAAGCCCAAAAACGTACTATTTTCGAGATAACGCAAGGCATGGTGTTTGCATCCACACAACCTTAAGTTAATTGTAGTACTGTCATTGAATAAATGTCTCATTTCGTCGACTTGAGGTCTCTATGATTGAGATAGGAGGAGTTTATATTATTTATCGATGGTGTTTTTGGCCGGCAAGCCATATCATCGTTAATTCTTCACTAAATCTCAAGATTGAGCCTCAGATTTCGAAGGCTTCCTTCTCCTTCAGGCGGGCAAAGTAGTACAATCACCCCGAAAATTCAGGGAAACAAGTTATGAAAGAAAAGAAACTTTATTTGCGAATAACTGAAAAAATACACACTTTTCCCTGTGTTATGTCCATGAATACATAAAAAATTACTTAATTCTCTACGAAATGAAAAAAAAAATCGGTTAATTTTAGCAAAGATACAGCTTATTGAAATTTGTAAATATGTTGGTTCCAAACAAAAATGAAGTTTTTTGGGGGGAGTTATTACAACAATCTGTCTCTTGGACAAAATTTAAAGATTTAAATTAATTTATATTCCTTTGTTGAATATATTTATATCAAGTAACCGTTGATTCCTTTATCTTTTGATGCGTTGCATTATTTTATTTTCTTATTAATTTGGCATTTGATTTCAAATAATATGCTGTGCGAATTTTTCGCACGGGCCTACTAGTCAGAAATAATTTTCGTAACATGAGAGGTCTTTAAAATTGTTGGAGAAGCTTCAATCCGTTGATGTTAATCTCTTCTCTATAGCTATATTTGTTATGTATAGGTTGTCTAGAACGTTATATGGTTATAATTGTTGTTAAATAAGGATATCACATTATGATATTTTATTTTGTTATTATTTCAGTGTATATTATTTTGTTATTAGCTTATTTATTTATGATTCTGTAAATATGGTGTGAATTTGCTCTCTGAACTCTATTATAAGTGTCGTTAATTGAGACAGGTTGTTATATTTATAAATAAACTATTGAATATATATATAAGATTTTATATTTACGTATTAATCAAAATCTTTGCATAAGGCTTTAAAAAAATGTATATACAATATCGGGTTCAAGCGACAATTTTTTGGTGTGTTATGACATGTTCGTTTTGGATTAATTTAATACTCTCAATTTCCTGATTTAACTAAAGCAGAATTCATCTCAGTGATTAAACTGTATGAAATTTGGATTTTTTTTTAAATCGATCAATACAAGACTGAAACGACAAGAAACCGCTCGACGTTTTCGACTACTCCAACACTTATTAGACAAACACTCTAAGCTTTCAATCCATTACAAACGACTCATATATATGAGATTAATAATACCTATTTGGACTTACGAAATTGAGCTTTGGAGCTCCACTAAACCATCGAATACCACTCGTATCCAATCCTTACAATCCAAAATCCTTCGTAAAATCCTTAACGCTCCTTACTTTGTCACTAAATCATCCATAAAGACCTTAATGTTCCATATGTCTCCGATTTGGCCCAGTCCAGATACCTATCCTTCCATGATAAACTTCAAAACCATCCGAATCCTCTCGTTTCAAATCTTGGTTCCTTCTCGATCCCTGATAACCCTCCGAGGCGTCTGAAAAGAAGAGCCTCGGGACCTTCTAATATAGAACTTTAATTTGAGTTCTACCAATGGGTAGTTTCTCTTCATGTTGTACATGTCATGTTACCAATGTCACATTTGCTTGTTGTATTTTTAATGTAATACAGTTGTAAATTTTATTAAAAAAAAAAAAAAACCCATCAACGATATAGGAATATCATACGTAGTATAATAGTCGAGTTATACCTAGTGCACTAGTTACAAAACATTAAGTGGCAGGATGGCCGAATGGACTAACGCGTGGGCACCGCGAAATGCCCGGCAACCAGAAACTGAAGTTGTGAGATAAAAAAAGTACGAGTTTGCGTCCAGGTGCCGGAGGGGATTTTAAATTCCCCGCCCTCACCCTCCGACCCGGTAAAATACCGTATAGCCTAAAAGGCGAGGTAGGGAATACCAGAAAAAAAAAGTTACAACACATTAAAGTTCCATGCAAATAGATTTCGTTCCATGTATAGGTTCTTTGTTTTCCCCAATTTAGACACCTATCTACTACATATAATTTTTTTTTTTGTTTGTTTATCTAATGGAATTTACAACTGTATACAAATGCAACCAGTAAATATGTGCAAATATAAATGATGGCATGTACAGGCTTGGAGAGATACTACCCAGTGATAGCACTCTCTAAATGATTTTAAGTAAGAAGATTACGAGGCCATCTTCTTTTCAGACGCCTAGGAGGATTATCAGGGATCGAGGAGGAAGCAAGAGTGGAAACAAGCGGATTTGGATAGGACTGAAGTTTATCATGAAAGGATAGATATCTGGCTCGAGCTAAATCAGCGACATATGGTACGTTACGGTCTTGATGAATGGTTTTATTTGTGACAAAGTATGGAGCATTAAGGATTTTACGGAGGATTTTGGCTTGTAAGGATTGGATACGATAGGAATTCGATGGTTTCGTGGAGCCCCAATGCTCAACTCCGTATGTCCATATAGGTCTTATTATAGTTAACTACATCTAATTTAAATATTATTCATTGATGTCAATTTTTTTAAATCAACCGAAGTGTTTTAAGTAGATACATGAATATATTTCTTTTAGGGTGCATAGAATTCGCCGAGTTCTTTGGCTTTTTTTAAAAATTAAAGTATTTAATAATTATATATACTTTAAACAGTTTAACATACAATTTTAACTTATTGTATGTTCAGTGGGCGTCTCTGAAACTTTTATTTTATATTTTTCTTAATATTTCTTATAAATTATTAGATAGAATGGACGCAAACTAAGAGAAATATAAAAGTTATTTTCAAACTTTTAAAAGGAGTATGAGACGGAAAAAAACTTTCAGGAAACTTATATTGTGACAGTTAATTTAAAAATAAGCGGGACAGTTATCAGAAGGTGGTATATTCTCTTGAAATATATTTTTGAAATTAATTACTGTTCATACCACACCATACGATATATCAAATATAAATAAATGAAGTTATGATTCTGCAAATCCCTGAGTTTAATATAGTCTATTTAATTTTCATAAATATGTTTTAAGATATAAATAACATAAAGGAAGGAGTTGGTCCGGGTTGGCGGTCATAAATAGGATAAATAGTGGTAAAACTATTTTATTAAAAGCCAACGTTTCGACCCGACTTTGCAGGTCTTCTTCAGGGCTAGAACGGACAAGATACAAAAAGATAGAGAATTGTGGAAGTTACATAATATTTAGACAAAAAATTATAAACAATGTGAATAAACTTATTAAAATTATAAACAGTAAGTACATTAAAATATAAACAGAGTAAGCTAAGTAACAAGATCCTAAACTGAAGTAAATAGATGGTAACAATTGTTGTAGTGTAATATATAATAAATGCAAATGTGAATATACTTCTACAGATCTACAGGAGAGATTGAAAGAAAAGGAAAAAGGATATAATATGAAATAATAGACATAAAGGAATGTGAAGAAAGAAAAGAAAACCAAATAATTAAATAAATACGTAAATAAAATTAGAAGAATTAAATTAGAGACTTACAGTTGTGTTCAGGAGTTTCACTTAGAACTGGAAAACCAGGGTAAGGGCAGGTATTGGGGAATTTTCTGACTTGTTTGGGTAATGGGAAAAAACCTAGAAAATTACAGTATCTAAAATTTGAAGATGTGGATGGATGCAATGGAAAAAATACTATATCTATGAAATATTAAATTATAAATACAACGCTTTCTTTTAATAAAACAGTTATACCACTATTTATGACCGTCACTCCGGATCTCGTTCCTTAATAATACAACGGTCAAATATTAAATATTGAATAAATAAGATAAACTTCCATAATTACAAGAAATCAAATTTATATTATGATTAAGAAAAATATTTTTGTAATAGTTGCCTGAAGGTATTTTAAATAAAAAACTAGATGGGGAAACTTTTTATCATTTGAGACCGCAGTAACGTTAATGCCATTTTCTATATTTTATTGTTGATATTTTTATGTATCACTAAATATACACAAATTAATACATATATTAAACTGAATAATTAGATAATTAAACTGAATAATTAAATATTAATTAATTCTAGCAATAGATTAAAAAATATCGAGCAAAAGCATTTGGAGGCAGCAATTTCCCTACCTGTAATCTAATAAAAAATATTTTTTTTTTTTTTAGTGTATAATAATACAATCAGCCACTGTTGGAGGGCTATAAGTATTAAGGCTAGAAGTTCTCATTCATACAGTATATACAAGTAATACAGAAGTAACTATGAATATAAGAAGTAAATAAATAATACTTATAAAAAAAAAGTAAATCAATAGAAAAAAAAAATAAAATAAATAAACAAAAAAATAAAATAACAACTTCTAAACACATTCATACCTATATACAATATATACATTCGCCCAGGAATCTCCGAGCCAGGCTTTTCTCCCCACATGTGGAAAGCAAAGCAGGACTCCAGAGATCCCAGTGCCACTTTTCCAGCCACATCACTAGTATTAAAAGCCAGTGGAGGCTGAAGGAGGGCACTAGAGCCACAGATGATCAGGACTTGAGCCAGGACTCCAGAAATAAAAAATAATTATAATTGGAATTCAGATAATATATATTCGTACTTTTTACTGCTGTATTTAATAATGTATACTTTTATGGAAAGTATATATAAACCTTAAATTTTGTTTTCAGCTTCTTAATTTTATATTAATCTTCTTAATTTTTATATTAATTTATATAAGTTTATATTGATAATATAGTAATTTTTTTAAGATTTGAGTTTTTTTATTATTCATTTATACTAGAAGTAAGGTGGTAAGTGAAAAAAAAGGGTCTTGGGATCAATATTTTTTAAGATTTTCCACTTTATAGAGACTAAATGTGCCCTGGGAGGATCGTTGACCCCGGGATCAATCCACGGCAGATATATCAGAACAGATAGTTATCTGAATCCCTGTCTTGGAACCCTGAACTGAGAAGCACAATACCTTACTCATTGAGATACCCCAAACAATGAAAATGCTTCAGAAATAGCAATATTGATAATAAAATAATAGAACCAAACAGCTGAGCATGTTCTTCAGGGTTGTATTCTTCTTGATAAGATGAAGATTTGGCCCGAATCGAAATAGACACCTCTAGTAAAAGCGAACAGATGAATATGGTGGCATGATAACACTTGTCAAGAAATAACCCATTGATACCAACATAACCATATTGTCCTAATATACATTAGAATATCACGAGACCTTCTTGTCAAACGCATCGGCGTGTTATGAAGAATCGAAGAGGAAGTAAGTTTAGAAAAGAACGATAGGTATCTAGATTGGGCCAAATCTGAAACATTTTGTAATATGGATTATTTTTTTAGTTACAAAGTAAGGAGCATTTAGAATTTTACAAAGGATTTTGGATTATAAGGATTGGATACGAGAAGAATTCGATTGTTTAGTGGAACCACATAGTTTAATTCCGTTAAGTCCAAATAGATCATATTATGGTCATTAGTGTTGTTCAAATGCGAGACCGAGACGAGTCTTGGTCTTGCAAATTCAGTCTTGGTCATGGTCTCGGTCTTGCGCAAGAGTCTCGCAACGGTTTTGCAGTTACTTATTAGCTTATTACTAGATATTACTGTAATTTTTTAGATAGGAGAAACCTAACTAAGCCCGAATGAAAAATTAGAGGAGTTAAATGCAAAAGTATATGGGTTATACCAATTATTAACATATAGTAACTAATATTGTCAAGTATTAGTAACTATTTTGCCTTAATTTTTACCAGTCCTGGCTTGGTCTTGCAACAATTAGGCAGCACTTTGCAAGACCAAGACCGATTTTTGGCAATACTAGTTATCGGGCATGTTCATTGAGAACATCCTTTGAATTCCTGAGTTAACATGTTGATGAAATCACTTTCAGTGTATCACATGTGGATCTACTGATGGGGGGGGGGAAGCTTCGGACTGAAATCGCTACCCCCCTAAATGATATTATATAACCATGTTTTATGGACAAAATATTTAAAAAAATATCTCTTAAAGGATTATTATAAGGATTCACGTAATTAAATTTAATAGGACTTCAAGAATCACTTAAGCACAATTTCATATAGGTCGTTGGTATCTTTCTTTTTTTTCTAAATTAATTATCTTCATATACATATGAAAATAAAAGCTTTCTACTGAAACCACCTCAAAAATTACAACCTGTAGTGTATTACAAAGTAGTCGTGAACAGTTGACAAATGTAGGTCTTTACGCAAAGTAACATTGCTAACGTATCGGAGAGCTTTGTTTATAGTCCTTAAAGTTTTTATTGAAAAGTTAGGAGCTTACGTATGTTTTTTTTTTTAATTTATCGTTCATCAGTGAAACATCGGTGTAAATGGGCATAAGTGTATGTGTACAATTTCTTTTTATGTTTTAACTTCGAACGTCTTGAAAGGAAAGAATCTAATAATCATAATAAATATATGACATTAACTAAATACACAATATGTTGCGAATAAATTTTTTTAAATCTTGAAAAATCACCACATGTACCATTTAATTTTGGAAAAGACACGTGACCATCAACTCATATCGACGAGAACCGAATTCCTCAGAGGGATCTTTGACTAATATTCGACAGAAGGATAATTTAAGGTCCACATGTGAATGACAAAATGTTCAAATAAAAAGAAAAATTAATCGAAATCAATATCAAAAATATAAATTATAAATTATTTACATATTGTAACTAAGATTGTTGAGTAGTATTAATTATTTTCCCTTAATTTTTATTTTTAACTTAATTTATTTTTAGGTTTTTGAAAATAAAGTGTTGCGTAGAATATTCGGACCGAAGAAGGATGAGTTAACCGGAGAGTTCAGACGGTTACACAACGCCGAATTGCGTGAGCTGTATCCGGGTAATATAATTGAGGTAATTTCATCGCGGCGAATCAAATGGGCTTGTAAAGTTGTTGGGCTTAGTAACGAGAGAATTCCTAAAAGGTTAATATGTGCGGTGCCGAATGGCAAGCGTCCGAGGGGTAGACCGAAGCGAAGGTGGGAAGATTGCATTAAAGCCGATCTGAAGGGACTGGGTTTGGACAGCGAGCGGTGGAGGGAGGTGTGTAACAAGCGATTGGTGGTGTCGGCATCGAACCTTCGGGTTCGCTAAGCCTTATTATTATTATTATTATTATTATTATAATTTTTATTCAAAAAATCGATTTTTTTAACAAGTCCTGGTCTTGGTCTTGCAACAGTTAGGCGGCTTTGGTCTTGGTGTTGCAAAGTGCAAGTATTTTGTAATTAATCGGTAGCTTAGAGTATGTCTAGTTAACGCTGGAGTTGTCGGAAACGTTGAGTGGTTTCTTGTCGTTTCAGTCTGGTATAAGGATTCCAAGTTTTGCACATAATTAAATTTAAATCCCTAGAAGCAAACAACACCTCATGGAGTAACATCAGGAAAGACATATTTACCCTTGTTTGGTGTTACCAGTGCGGTGAGCATCAGCGTATTACCAGCGAACCCTCCAGTAGTGAGGAAGTGAGTGCAATAGCCTGGAATTGCCTATATTGGACAGGCGCAACAGATGGCTACTCCTTACTTGAGATAAACTTTCCCTCACTTGAGGATTACTTTCACTAGTCCAACATGTCACCATTCAAATTAAATGTACCTATAAAGTTTAATAATTTTTAATTAATAATTTTTTTTATCTTCATATTTCCATCCACACCTGTCATGAGCCTGACAATAAGCAGATGTGCTGTAACTAATCCGAAAAACAGACATTTTAGGCATGAGGAAAAAAAATATTACACAGCAGCACTTCTTCCTGGTCTTGATTTATTTCTTTAATTCATGAAAGGAGATCTCTCATCCTGCTCCTCTTTAGTTGTCTCCTGATAGGCACGTCGTTAATAAGTCTGTTGTAATGTCCGTGTAGTTTAAGATGAAATCTGGAGTAGAGATCACGTATGTATTGGTCAATAGTTGGTTGTCGTACGTCGTTATGTAAAGTTTTGTTGTTTACGTACCAAGGAGATCCTGTTATTACTCTTAAAATTTTGCCCAAAGTTTATGTGGGCGTTTATGTGGAATTTCAGATACCAGCAGCTATAATGGATCACCATTATCCATTTGTTTAAGTCCAGCTGATGACTAGTAATTTTTCATCAGCCGTGGATCGACCCTGGGTTCTCCGAAGACCCTTCTAGGGCAAACCCAGCCTTATAAAGTGGGTACTCTTAATTAAATAATGAATTAAGAGGAAAATTCTGGTGGTTGAACGTGATATCGGCCCGATCACTTTCCTGTATAACCGATAAACTTCTAACAGTACTTCCTCACATTGCACTGAACCCAAGAGACAAACTCTGTGTTTCTAATGGTATAGGTTTTATTTTTTTTATTTGTATACTAATGTATATACTTTTGGTTTGGTTTATATATAATTAAAATTCATTATATTATTTTTCAACAGCCTACTCACAGGATAACATTTTTTTCTGTCCATTTATCCTATTTAATATATATATATATATAAACCATACATAAAATACTGTCTTTTTATTTTTTTTTTGTACAATAACAGTATTTTATGTACCAAAAATATTTTTTGATCATCTCTATGCTTAATAAAATAAATTATTTTATTAAATTATATATAAATATATGTATGATTTAACAACTTAATCATTTTGAATCTCTTTCAATAAATTATTTCAACAAAAATTTTACAACGAATATCAGAATCAATCCAAATTCAAACATTCACGCCACTATTAATCAGTACATTTCTCAAAATAAAAATCATTCAACGAGAACGTGCGTGGGTGTTATTTATTATTACTATAATGAATTCTAGTATGGCAGTTACATCTGATAATAAACTAGCTTAAAGTTTTGGAATGGTTATTTTAGTTAAGTTTAACAAATTGTGTTAAAGCTAACGAAAATACTTTTAAAAGTTCAGATCCATCTAAAATGAAATTGGTTAATTTTTTAAATAAACCGATCATGTCTCAAACTTCCTAACAATCTACCAGAGTGTTTAAGTCCAGTTGAAAACGTTTGAACGGAATAACTAAAACACGTTTAATGAAATATTTTTTTTTGTGTTTTGAGCTCAAATTATTTCAAAACAATCAAGGGCTCTAACTGACTAATTTGAATCATCATACTTAAAGAAATGTCCAATCATTCGTTCTTAAAATCGTTAGAAACCTTCTAGTGAGCAGCCCAAACTAGCCCTGTTTATGTGAGCCCCATCAGCCTACTGGAGGTCTCACAACGACCGGGCGTAGGACTGATGACCCTACCCCGTGAACTTAAATCGGGAATCGGGAATCGGGATGTAGTTAACCAAGATGTTAGTAGCCCCCCTGAGGTTCGATCCATGGACGGTCTGTTTTGGGGGAAGAAATATAGGTCCTCGTGTGCTTGCTGACTCCATGCAGCCATAATCCATGGAACTAGACGGATTCGTCACTGTCCTTGAACCCGAGTGAGTCGGTGGAATGAAAAACTGCCAGATTGGTCCCAAAGAGATCGGCTATGGAGCTACGGGTGGCCTGCCGCTGCACCATGGAGACCACGATTCGTTGGGTGAGCGACATGAGGTTGGGTGACCCTCTCTAGGCTATCTGAGCTCCCGCAAGCAACATACGTCTATAACGAGACCTTCATGATCTTCATGGTCTGTAGTGCCAACCGAAAAAAAAATATAAAGATGATTAATTTAGAAAAAAAATAAAGGCACTAACGACCTACATGAAATGGTGCTTAAGTGATTCTTGAAGTCCTATTAAATGTACACGAGTAAATCCTGTTAACTGTACAAGAGTTAAAGTATTTCCTGAACAATAATACTTTAAGAGATATTTTTTAAAACATTTTTTTCCATAAAACATGGTTACAAATACCATTTAGGAGGGGAGTGACTTCAGCCCGAAAGCTATCCCTCATCCCTTGATCGGCCTGTGATACACTCCAAGCGATTTCATCCATATACAAACTAAGTAATTCAAAGTATGTTCTCAATTAACATGCCCGATTATATCCGTAGGAGGCTCAGAAGAAGTTCATTAACTATAAATATTAAAATTACGATAGGAAGAGATACCGCTGGGAACTTCTCTTTCTCTCTCATGCCTACCAATGGCTTACTCCATACTCTACTTCCCGACAGCACACTTGCTAGTAGTCGGTACTCTGACAAGTTAAAAAATAAAGTTAAACAAATTATTTCTTGATTTTACCTCAATGGGGCTACTAACATCTTGGTTAACTACATCCCGATTCTTGATTTAAGTACAAGATGTAGGGTGATCAGTCCTTTAAAAAATTAAGTTAAACAAAATGTATATTTATATAATAAAAGAAGGGTAGTATCCTGGTCCACATGTGTTAAAAGAAAGGCATGAAATTGAAAATCCTTAATAGGACTTAACAGGAAAAAGGACTTATTTAAGGAAGGGGTAGAAAATCCGCCCAGGCTTACCTCCTCGTCTTTTAATTAACTCTCAGTTATTGTTTTTTGTTTAAGTCCATTAGAGGCTTAGCATCATATATTTCGTCTTATAATTTAACTTTTATGCTAGCCTTTATACTATATTATGTTATTAAGTTGTTTTAGTTGTTGTATTATACTGTTTCAAAGCTAATTAATATCGTATGTGCTAATCATGTTACAAAGGTTTTAGCAGAGTAATAAGATTGAAATCTTCAAGAAGGATGAAGATTTGTTTTCTTTTGAATACATATCATCATATTGTATTATTTATAACAAAGAGATACTAATATAAGACAAACTTTCATTTGACAATCTTTGCACAAACTGTAGATAGAAAACGTATTAAAATTATCTCATAATAATTTATAACCGAAGCAATATGGTATCAGAGTACTAACACACGGAGAAAAAAGACAAGTAAAGAACTGCTTACAGAAACTGGTCAATCAATATACCATGATATGAAGGCACGGAGGTTAAGATTATCGGGGCATGTAGCTATTACCAATCCATATAGGAGCCTCTACATAACAATGAATGCCTCAATAGAAGGCAAAAGGCCACTTGGAAGACCAAAAAACATATGGATAGATGGAATCAACAAAGATGGAATAGAGCTGCTTGCAGATAAATGGAAAGAAATAGCCCAAGACAGGCAGAGATTGAGCAGGCTTGTTAAGGCGGTAAAAGATCTACTATAAATGCCGAAAATAAATAAAATTTATACATATATAGCATGATATACTGTTCATATTGCAGAATTTGATGTATTGGAATTTAAAACCACACTTTCAGAAATTTATTTATAAAACTACATTACAGATTTATAAACCATTTATAAATTTCCTATATTACCTATTATGTTCGATCTTTATTATAATGTCCAATGAGAGAAAAATATATATTGCTTACTCCTTATTCAAGAGTGAAAAAAAATCACGAACAGCTGATTTTCTTTTTCTTTTGTTTTTCTTTGAAATAAATATTTAAAACTCAATGAAAATAAAACAAAACAAAGTTCTTAATTAAAATAAATGTTAAGGCGGCAAGATATCTACATGGTCTGTAATGCCAATAGAAAAAGAAAATCTCATAATAATTATTTACTTTTTTCCTAATATGAGAAACTATTAGCTTATTACTGCCTATTATTTTCTTTCAATAAATTTTTAAAATCTTACAATTGCATTGTCTATTTGAGGTAAAGAGGTACTTACAGAAACTGGTGAATCAATTTATCATGATAAGTAGTCAAGGAGATTAAGATAGGTGGGGCATGTAGTTCAGAGTAATCAATCAGGAAGAATACATTTAGTAGGATAAATACCACATAGAAGTACCACAAAACCAGATGGATAGATGGAATCAACAAAGCTGCAATAGAGCTGCATTCAGATAACTAGAAAGAAATAGCCAGAGACTGAGAAGTAATCTAAAAGTAAAAATAATGTATTTTATATTTTATTGCAATGACAATTCCTATTTAGACATTTTTTCAGGTGCGAAAAAGAATTAAATTTTATTGAAAAAATATTTTTCGATTTTAAGTGCGCATTAGCAAGCACCCTCGGATATAGGTATAATATTTTTCGAACTAGTTTTACAAAAAAAAGTTTGGTCGAAATCTGTGAAGTCACTTGTTATTAGTTGAAAATATTTATTATCATTAAAAAATCATATAGCATATTCTATATAGTAACATATATTGTTTAAAAACAATTATTTAATAAACGTTTATCTCCAGCAGGCTTGGTTTTGTATGGCTGCCATATTTTTTCACGACCCATTTAGCCATTATAGGATATTTAGCTCCCATTTTGATCCCTGTATATGAGAACGGGCTTACCATTCTATGTGTTTGGAGAATATTTAAAGTTAATGTGAAAAGTTAATCTTTAACGAAAGTAATAGCAACCTTATTGTGTATTTTTAGCCTTTCTCTTTTTACTGAGCCTTCTCGTCCAACTAATTTGTTTTAAAATAACTCTTTTGATAAAATTTCTCTTATTCGCTTATGCTTTGGATTAAGATCAATCTATTAAGCCTCTGTTCTAATAAATATTAATAAGGAAATTTGGTGTTTTATTAAGGTTTATGTTCTTTTATTAATTTTCATTCATAAATAGTTAATGACATTACAATTCAGAATACATGAAATCAATTAAACATTTTTTTTATTATTATTTCTTAATGATATTTACAACTGTACTAAAGAAATACATCTAGTAAATTTGAACATATGGATATAATGACATGAGTAACTACCCAATGGTAGCACTCTAATGATATGTCTACATTAGGAGATCACGAGGCCATCTTATTTGAGACGCCTCGGAGGGTTATCAGGAATTGAATAGGAAGCAAGGTTAGAAACGAGAGGGTTAGGATGATTCTAAAATTTATAATTGAAGGATAGGTATCTGGATTGGGCCAGATCTGAAACTAAATTAACATTAAGGTCATTATGGATGGTTTTATCTGAAACAAAGTAGGGAGCATTGAGGATTTTATGAAGGATTTTGCATTGTAACGATTGGATACGAGAGGAATTCTATAGTTTAGTGGAGCACCGTAGCAATAAAACATTAAAATGGAAAATGTCATTATATTCTTTCATGAAACAGTGTGGCCGGACCCATTAATATAAATAAAAAATAAGTGAAAAGACATCGTATGGGAAATATTTACAGTAATTTTTTATTTTTTTCTATAAAACAATATATTTGCGCCAGTCAACTATTGTTAACAGTCAGCAAATGTGTTATAAATATAAAGATATAAATGGCATGTGAGGCTTTGGGAAGGGCAGTACTCAACAGTCTTGATTCAATTAATTAGATTGTTTAAGGAAGGAGATCTCTCATCCAACTCCTTTTTAGTCTCCTCCTCATGTTCTGGGGTATGTCAGCTGTGGTAATGTATCTTATTCATTTATTGTGATTTCTGGTTAAATGAGTATAAGGTCGTTGGCGGAAGATAGTCGAGATAGATTTCCTGAAGGAGGCAGTTCCGGTTAGGAACGATTCGTCAAACACAGTAGTTCGGGAGAATGAACGAGGAAAGGACATGATCAGGTGAGCCGCTATTTGATAGAAGATTTAAATTTCAGGCTCTGTATTATGTAAGATGTTTGTGCAAATACCCCATGCCCAACAGCAACCCGATAAGCCTATGATCACGAGTTAAAATCCCTCTGCCAAGAGAACTTTTAACTCTGAAATTAAATCCCACACTTTTTCAACTAGCCCAGGAAAAACCCGCATAGCCTAAAAAGTGGAGAAAAATTTAAAAAATACCGAATAGTTGTGACATTTTACTATGTAATGTTTTAATTACATCGTCATTTTTATGTCAATTTGAGAAAAAAGTCATAAATATGAAGAAATGTCTAGATGGGTACGATGTCGAATCTTTTTGTTTCCTAAGAAATAGATAAAATAATCTCTCTGATAGCGAAATAAAACCTTTCTTATTGACTACAGCGAAGGTCGTTCTGGATTGGAGGATTGCCAGGAAGAAAGGATTGCCTTTGGTTTATCAACGTCTGATCCTTCCGATCCTCGACTCTTTTATTTCTCCAAATCGTTGAAGGAGAAAGAGATGAATGGGAGTGAAAGAGACCAATTGTTACTTTTTATATTCAATCGGTTTCGCATCAGTTCAATATGACGGATAAGTTGAGTTCTTGTTCGCATTGTTTATTATCCAGACGTTTCAGTCATAAATGACCTGCCATCTTCAGGGTTTCAGAGAAAATATACTTCACACTTACTTCGTTACAAATAAATGATACATCTACATTCTTGCTAGAAAAAAGTACATTTCTAAAGAGGTGATGTTTAACAGACCAGCTATATATAGATATAGATTAATTAAAAAACATCTATGGAGTATAGTAAAAAGATATACACTTTTTTACAACTATTCTTTTAATTTATCTGCAATGCCATTTTTCTCTATTAACTTTCATTATGGCTGTATTCACGTTTATTAAAATAAATATGCTTAAACTTACAGAAGTGAATCAAAATATTTTCACACAAAAAAAGTATGTAAAAATTACAATAATGTTCTGGACAGTAAGGATTTTTTAAATAAATCTCGATGTAAAAATATCCTCATTCAATTCTGTAAACTTAAGCGTATTCATTTTAATATATTTACAGCTTTGAATACGTATTATCTGTATTCGCATTTCTTTTTATGAATATAAATATATTCATATTTATATTCGAAAGTGCCATAAATATAAATGGTATTCTCATTTATATTTTTGAATATAAATATGCCCATATCTGTCTCCAGAAGTGTTCCTCGACCCTAAGGTCAATCCATGGCCGATGAAGCAAAATAAATAATTACCCGCCATCAGCTTCATATGAACCCAAGAAGTTGGAGGTTTGTAATTTACCCACTGAGCTACTCTGCTACCCAATCAACTATTGATACTTATATTTTATTTGAGTTCTCAATATATTTTATGTTAATAGCTCCTTATAACAGTGTTGACTGATAATAAGTAAAACGTGCTTTGATTATTTTCATAATTGGTAATTGGTTGACTGTCGTGGATAATGAAGAGAAGAATAGTTGGGGTGGTCAGTCAAAAAGGAAGGCAAAAATAAATTGTAATATTTATTTTTTACATATGCCGACGTTTCGACCTGAAGTTCAGGCCTTCATCAGGGCTAAGGAAATAACCAGATAACAAGGTATGAGAAACATAAGTAATGATGGTAAAAAAGATAATAAAAAATAAAAAAAATAGAAAAAATAAAATAGATAAATATAAAGTAAAATGAAATTGTTAGAATAATGACTAAGAGCTAAGAGATAAATAATAAAAACCGTTACAAAGTGTGGAATGATGAAGTAGGCATAATCAAAAAGGGTGACAAAAGTGTTACAATGCGAATCTTAGAATAAAATGTAAAACATAATTTTTTTCTTACCCTCCAAAATGTTGAAATGTTGAATTGAAACAATTACATATATAGTATACAATAATACAATACTATATATGTAATTGTTTCAATAAACATTTTGGAGGGTAAGAAAAAAAAACATAAAAAAGAAATATGAAGTTATATAAGTAATGAAAATAAATAGTAAAATTGAAACATTGAGAATGGAGTAGTTAGATAGAAAATTGAGATATTGTAAAGTCTATCAAGATGTACAGACAATATAATACAGAGTTAAAAACAGAGAAAAGGAATGAAAGGAAGGAGGGAAGAAATTGAGAAAACTGAAAATAAGAAATAAATAAAAGAATTTCTTAAGTTTATTAATAAATAAAAGTTCTTTGATTATTTTCGATTAGGTTTGAAGAAGGGATTTAATTTATAATTGAAGTGAAAGAACTTGATTCCAACAACAAAAAGCCTAGCGACATGTCAAAATGTAAAATGTGAAATCTCATAACTGATGATGGTAACAAAAAGGGCTCAATTGATAAATAAAAATTGATTATCTCAAAAAATGTGAGCTTAATGATGTGTTTGATAAAAATTTTAAATTAGATCAAATTTATCCTTCCGACATTTGACAAGAGAAATACAACAATACTTTTACAACAAAAGTTAGGTAGCTTTCAACTTTATGAAGAGTTTTTACTTTTTGCGATAAAGTCGTTACTAGGAGAGAGATGGAGCTTCTGCCTGTTAAAAGGACATCAAAACCATTGTAAGGTAATTCAATTTAGTTTTTATATGTTGTATGTTTCTTTCTGCTTGAGCCAGATAATGTGAGTCTTTTGAGGTCTTGGGCACTAAGGCACTGAGACATCAGGGTTCCTTTCCATTTGGTTTAAATTTTAGTAACCTCAGTGCCTCTTCTTTTAAAATAAAATAAAATAAAAAAAACATTAACTTATTATATACTGTTTTAATTTATGTATTTGTTTATTTATTTAGTGAATAATTGAAAACAATAGAGATAAAGAGAGAGAAGTGAGAGAAAGGGAAACTTAATGTTAAATAAAAAAAAAAAAAGCATGAACAATGAAAAGAAGGAAAAAGGAAAAAAAAATAAAAATAAATTAAATAATAAAAATGTATATATATATAATCTAATATTAACTAATACTTCTGTATATTTATATATAAGTTCATATAGTGTCCTCAGGATTGAAGAGTATGCTGTGTATATAGCAACCCAATATAATTGGGCAGCAATCCTTTATATTTTATATTTTATGAAAATAAAGTGTTTCTCTCTGTTTTCCTTAGTATATGTAAATAAACGTTTTCTAAGAATAATTTGTTAATGTATTTTAAAAAAATGTTTCTTCAGCTATGATGTGTTTTTTTTTAATATTAATTTAACTTAAAGTATACTGTATTTAATAGCAATTTTTTTTAAAGTTCCAACAAATAAAAAAGTAAAGTAAAACTTAACATATAAAGATTTTTTTTCTTTATTAACCTATACTACATATGATAATAATATATATCTGTCACATTTAAGGAAAATAGTAATAGTGATAAAGAGTAGCTCATTCACACTATACACGATAAATAAAAATAAATAAACAACAAAATAATTATACTAAAACTGTCGAACTAAAATTTACAAGGCTAAATAAAAAGAAACAAAATTAATTAAAATAAACATGAAAAAATAAACAATTCTCATAAAACATCAAGATCTTATCTACACAGGCCTCAATAACTTTACAACATTACTTACTTAAATTACAAGAATGGTTCCAAAAATGAAACCTATGATACTACTTATCAAACGACTCAAACTACTCCACCATATTATTCTACAATAGCCAAGCTAGGCTCTATTTTTATGGGGAACCTCACAACAACAAATAAATTTCTATCTATAAATACCTTTCTATGACAATACTTATTTCTGTAAAGAAAGGGTAGTAAGTGAAAGTTGTGTGATGCGCGCACCGCACTAGATTTTTTCATTCATTTTAATTTTCCACCTTGTGGTCAATCAGTCACCAATCAGCAATTTCGTTCATATGATTTTGAAGAGTAGTAGATTTATGAATCCTTGTTTATAGGAACTTTTAAATTGATCACGAATTCCTCCCAGAAAATATTTAAAAGATTTGTTTCGGCTAAATAAATAAAATTTTATCCCATTCTACTTTATACAATGAATTCCTTTTAAACCAGAGCTCTAGAAATTTAATGTGAGAAGACTAAAAGGATAAGTGAAACCGAAACAAAAGACGAGGCAAAGCGAGAAGCGAGATGTAGATTGGAAGAAAAGGGGGGATAAAACATTGAAGAAGAACAGTGGGAGAGGATTGTCGAATCGTGAGGTGAAGGTGGCGCCCCAAAAGGCATATTAAAGAGGTTGGGCCGGCTTTCAGGTGGTTTTAAACTTTTACCACCAGCTAAAAGAGAACTCCAAAGTCCTTCTCAAGGATTAAGGACAAAGCCGCCAAGGACAAGAATGTGGAAGAACTTTCCGATTGTCTGATCCGATCAGAAATGTCTCCATTTTGGTTCAGATCGTCCCATTGTCCTGGTGAACCCGTCGGGGCTTCAAACTTCCCAGTTGGAAAACTTTAATTAATGAATTCCATCCCTCTCTGCTTTTACATTTCATTTTAAACCTAAGAACCTTTTTATTTTAACGTTTGTTTTATAACAGCTTGAAATAAAAGTTAAATGATTTTTTTTTTCATAGTAAATAGTTTCATTTATATATTACAGTTTAAGATACTTTTCAAATTTTAAATTAAGGCAATGCAAATAACTCTCATGAATTCTTAATAGGCAACATTCAAATTATGGACAACGTTCTATTTATTTATGGAGTGGACTGTATTTTAATGAATTGGCAGGTTGTACAAAAACAGCTTACCATTTTGATGCCGGCTTCAAACATCTGTTTACCTGAGGGCGCCCTCAGGGCATCTGTTGTCTCTGACTATCTGAGCTGGAATGCTCTGGGTGAATTGGCGCTCGTACGGACTAAATGTTATCTTTTAGATATTCCGTTCAGCCAGCTATAACTAGGAAATATGGAACGATTTTCAGACAAACAACTACATTACAAATATTATAACAAGAATCCCTTAAAAAACATATTTGGTATAAAGTCGGACAGTTTAAAAAATCTAAAATTTCTTAAAAATATACACACAGTATCAATAAAAACAATAAATTATTGTCAACGGAGACCTTGATCACGTATTTTCCAAAGAGGAGAATCTGCATTAATAACCTGGTATATTTGAAGTTAGTCGGCATCAACAAATACTGTAAGATCTGAGCATGATTAAAAAAAAGATTCTCAAATGTTCACTGTAAGCTAAGCCAGGCAATGTTTTCTAGTCATCCTCCTGCAAATGTTGTTTATATTTATTTTCACATTTTCAATTCTCGTTCTAATTCATTTCGTTTCAAATAGCAATTACTTATACAGCTATACGTACATAATACAGTTACAAATCGCATAAAAAAACGACATCCGAAAGGTTGAATAGAAGCTGGGGTTTGTTTAAGCTAAGGCATTAATTACTAAAGATTGATGAAGACATTTATAAAAAAGATTTTCTGTAAAACAAAATAATCAATAACAATTGTTAAGAGAACATAGCCAAGTTCCCAGTTAATTTAAATTAAATGATGAAGCGAGCAGCACTGCTGCTGTCTCTTGGCAGGCAAGAGAAGCAACAAGAACACTGCCCAGATATGCAGAGTTCCTGCAAGAATCTTGTCCACTTTAGACTGTAGATATAGCTGGCCAGCCATCATTGCATGTAGAGATTTTTTATAACAAAAATGGATTCGAAATTCAACTGGCTGAGCAGGTGGCCTGATCACTACAGGAAAGAGAGAGAGATAAGAGATGTGAGGAAACTGAGCAGGACCAGAAAGTGCCTAAGTAATTAATTTTCAGCCACCGCCCACCTAATCCACTTTAGTTAAAATAGTTTGTAATATGCCGACCAAATTTATTAATATACTAACCCTTTATCGCAATAGATCCAGCTTTAATAACTCACATCATAATATCAAACTCCACTGAAATTCCAATCTATGTAGATGGTAACGCCGCATACTCTTCTTTATTTTTTTCGTAGATGTAGGATTATTTTACGATGGATTATCGCGTTTGTGTAAACGCTCCAGCCCGGCAGTAATACCCTGTCTTAGGGATTAAGACACAAATACTGCGGGGTTCTCAGTCTGGAGCTAGGCCTTTGTTGATATCAGGTCTATGTGAAGACGTCTACCCCCACCAGTCCAGACTCACCACATGTCACCTAGCGCCATTTTTTTTATATCAGCTGTTCGGCGCATCGGCAGTCATCGATCGAGATCGATAGGATATCGATTCGATACTTCTCACCATCGACTGTGAAACATCGTAGAAGGTAACCACCGGGTTGGAAGCAGAACCTAACTTGGCTCGTTTTTTTCTATTCTCACCGCTACCACAGACATTTTTCTCTCTTGTTTTATTTTTAATTTCAGATACTGATTTTTTTCTTTATTAATAATTGTTAATTTGGGTTTATGTTCACTGAGTATTTTATTTTGTGTTTTATTCATTTCAGTGAACTTCATATCACTCTTTATTTGGTTTTAAGTATTGTATATATTTGATATATCATTTTTTATCTCAATAAATTGTAAACATTCAAAAGGGGGAATTTTATTTTCCATTTTTTATTTATTGAAATATTTTTTATTTTTAATGTTTTGATGTGCATACATTTTTTACGTTTTTACAGGTCTCATTTTTACTCTTTTTATTTTTACCTTCTTTCCCAAAATTTAATTTTTCTCGAATTTTCTCACCTTTGAGGAACCTCACCAGAGAAAGACTTCGATTTTGAAGTACTCCTGGCCCCAACAGTAGATAATAAACAAGTAGAATACGTAGAAGAATACATTTATCAGGGTCAAACAACATCATTCAATGAAAAAATAAGTAAAGAGATCGACAGAAGGATAAAGCTTGGATGGTACAAATATTGGTCCCTCAAAACGATTTTTAAAGCAATATAGCGATAAATCTTAAACCCAAAGTTTTGACTACTTGTGTTTATCCTACGGTTCTCTACGGGGCACAAACCTGGACATTGACTAGGAAACTTGAACTCAGATTGAATGTTTATACAGATGAAGCTTTTAAGGAGTTTAATGTCAATCATGAAGAGAGAAAAAACAAGAAACAAAGACAATCTCCGAATAGTGGATATTAAAAACTTAAAGGCTGAAGCTCATCGGTTAAAATGGAACTGGGCTGGACACAGGGAGAGGTTGAAGGATGAAAGATGGCCCAAAGCATGTACCAAGTGGATTACAAGAGAGAACAGAAGGAAAAGAAGCCGGTTACATCTGAGGTGGCGGGATGAAATGATACAACATGTAGGCGATAACTGGTGGATTAAGGCTAGGGATAGATACAGATGGAAACAAGTTATAAGCAATATTTAGTTGTGTTTTATTTTGTTATGTTCTGTTCGTCTTTTTATTAACCGCTTGCTTCCAAGATGATTCTGTTTACTATATGGCTTTGTTTTGTTTTGTTTTTCTTAGGCCTTACATGGCTATTTTACAAAAAAAAAAAATGTTATCTGTTTTGTTTAATGTTTTAAAAAAATTATTGTAATAGTTTAAACATATTTTTCTGTGCTGTAGCCAACTCCGTTAAAATCCTTCTAAGGGCTTTTGTCAATTATTGATATCAATAAAGCTTATTATTATTATTATTATCATAATAAAAATAAAGTATAGAAATCTGTTGAAACCCATAGTTTAATTATAAGGATGTTGGAAAATTGGGTAAATAAATGGAAAAATAGACAGTCAAAATTATTGGAAATAAAAACAGACTGCAACAAGTTGGCTAGAAGCACAATAATATCCAGAAGAGAAGAAACAATATTGTGCAGAATACGAATAAGTCAATGCCTGTTTACTCACGGATACCTTCTCAGAGGTCTAGAACCACCCACGCGCCAAAAGTGTGACAATAAACCGCAGTCAGTAAAACATCTGTTAGTAGAGTGCCACGAGTTCAACAACATTCGGCAAAAATTGAAACTACCAATGACAATGAAGGAAATATTAAGAGACAACGAAGATGGAGTCGCCACCATATTCCGACACTTAATAGAGACAAAATACTACAATAGAATATAGAAAACTAGCCGCCAATGACCCTCTAGGGTAGAGGCGATCACAAATAAAAAAAAAATTATAATGAAATATCCTTAAATGCAGTCCACAGAAATCAAATATAATCAGTGCCCCACAGCATCATAATTAAGTCATGTCATATCCCTGTAGAAGGGATTGGCTTAACAGATTAAAGAACGATTATAAATATTTTAAGCAACTTGAAAAACAATAAGAAAACGAGTGACTGAAAAATCCGAAACGAAAACTGGTTTTTATTTCTCATTAGACATTTCATTTCCAGTGGAGATGGAAAATGAAGTGTTTTTTTTTGGATTTTTTTTTCATTATTTGGAAATTATGAAGGATTTATTGGAAAGCTTCCGGTTCGAAATAGGGAATTATCAGGCAATATTCCGAATCTGGATTCGGTGAGGAGCGCCCTCTATTGAATATTTAGGAAATAGGATGCCAACCTCCTTTGGACAGAAAATGGAAGGCAGTTAATCAGCTGTGTTAGTTCAAACATTTCGAGTAGAAGCGCTAGACGTCTCCTTCTCAGCTTGCCCTTCCATCAGCACCTTTCTCAATTCTAGCTCTAGTTCATTTCGTTACACATAGCAATTACTTCAAAAAACGCTGGCAATAAATCCTCAACTACAAAATTAATAATGATGTAGAGATGGTTGACCGTTGATATGATATGAGAAGGAGATCTTACAGTATTTGTCGATGCCGACTAACTTCAAATATATCAGGTTATTAATGCAGATTCCCCTCTCCTGAAAATACCTGATCAAGGTCTCCGGTGACAGTAACTTATTATTTTTTTTTTTTATATTGTGTATGTGTTTTTACGGAATTTTAGATTTTATATAATTGTTAATAATTGACGTTATTCAAACTGTCCGACTTTTTACCAAATA
This sequence comes from Nezara viridula, assembly GCA_928085145.1. Classification (NCBI taxonomy): domain Eukaryota; kingdom Metazoa; phylum Arthropoda; class Insecta; order Hemiptera; family Pentatomidae; genus Nezara; species Nezara viridula. Next base: position 4,829,033 of record OV725080.1, read on the forward strand.
TGCTTTTTAAGGCATTCTTGTATTAATATTGTTGTATCATTTATGTAATGTAGTTGTTTGTCCGAAAATAGATCCAAATTTCCTAGTTACAACGAGTGGTGGGGGCAGATCGGAAGATATAAAAGATAATATTTAGTCCGTACGAGCGCCGATTCACTCATTGCATTCCAGCATAGTCAGAAACAACAGATGCTCTGAGGGCGCCCTCAGGTAAAGAGATGTTTTAAGCCGGCATAAAAATGACTAGCTGTTTTCGCACAATTCGTATAACCTACCAATTCATTAAAATACATTCCACTACATAAATAAGTAGAACGTTGCCCATAATTTGAATGTTGCATATTAAGAACTCATGCGAGTTATATGCCTTGCCTTAATTTAAAATTTGAAAAATTGCTTAAACAGTAGTATATAAATGATAAAAAGAAAAAAATATTTGTAATAATATTTGTTATACAAAGATAGACTTTATTTGTGTGTGGTTCTTTTCTGGCAACAAATAGAGAATAAATAAAAAAAATAAAATAAAATAACTAAAGCAAAAGATGTTTTTTTTCTGTTGAATAAAGTGATTCCTAATCCCATTCAAAATATCCTTCACCATATTTTGTGAATAGGGGTCTTCGGCTAAATTGCGTCCTATTGTGACTAGAAGTTTATTAATCTTGTATGAGAAGGAGTTGGTCGAGGGTGCGGTCAAATAAATAAAAAAAATTAAAATATATAAATAATTTTAATTTTTTCCGACGTTTCGACCCACTTTGCAGGTCGTCTTCAGGGCTACAAAAGATACAAACATGTTGAAAAAATAAAAATAAAATAAAAGTATATATAAATTACGAAGAAGTTGTCAGATACAGAAATAAAAGATAAAGAAAATAAATACATGATAATAAAATAGATAAAAGAAAATAAATACATGAATGTTAACGAATAAATGAATGTTAACGAATAAATAGATAGAAAAAAATTGAATAACTATTGTTACAGTAAAGTTAAAATATGGATAAGATAACATAATAATAAGATATCAGTGGATAACAAGCAAGTGGAGGTTACCTTTAATTGTAAATAAACAGATAACGGGACCAAAGGTTAAGAAGTGAAGAAATTGAAAGATTAATGATTGAAAGATGTACTACATATGTACTGTATAACCTGTTTTTTGTTTCTTTATAATCATAACCTTGTTTTTTACATCTTTTCTTACATTTTAAAGTATTCTTTTAAAATTATTGTTTTCTTATAGAATTATTTATAATTAATAATCTATACCAACAATATTACACTAATGTTACCCTATTAATCTTTCAATTTCTTCACTTCTTAACCTTTGGTCCCGTTATCTGTTTATTTACAATTAAAGGTAACCTCCACTTGCTTGTTATCCACTGATATCTTATTATTATGTTATCTTATCCATATTTTAACTTTACTGTAACAATAGTTATTCAATTTTTTTCTATCTATTTATTCGTTAACATTCATTTATTCGTTAACATTCATGTATTTATTTTCTTTTATCTATTTTTTTATCATGTATTTATTTTCTTTATCTTTTATTTCTGTATCTGACAACTTCTTCGTAATTTATATATACTTTTATTTTATTTTTATTTTTTCAACATGTTTGTATCTTTTGTAGCCCTGAAGACGACCTGCAAAGTGGGTCGAAACGTCGGCAAAAATTAAAACTATTTATATATTTTAATTTTTTTATTTATTTGACCACACCCTCGACCAACTCCTTCTCATACAAGATTAATAAACTTCTAGTCACAATAGGACGCAATTTAGCCGAAGACCCCTATTCACAAAATATGGTGAAGGATATTTTGAATGGGATTAGGAATCACTTTATTCAACAGAAAAAAAACATCTTTTGCTTTAGTTATTTTATTTTACTTTTTTATTTAATCTCTATTTGTTGCCAGAAAAGAACCACACACAAATAAAGTCTATCTTTGCATAACAAATATTTTTTTCTTTTTATCATTTATATACTACTGTTTAAGCAATTTTTCAAATTTTAAATTAAGGCAAGGCATATAACTTTCATGAGTTCTCAATAGGCAACATTCAAATTATGGACATCATTCTACTTTTTTATGCAGAGGACTGTATTTTAATGAATTGCTAGGTTATACGAATTGTCCGAAACTTACCATTTTTATGCCGGCTTAAAACATCTCTTTACCTGAGGGCGACATCGGAGCATCTGCTGTCTCTGACTATCTGTGCTGGTATGCTGAGTGAATCGGCGTCGTACGGATTAAATGTTACTTTTAGATCTTCCGATCTGCCCCCACTACTCGTTGTAAATAGGAAATTTGGATCTATTTTCGGACAAGCAACTACATTACAAATGTTACAACAATATTAATACAAGAATGCCTTAAAAAGCATATTTGGTAAAAAGTCGGACAGTTTGAATATCGTCAATTTTAACAATTATCTAAAATTCCGTGAAAACACATACACAATATCAAAATAAAAAATAATAAGTTTTTGTCAGTTGAGACATTGATCACGTATTTTCAAGAGAGAGGAATCTGCATTAATAACCTGATATATTTGAAGTTAGTCGGCATCGACAAATACTGTAAGATCTGAGCATGATTAAAAAAAAAATTCAAATGCTCACTATACTATAAGCTGAGCCATGCAATGTTTTTTTTGTCAACCACCTGCAAATGTCGTTTATATTTATTTTTACCTCTTCGATTCTCGCTCTAATTCATTTCGTAACAAATAGAAATTACTTCAAAAACACTGGCAATATATCCTCAACAATATAAAGTTTAATAAACTTCTGGTCACAATAGGACGCAATTTAGCAGAAGGTCCCAATTCACAAAATATGTAAAAATATGTTGAAGGAGGTTTTGAATGGAATTAGGACTCACTAAATTCAACAGAAAAGATCCATATTTTGCTTCAGGTACATTCAAAGGCATATCCAAGTTGGAAAAAAAAAATTGGAAATATAATGGGATCCTTCTTCTTTTTTAAAATAAAATAAAGATCATTTTAATCACTTTATTGTTATAAAGTAAAGATGTGATTATAGAAAATAATAAATTCTCTAATTTTTTAAATATATCAAAATAAAAATTCTATAGTAATATATCATAGCCCACGGTTTAGATCCAATTTAAATTAAACCTACCTATAAATTAAAAATGTATCTTGACGTGACGCCGAGTTAGAGAATCGGAAAGGGCAACAGATAACGCCAAAAAAAAAACAAATAAAACTAAAAAAAACTGTTTTGAATATTTGAACTAAAATATCTCAAAATTTAAATTCAGTAAATAAATCATATATCAGCAATAAATCCATGAAGAACTCAGGAGCCAATGTGTGTTGCTATTCGATTTTCTATTGCACTCCAAAGAGTTTCAACAAATTACTGCCCTTTCCGTCCCCGTTACAGAAGATATATTAAAAAATGAAAATTTTCTTTAGATATTTATCAAATATGTTTCAATATTAAGTATTCATCATATATTTTAGTTATCATAAACCTATCGTAACATTTTTAGATTATGACAGAAATAACGAGTAGTCAAAGCTAACTTTACTAAAGCAATTTATACCCAGATATAATTGTATATATTATTGATGTTATTACTTTGTGAATATAGAACAAAAACAATTTTATATTTCATATTATTTATCTCACTAGGTTGTTGTTTTTACGTTGTTGATTTTATAAATAAATTATCGTACGGTTCAATTGGAAACCAACTGGTTGTTCTTAAGTTTTTAGTACCTCATTAGGTAGTATTAGTTTACCATTATAATAAATACAAAATAAAAAAGTAGGGGTTTAGGATAGGATGAAGCCAATCACGACATTTTAGACGGAAATTAATAATTGGGTAAAAAGGACTATGAACCGCGGACTGTCAATAGTTCTCATGGCTTGTAACATAACTTTTTAAAAAAGAAAATCCGTTTAAACAGTTTCGATGGTACTTTTAAGTAAAAAAGTTTTTATAATGAAAGATCTGAACATCTTTTTT